>JAVKLA010000053.1:9179775-9202603 GCA_034782735.1 Sagittarius serpentarius | reverse complement strand
GTATGGGGGTATGTTTTGGATTTGTGCTGAAAACAGCATTGGTAAATCAGGGATGTTTTCATTACTGCTGAGCAGTGATTACACAGAGCCAACACCTTTTCTGCTTCTCACCCCACCCCACCAGCGAGGAGGCTGGGGGGGCACAAGAAGTTGGGAGGCGACACAGCCGGGACAGCTGACCCCAACTGACCCAAGGAATATCCCATACCATATGATGTCATGCTCAACATATAAACCTGGGGGAAGAAGAAGGAAGGGGGGGACATTCAGAGTGATGGTGTTTGTCTTCCCAAGTAACTGTTATGTGTGATGGAGCCCTGCTGTCCTGGAGATGGCTGAACGCCTGCCTGCCCATAGGAAGGGGTGAATGAATTCCTTGGTTTGCTTTGCCTATGTGCAGAGCTTTTGCTTTCCCGGTTAAACTGACTTTATCTCAACCCACGAGTTTTCTCACTTTTACTCTTTGTTTCTCTCCCCCATCCCAGCGCAGGGTGGGTGAGTGAGTGAGTGGCTGTGTCGGGCTTAGTTGCCAGCTGGGGTTAAACCATGACACTCATGAAAGCCGTGAAGAGAAGGAATAGGAATGTACTGTTCATTGACTCTTCAATACAGGAACTAGGTGGCACTCAATGCAATTAGCAAGGGATAAGTGCAAAATAAACAACAGGAGGGAGTTCTTCACACAACATGTGGTTGAACTGTAAAGCTGCTTCATGTGGATGCTAGCAGTCTACACAGCTTAGAATTATGGAAGAAGAATCTATCAAGATAAAAAAAAGGATGACATGTTCAGAATCACTGAACTGTGAACTGCTGGAGGCTGAGAGAATATTCTGGGGAAATATCATTACATGCTTGTCCAGTTACGCTTTTTCTTAGACATTACCCATTGGCTAACATAATATTATGGGCCATGTAAACTTCTATTCTGATGTGGGCATTCCTGTCTTTTTATATTTAAAGGATCTACTGAACAGAGATGTAATTATCACTTGCTGAAACATTTGCAGAACAGTAGGTATCAGCATGTGATGAAAAAACTGCCAGTCTTTAAAAAGAAAAGTCAGCCAACAAGCTTTTAATGTGAGTTCCTTCAGGATCTTACCTGTTTGTAAAATTCAGCTAAAATAGCTTCAATGGACTCTATATAATCTTCCAAAAAACCCATAACCACACCTCTCCACAAAAAACTGAAAACATGAAACTTTAAAAAACATCAGCTCATTGCTAATTTTATTTAAAGACAGGCAAAATCATGTAAACTTTTTGAAATGTTGCATCACCTTCCCAATTATATTCCATTTACATTTGGTCCCATGCTTCTTTGGTCTCATGCCTCACCTTGATCATGACTTCTTTCTGTTTTTTCTGCTGAAGAAACAAGCTAATATTTGTATGAGAGAACACATCCTTCCTGAAGAAAGGAGCAAAATACTGGTGAGAAAAACAGAAACATACCAAAGAGTGTGTCATATGGTTTTATTTCTTACTGGAAAGAGAAAAATGAGAAAGAAGAATCTGAACACCAAATGTGGAAGGGCCTACTGAAGTTATGTATGTAATTAGGTGAATTACCACATTTTAGAACAGTTTGAAATATTCTGACGTAAAGATTGTTTCAGTAAAAACAAAGGCCACAGTTCTCAACAACATATATTTTTGCCTCTCCATTCAGACAGAACTTAAAATCAGTATTGCAGTGATGATCGAGTGGGTTTGGAGACAAGCAAAGCGTTAGAGAACTAGGCTGGAAGTTTTGTTCTGCCAGTAATTTCGAGTTAGTGGTGTGTTATCTAGCTAATTAGGTGCATCTCACTTAACTGCTGCTTCACAACCTAGGTATTAGTATTTCCCTACACAACAAAAATATTATAATTATTTTGACATTTTGAGCTTTTATGTATTCTGGTAATGAAAGAGATTTTCATGTGATGTCAATTTAGTGGTTTAAGCTTACTCAGTTGCTCTATTTGTTTCTCCCACTATTTCTATTATTGATGCTTTCCATTTTCCACCAAACGTTTTTGGAAATGAGAGGCCAGTTACACCTGTCCAGAACTATCCTGATTAAAATCCAGAGGAGATCCTTGACTTCAGTGGAGTTTCTGCATTTAGAGCAGAGTATGCCGCAACAACTAATTTTAATTATTTTTTTTAATCCAAAACATACTTCTTTGCAAACTAAGGTGACCATAGGAAAAGAAATCAATTAATTATGGACTACATTGCATTTGACATTCATATCTGAGAAGTTTTATTGGCTTCCAGAGGAATAAGTCTCTTTGTGTGAATAGAGTAAATAGGTTTTGGCCCAGTGTAGCACATTTTAATTTTTTTTTTCATTTGTAGAGAAACATTTAAATAACATTCTTAAGACTTTCACACAAAAGGGAGGATGTTCTAAATAGAGTTCCTATTGAGATTGAATTCTATTGTTCTGAGACATTGCAGCACATATTATCTCTTCCTACTGAGATTCCACTCTCCCTCCTACTGCATTTTCTAATTGAAATCTTTTTGTGGAAAAAAAGTGACAATTCTGTATTATGCTTGTAATTTTAAATGTCAGCAAATTATGTCAGTAAGCAACCTTCAGAAGGGAGTTTGCATTAGTAATTGTGAGTTTCTTACGAACTGAGTGATGTGTCAGTATTTGACTGTAACTCCTTTGGATTATCAACCATGGCATTTCAGGGATTAACACTCTGTTCTCAGAATCTGAGGAGAATTGGTCAGGAAGCAATTTATGAAATTCTTCAGTTTGACATTTTTGGTGCTGTGACTGCCTGTTGACCAAGACCTTATTTGGGACATGATATTCACAGTAATGTCAGTGGCCATCTCATGAGACAGTTTTTTGATTTAAAAAAAACCAAAAAATACCCCCAAGTGCACTTCTAAAGTAGCTGAATGCAAAACTATGTTCCATGCACAGAAATGGTGGTCCTACTTTCAGAGAGGAAGGCAACATACAGAAACTGAAATTAGGGTTCAGCGAGGGCATCAAGTACTCTGTGTGTCACACTTTGTGTGTCACATCACATAGGTATGGCCTAATGCACTCCCTGGGTGTATAAACAGGGGATAGCACTAGGAAGGCAATTACCTCATTTTATCTCTAAATATTTATATGTAAATATTTACTATATATTGGCTTACTATATATATATAGTATAGATCAGGCCAATATTGAAATCTATTTGTGATGATTACCTTTAAAAGAATGAATAAGGTAAATTAGGAGACATACGGACATTAGTTTGATGGATTCGGAGAGACTGAAAGCACCCCATGTATTTATCTTTTCAAAATGAAAAGGTGATTTGATTACAGTCCATAAATATTTTCACAGGGTGAAAATAAAAGATTCATTAATTTAGCAGGAAAGGGCATAACAAAGACAGCTGGCAGGAAGATGAAGCCACACAAATTGAAATAAAAAGTTAGAATTTAATTGAGATTATAGATGATTCTCTATTAGAGTACATGGAGAAGCAGTACCTCCTATAGCTCTCGTGTTTCAGATGAGAGCAGTACCTCTCATAAAGACAGATTTTTATTACTGTGTTTTGTGGAACTCAGTTCACTGTAGCTCCAAATGTTTTTAAATATTAATTTCAGGCTAACCCAAAGTCTTTTTTTTTTTTTTTCTGAGTAAAAGAATGTGTTTGCAGCTGAAGGAAATATTTTATAGAGCCCACTTAATTTTTCATATTTAGGATCATTAGGTAATTTTGACTTTTAGATTTTAATTTCATTATTTTCATTTTATTGTTCTTATTGTATTTTATTGTTTCATTTTATATTTTAATTTTGTTATTTTGATAATAATCTCAAAATATATTATTTTTGCATTTGAAAATTTTGTAAAAATTAAAAAAACATATTAAACAATGCTAAGACAGTTTTTTCTTCTCTTTTTTCTTTCCTCTTCCTTTTTTGCTCCCATATCCAACATAACTGAAAATCAGAACAAACTAAAGATGATTTGGCAGCTTTGAAATATTTTTCTTTCTTCAGAAAAAGCAATGTGGCCAAAAGATTTTTCATGCTCGGAATTTATTAAAGTTATAATTTAGTTTGCGAGTTGTTAATTTCAAGCTAGATGGAAATTTAACAGCAAGAAGTCAAGCTAGTCAAGCTTTAAGGGTATCCGTTGGCAAGTGGAAGAGTTTGTACCGGAGTTACTACATCTGAAAGAATGGGTGATCCCATTTCCAGAGGTGGCAAGTTGTTTTTCAGGATGATCTAGTGCTGTGTTCCTCTTCTGTTACAGTCAAGGTTGGAAAAGGTTACAACTGTGCTTGTGGAAAGGCTCAGGCTGTGTGTATCCAACAAATACTTCTCCAATAGTTAGCCAGCCTTTCTCTTCCATCTTTTTACTGGAAATCTCAGATAAGTTCACCTCTCTTTTCCCCTCTTCTGAGTTTCAGATCGATACAGCTGAGGGTTTTGTTTATGAAGCTACTTGTCAAATGGGCTCCAGATAATGCTGAGGCACTAATGCCTTTTTAAAATTCTGTTGTGTTATATTTAGTTAATAAACTTGTTTAGTTTACAATCAATACAGATGAAGGACTGTTTGTATGATGTTTGCTAAGTGTTATTAAAATAAGATGCTGAGTGAGACAGAGGAATGGGTATTTGTTACTTCTACTTTCCGGAAAAAAACATGGGCCAAAGTAACTTCTATCTGCAGAGATAAATATATAATTTCTCTTTCACTGTAACATTAGACCCAAATTAAGACAATGACAAATCTTGAAAATACAGATGAGGCCTAAAGCATTCTTGAGAAGAACTCTCTTACTGTTTCTCAAAGCCATCACAATGGAAGCAATATTTGCACGGAGTTTGCAAAAGGCACAGAAAAGAGAAGGTTACAGGAAAGAAAGATTGTTAGGTCTCACAAGGCTTTATTTATGGAAGAAACAAAAGTCTTGTTTTCAGTGGAGTAGGTGTACTTTCCTCAATTCATATTCAGTTGGGGCCTCTGCCCCTAGTCCTTTGGTCGCACTGTGGATAACATTTGATTTCACGTGAAAGAGAGCTAAGACTGAATGCATGAGAATTCTCTAAGTAGACATAGGAAAACATTAACAAAAATTATAACTGCACATAATATACTTCAGCAAGTATTAGTTATTAAATTGACAGGTCAATCAAGGTCTTCCAGGTTTATGCCAACATAACTGCACACACTCTTGAGAAGATAATTTGGGCCATTAATATATTATCTTAGATGATTCCTTAATGCAAACACGTAAATTGCTAACACTGAACCACTTTAATTAAACTACATCTTATTAATTACTTGTAGACTTCTAAAAAGGCAGTCAAATGTTGCAGATACCAGTTTATAACCTTTAATGATGCCCTGTTATAGGAGATCCTATTATACTGCCATGATATCCTCTATAAATTGGCTGCTCAATTTAATCGGCACAGCAGTATTACAGATCCTGTGCATGCTGTTCTGGATTTCTGTTCTTTAGAAACTTTGTATAGGCTGAAAGGAGCATTCATGGTAGAAAATATTTTTGACCTGAGGAGGATTCTCTATCAGAAACACAGAAGATGTCACGACACTGCATACCTCGGTTTCAGCCTACTGTACCTAAGCCCACCCAGTTTTGCCACCCTTTTCCTTACTGCATTGTTAGAGAATGTTCAAGTATCCAAACTAAGAAGTTAATGCTAATACTACTAAAAAGCTATCAATGCCATATTTCCATGATGTCCTTTGAAACCTCTACTCCTTTTTAATGCCTAGGACATTTTACTGTATTATGGTATAAGTAAGAGTGATCTCTTCTTTTCCAATTTTTTTCAATATACTCATGAGAATGATTTTAACTTCTTGGCTCATAATTTCCCACTGCTTTAACCTTCATGTTCCTTTTCCCCGTAGATACTCTCAACACAAGTATGCAGTATAAACTTTGCTATGCTTAATTTAGAGTGTAAGATCCGAATGACAGAGGTCTGCCACTTTTTTCTGTCTGAAAGAGTCAGTGCACACCTGGAGACTAGAAATAATAAAAACATATAATAAGACTCAATATTAACACATATTCCCAGTCTAATTTCCTTGTCCCAAGATGTTTTTTGCTTCCTATCCTTGAACAAAGGAAAGCATATATTGAGATTACCTTGTGTATATATTTTGAAATTAGAAAGTGCATTCAATTTAGTAGCGGATACTTCCTTTTGCTTAGCTTGTATTTCTGAAACAAAGTGCTAGCAACAGTTAGAGGTGATAATCAGATGACAGAGTGGGAAAGAGGAAGGTGCCCAAAATAGAATTTATTGGGTGCTATGGGAGATTAAAAGAGAAAGTTTTTAGGCAGGAAAAAAGGATGGCTTTCAGAGGTCTGCTTGTACTTCTAGGCTTGAACAAGAATAAGCACAGAAAAGAGTTTTGATTAGGGGGGAAAA
Source organism: Sagittarius serpentarius (assembly GCA_034782735.1). NCBI lineage: Eukaryota > Metazoa > Chordata > Aves > Accipitriformes > Sagittariidae > Sagittarius > Sagittarius serpentarius. The sequence continues at coordinate 9,196,165 of JAVKLA010000053.1, read as the reverse complement.
AGGATGGCACATTAAACTACAGTTAGAGAAGCATTTTTGTGACATAATGAGGCGTAAAGATTCCATGTATAAAATAGTCATAACAAAATGATTAGTTATAATGAATTCACAAAAAAATGAATAAGGATGTGAAGAAAGAGGGAAAGGCTAATTTACGTTGCATTTTGTATTGAAAATTTAGCAGAAATCCTGCTGATTTTGTAGGGTGGAATTCCTATTTTTAGAACTTACGCACTCACCAAATTTTCCAGAGTTCTGCGAGTTGTGACTGGTTTGTCTCTTTCTGAAATATAGAGCAGCATGACTGTAAATTGCAAGTAAAAATTGTTGCTAATGAAGCAGATTTCATTGAAGTTAACAAGACCTGAGTTTTCAAGAAGTGGACATTATTTTCCAGATCTCTGTAAAGTATCTCATGGCCACCTTCCTCCTTCACATTTCTTATTAACGGTTCATAGTCTTGCTGGCAGCAAAATTCCTTTTGAAGCTGCATTAAGTAGCATTTATATCGCAGTGCTGGTCACACTATATTTTAGATTCAGCAAATATGCTTCTGGTAGCCTTAAGATGATTTGACTCCTTCAAAGTTATCAGCCTGGGCCTTAAAATCAGAACAGACTGAGGATAAAGCTTTCTTGTATAGACAAGAAAGACAAGCGTACGGACAAGTGTATACACTCCTTTTGGTGGTTTAAACAAAACAGCAACAAACAATGAGAATCACCATTGCAGTATCTGAGGACACACAGAAAGTAATTAATTTACCGTTTGAGATGTGATGCAAGTTCTCTAATAAACTAGTATAAAGAAGAGAGAGAGACACCCCCTGAAAAAATACGCAATGTGTAACCATGTAATGGTGCAATGCAGTGCTGCCGTGGCTTGCTGTAGGTCATAAGGTTTTTACGGAGTTTGCAAGGCCTCAGGACGGGGTTTGTCAGCCTTGCTCCCTGTGAACGTTTCTTGACCTGCCTGCTGCTTTGTTTTACTTGGTTTAGCTGTGACGACAATTGCTCTAATTGACCAGGTGTCTAAGGCCAATTTCTTTTACTTTTTAGCTGTGTATGTTACGGCCATACACAGTTTTATGCAGTTAGCAGTTTATACAGTTAGTTTTATGCAGGTAGCAGTAACAAGCGGTCACTGTAGGTAGAACAAGGTATTTACCACCCTAACACATAGATGTAGCGTAGAGACTTACCGGCCTGGAACGGTATTGGAGGCCTTGAGGAGACCCAGGGTGTGGCATGGAGGAGCACAGGCACAGGGGACGACATAACACCAGGAAAAAGAGTAGAAACTCAAAAAAGTATGCATAACAATTTAACTGCATTAGTATTCTTTCTTTTTCTGTTACAATTACATCTGGACTAATAATGATTAGACTCCTAAGGTTTCAGTTTTTCCAACAGTAAATTTTTGGCTTTACTCACAGATAAGGTGTGCTGCTGCTTTGCCCATGAACAACATCTTGAGCTTACCAATTGCTCTAAGAGTCTAATTTTGTAAATTACACTGAGCAGCATAACTGGTGTAATAACTATGTGACTACATCACACATGGCATATTTTTATAAATTATTTTAAATATAACCTAGTACTTTTAAAAACCCCAATTTTTAGAGGTGCAAAACATTGTTTGTTAATATTTTTTTCTAACCATAATGAAAATAGTTTCATTTCCGTTTGTTCTAAGTCAGCGAAAACTCTTCCTCATCCTAGTTAAGTACTAAAGATAACAAGAAAAAGGAAATATTTTGCAAGGTTTCAATATAGCAACTTATTCCTTTTTGAAATATTTGCATTTCTTTACTCTTCTTGCTGGAGCCTTCCCCTAAAAAGCACTATGAAAACTTTAAATTTGGTAAATGCAAGATCAAAACACTAACTTTCACTGTGCCATAAACATTTCCCCTATATGCACTTAAACCCACTTACCTACACTTAAGAACACTGACTAGATCATGTTGAAATTTTTTGCTGGAAAGTACAATGAACACTGATTCCTAACGTGCTCTCTTTCTAGGGCCTGCTACAGTGCCATACAAGTGTCTCCCAGAATACGGAGGCTATGATGATTTTCTGCTCCCTGTCAGTAGGGAAAGGGGTAGTTTAAGCATGAGTTAAAAGGAATTAATGCATGTGGTCAGGGTATACATGAAAGAATTTATAAATTTCACTCAAGTCTACTGATGGTCACTGTACTTCATGGACACTGAAGCCTTGATTTTAGACAGACAGATATGCCAGGAGGCTATTTTAGCAGATTTGGATATAAAAAGTGGTGCATCTCTTAAAGGGTCATAATAAACCACGTGAAACCCGATGTTTCTTCCTTTTTCTGAATGCTGATGGAAGGAGGATAAAAGTTTGGCCCCAGATGGGTAATATCCAGATTCCCATAGTATTTGCTTAACAGCAGTGCCTGTTAAAAACAAGAATCCAAATCTGTTTAAGGGATTTTTCCTTAGCGTGGTAGCACTTCAGAATTTTGCATAATGCTCTAAAAATGCAGAGAAGTATTATTATCTCCATTTTAAAATTGGGTAACAGAAATACTGACACTTCACTGAAATTATGCATAAAAACCTGCCAGAATATAAAACTAAAATTAGATCTTTTGAGTCCTCCATTAGCTTCTTTAGTGCCACTAGCAACTATTTTTCAAATCAGTATGCTGAGTTGCAGTGATTGTGGTGTCAGATTACATTGTGTCTAGAATCAAGATCAGGAGCCCCCCCAAAAAACAACAAACGTAGGTATAAACTATGTAAAGGATGACACACTTGATGCACAGTATGGAAGAACTGCTTCCTCTGCTGAGCTGCAAATACAAATTGGAAGTTCCCAACCCACAGCCGATCCACTCAAAGAACTCATTTAATTCTACATAAGTCTTGACTAAGATATTTTTGTATTATTTTCTGTTTTTTTAAACTGTGAAGTTTCAAGGAAGAGTGGATTGTCCTTGTACGTTCCAGGGACCGCCTGGTTTTTGGCACTAGGTGAAGTGCAGATGAAGAAGATTATGCTCAGCTCAGGCATTGTTTCTTGTCATGCAGAAGAGGTTATTATGTAAAAAAATCAGAAAAAGGGTGGGTTCACTGTGAACAAGCTAGACACGGAGAAATATTTTGACAGCCATTTAATCTGGAGCTGATTCTCTTATGCATGAGAGATTTACAGTTCACCTCTTTTATGGATTATTGGCCCACTACACTGGTTTTATTGTGTGGCTGCAAAGCATTTGCTCGTGATTAACAGCAGCCTAGAGTAGAGGATCACTATATCCAGACTTCTATTTAAGTTACCTGAAATTTTTGCCTTGTTTTCTTTTCATTTGCCATTTTGTTGTTGTTTAGAAACCAGGATTGCAGAGTTTGTCTCCTTCATGTTTTGTTGTGTTTGTTTTGCTTTAATATAGTGAAAAAACCCAAAACTTTTGTTCATTTCCTAATTGCCTTGTTTTCATGGGGTTTTTTTGAGTCTTCTTGTTGTTGTTGTTTGGTTTTTTGTTTTTTTCCACTCTGCATTTTAAATAATGAGGTTTGGGATAAATTATTTTGGCAAAATTAGAAATCCATCAAACATTATGAGTTAAAATCACCCCTCGTGTGATTTCACTGCATTCATTAGTGCTGTGCCAGAGATTAACTTGGACTCCTGAGTTCTTATTTTGGCAATGAAAATAAATTATTAAGATTTGTATTCTTGGAACTGTATACCTTTCTTAGTAAAATTTTAAAATGGAATAAAATAATGAATATTAGCAACAACCTTTCAAAATCCATCCTTTCACCACTCTATTTCTTTAAAACATTATTTAAGTGGCCATTAAAGATAAGGTCATAGAATCAGATGGATTTTTCACCTGTGCCTTTAGTTTCCTCTCTTTTCATACCTGATGTTGCCATCCCACCCCTCTGTTGTGAAACACTAAAAACATTATTTTTGCTCTTTCTCAAACATCAGAAAGCCTATTGAGCTTCTCCAGAGAAGTTCACACTAGATATACACGAGAAACAACAATGGTTTTTTTGACATTCTGTCCAAGGATAAAATCATTTCATTTATCATTTTCCATTCTTTAGTGAACTGGATAAGGATTTTTAATCAATAGTTGCCACCTCTAATTGCATCCTTTGTTTTTTCTGTCTCTCTGGATTCCTACTAAATCATTTAAAAATCGTGTGCTCTACCATTGCTCATAAGAGTGCATTGAAAATATTGAAACCCCTAGGTGTCTTGTAAACAGGTGGACAGAATTTTAACAGACTGGCACACTTTCTAGGTTTCGGTAGAAGTGTGTTCATTTACTTTTTTTGGTGGAAACCTTGGTTTTGTATTCAACATTTACATTTACTTAAATAACCAAAAAGGTTAAGGATTATTTTAACCTTACACTAACAACCGTAACAACATGTAGTTCATGCTGATAATGATCTCTGGAAGAAGGGACTTCCTATTGAGCAGTTTGCTCAAAAAGTGACAGTATAAACCTAACGAGCACAGTTGAATGTATTTCTACTTACTGAATTTTCTTCTTGAAAATTAACCTTTAAAAATAACATAGCTTTGAAAAAGTGGAAGATTTTTATTTTTAGCTATGGTTGTTTTTTTGTTAGGTAAACATTAATACCAGCAGGTAGAAATGAAGTGTTTGTTTTCTTCTCCCTCTCATTTGATGCTTAAATTTCACCATTGGAGTGTGGTCATAAAATGGTCACTTGTGCTGTCATAAAACTGTGTTTTTCAGTCTCATCGTAATCAATCAAATACAAGCTCTTGTTTAGCATAAAAAAATATATTGGGGTGTGAGAATTAATTACTAATCTTTTCCTGCTAAGTCCCAAAGTATTATTTATGAAGGTTACTAGTGTATGCCAAATATTAACATAATTAAATCACAATAAGTTAAATTTACTAGCTAGTCATTTTATGAATTTTAATAATTCTAGATAAAAATGGAGATGACCAATTATTTCTTTTTTTGAAGTTTATACTGTGTCTGCATATAAAGACAAGTTACAATAGTACACGATAAATAAGTAAGTGTGTAATGTTATGACATTTTCGGTATAATTATTTTCAGTACCATGGTAGTCTTCTTGCAAAGTTCAGAAGATATTAAGATACAATAAATTTTAGTCATAGATTAAACAATATTATTTTTATTCTCTATAAAGGACTTATGTCAAAATCTATAACCTTGATCTTATTATCAATGTCATATCAACCTGCATTAATTTACCAGATGCTGACAATTTGTAATTTACACTTTCAAATAATATATTAATTTCAAGTGCTGCCTCATCAGAATTATAAATGAAAAGGTGTTTCTTCGGTCTATTATTGTTGAATAATAAAAAGCAAAGTGACATGTTGCTAGTATGATTTTTGACAGCATTTTTAATTAAAATAGTTAATGGATTCAGTAGATCATGTGTGTGAATGCTACTGCCCTGGTTTAAATTTCATGTTAAATCTAGTTAATTAGATAAAATAAAATTAATACACTATAAAAGAATAAAGTTGTTGTTTGCTAGAGTAGGCCAGAGGTAGTGTTAATTATTTCCCTAACTTGCATGTTATCAATGAAATTCATAACATGATGCAGAACTTTCAGCTTCACCTTAAGCAGTTACCTTTATTTGTCCAGTGAAATCCTAATATACCCAGATGGATCCATCAATTTACAATGGCAAAAAAGCAAGAAGAAAAAAAACCACTTTTTTTTTAATCACATACCTATTTAATCGCATAAAAAGTTGCTTAAGGCTTTCATTGACATACTGTTGTGAAAAGTGTCACCTAGATGTAGATTATTCTGTATGGAATTGGGTATACATTTATTTATTGTGAGTATGAGAGTGGGAGGAAGTATCTGGCCTTAAGGCTACTCTTTTGATCTAGAATGAAATTACAGTTGTACCTATAATCTTTGTTGTCAAAGTATATTTTTCCTTTTCATAAAGTAAAGAGTGGATGGGTCACATAGTTAGAACAATGACAGATTCATGGGATCTGCACTTCTTCCTCCACAATTAAATGTACTTTGGCCAATGTGAGTTCAAGATGACTATGTCCAAGAGGTTAGAGTAATAGAACTGATAATCCTTTCAGATAGCTCAGAGAGTCGTTTGAACTACAGTTTCAGTATGTTCATCTGTCCAGTCAGGGAGACTTTGCATTTGTCTGTGTTCAGAAAAACATCTTTGTAGGCAGAAGGAGTATGATTCTTTTTTTAATCCTACAATAGTGTTGTTAGAAAGAGAAAATATTATTAAAACAGCTATCTCTCACTATAATAAACCATAAAGCGCTACTATCGCTAATAAAAGAGTTATCTGTGCTGTGATTATGAAATAAATATTGTTTTGATTCAATTTTTTTTGTCAGAATTCTGCCTTGGATACTGTTTTGGAATTTCCTAAAGCCACTGAAGTAAAAGCAATCTGTATTTATCTTTTATTTTTTGAAAAACACCTAGTTCTACCTTTTTTTTATATTTATTTCAAAAAAAAAAGAATGGTTCATGTATTTCAGTCTTCTTGGAACAGCAGACCTACACTGGTGACTCCCTGCAGACAGGTAATTTAGGATTATGGAATCCCATAAATGTTTGGAAGGGATATCTGGGGGTCTCCTATTCCAGACTGCTTCCTGCAGCAGGAGCAGTGCCAGCACCAGGCAGGCCATCTGGGGCTTTGTCCACGTGAGTGGTGAAAAACTCCAAGGGTGGAGGTTCCGCAGACCCTCTGGGCAGCCTGGCCTTTGCTGCAGTACCCTTGAAGTGAAAAGTACATTCCTAATGGTGAGCAAAGATCCAGACAACAGCAGAACTGACTCCTAAACTGCAGGCACCAACGTGTATTGTTTTACCGTGCACTGTGCTATGGGAGCTGTTTAAATTAGCCTTAGCAGTGGACGAACTGCCTGCAGTATTCTCTGCAGTTGTTCATTTGAAGCATTCCACACGATCTGAAGAAATCTGCAGCACGATCTTTCCAGCCGAGGGACCCAGGTCCAGCTGAGCTGCTTCCACAGAACCTCATTGTCATCTCATTGGTAGTTTCCTTCACTTCTATGCGCATTCAGACAATTTTCCATGGAGAGCTTACTTGAAAGGCACGATACAATGTTGAGGCTTTTTGTCCTTTGGAACAGGAGCTGTGTCCTTTACAATATGCACCAGGTTGGCAATTCACTCACATATCACTAATAATTGTAAGCCTGTGAGAAAGAATGTAATCTTCCTGTGCAACATAGGCACAAAGCAGTACAATTAAATAGAGTTTGTAAATGCTTTGTAAAGTGGAGAAAAAATATAATTTCAGTCAAGCCATTTCACTAGTAGTGTGTCCCGATCCAATGTCGGGAGAGGTTTCAATATGATCCTGAGAGCGAGATTAAGGCACAAACGAGGTCAGATGCCGTACAACCTTTTAAACTTTATTCCCGTAACAAACAGTATTAGCGATAGGTCAGAGGGAAGAAGAGAGAAAAAGTCAGAATACCTAAGCAAGCAAATGGAAGAGATGCAGCAAGATCAGTGACCACCACCATGAGTCCAGCGACGTCCAGTCGGCTCGGTTTCAGTGCAGGTGTTACAAGCTAAAGATGATGTTAAGTCCCCCTAAGACAGGAGTACGCAGTCCTTTTATTGTCCCGGTCCCCATGATTTCTCCGAAAAGTCCGCCCGTTTCCACTGCATATGTGCCGTCTCGTGTTCCTCCATGCTCACATGCCCAGGTGTTCACGGTGGTCATGCCGGGGGTGGTCGACCTGCAGCGTCTTCAGCCTCCGCACGTCTTCCTCCTCTGCTTTCCTCTCCACCGGCCTCGTGCGCAAGTGCAGCTTGGGCTGTTATTGTTTTTTGGGTGGACATGGTGGTTTCTTCGGGGACAATTTGTTTGAACATACTCCTCCACGGTAACAGGGTGTTGAGGCCAGGTAGGTGGTAGCGGTGCAGCAATGTCGAGACAAACACAGAGTCTCTTACGTAGCGTCAAGCTAAAACGGTATTTTAAATGCGGTTAGTCTTCTCTAAATGCCTTCTTAAACATTCTCTTCTTGCCAGCTGCAATATTTAACACTTCAGGCATCACAACAAAGCATGTGTAATAACAATCATTGATGAATTTCCTTATAAAAAGCCAATGAAATGTGATTATATGTCACTACTTATGCTTTGAAATTTATCACAAAAAAAGGTTTGATTGTTCATATTCACAATTAAATTTTTAAGCAATTACAAAATTATACAATTGTATTTATTTTCAGTGCACTATTGTGTTCTAAACTTCAATTATTTTTATGATGTTCAATTTCAGCCTCACCAGGGTGGGCTATATGATGTGTCGCATTTGACGAAGGGAAGAGCATGGCAACTGAAGTACTGAACAGGTATTGTAGTGACACCAACTAATAGGAAACATTTGTTTCCTTTTTTCTTTAAATTTAAAACTATTGCCTGTTTTGACCACTTATCTCCTGCATCAAAGCCACACAGCCTCCTTGCTGAAATATCTCAGGGACGCAAGATGCTTCGTGAAATAGAAGGAAGCTGAAGGTAACTGGCACTTTTCAAAACTGAAGTATCTTTTTCTCCTTCATACTGCTAGTACTTTATACTTCAGCCCTCTTCATGTTTCAATCCATGCATAGAATCTCAACTCTGAAAAGGCACTATGAGCTTAAAATCGATTTCTTGAACTCAGAGATTGACACTCTAAGAAACGAAGTCCAACAGCCACTAACAATGAAAACTTCTCCCTTCCTTGCCAAAGGCTGAGCTGAGGCAAACTCTGCAGAGGAAGGAATAACTTCTGAGTCCAATTGGTCTTGGTCCTTTCCTTTGAGATCGTTCACAAGGCTCTCATTCAGGTTCCTCTACAAACCTAAAGATTTTACACTGCAAGTACTGTATATGAAGACTGGAATTTGGCCACCAGTTCATGTTGTATCTGATCACCAACTTGTAACTGAACAGCCAGTTGACTGTGATGGGAAGGGAGCTGATGCTCGGGCAAGAGCTAACTGTTGTCTGACAGGCGATGGTATCTCTTCCAGTCATACTGAATTCTTCCCAGGGCACAGATCATGGCAGGGATATGTTCTGTCTGTGCTGCTGCAAGACAAATGGCGACTCAGGCAAAACTGACCAGAGAAATCCACTATACAGTTAAGAAGAAACGGAGCAAAAGCAGTCTGTTCATTCAGGTCCCAAAATATGGAGCGTACCATAAGCAGCCCGTTAAAACAAGGAGGAGGTCTCACTGTGGCTGCCATTTGTATTATACAATAACTAAATCTCTGTCTAGATTAATTGAACAGATTAAGAGGATATAATGGCTACCCTTATTGCCTGTTCTTGGAGCAATTATAATGAAAATTGTTTCTCTAGCATTATCTTCTTCTGTATTTCTGTGAAGTATCTGTTTAAAGTGGAACAAAACATGAACGGATGAAATTGAAATTACACATGCACACTCTTTCTCTCACTCTCGTGCACACACACACACGTACATACATATTCTATGTGACTTTGGAAATACCAGTAATTATGTCTCCATATGCACTGAAACAGCGGGGCAAAAAGCAAGGCTACAGGTACAGATTATTAAAAACTTACAAAGCATCGGATGTAACTTTGATCCAAATTTGGCTTCGTCAGGTAAAAAAGCCATGCTAGATTGTGGCTTGCAAGATGAGATTTTTACAAAACATTTTTTCTCATTAGGAAAGACCACTCAGTAGTGAAGTCTTGCAATGAAATGGACAGTTAAAATAGTAACAAAAGATATTTTACTAACAACCTAGTTACAGTGATGAACAGAATAGGAAAAAAACTTCAGTCTTGAGATCAGAGGATTCCATTTCTAAAGGAAGCTTTTATGATGAGAAGGGAAGTATTTTGGGAAAAACAAATGAATCTGCAAAACCAGAGAGGTTCTTGGAACAGCACACCTTTCAAATGAATGAGAATTCACATTAGGATGTAGCGACACACCTCAGCCAGAAATAAAGATTGATGTGCCAGACAATTTCCTTGCTTTCCCCTTATATGCACGTGCTGTTTAAACTGTACATGGAGAAAAGAAAGCAACAGACTGGAACCTTAGCTTAGATCTTTGTTAAAGCCGTTGCAAGTGGTTAGCTTTTGGTTTCCAAATGTTCCCTCTCCAAGCCTACCTTCTCAAAATCCTTTTGAAACTCTGATTATCTGAAAGATGTCTTTATTTTTTGCCTTTCTTCTTCCTACTCTTTTTTTCAGAGTAAGAAATACATGGAAAAATAGGGAGATGAATATATGATATAAGTAAACCCATGTCTTTCCAAAAACACATGCGTGCACATGCATACACATTCTAGAAAGGTTTAGAATGCAAGAAAGGTGCATCAGTAAATTAGAGGGATTTTTTTTTTGTTCAGGATTCATATTAGTCCAGAAGTTCAACCTCAGATTTTATATTTGAGTTAAAAATCACATTTAAAAATCCCAATTAAATAATAATGACAATCTCTTCTTCTCATTCCATCATGGAATTTTTTATTAATGGAGAAGAAATTTTCACCTTCACCTTTTTTCGTGTGGTTGAAGGTTATTGACATGAGCTGAAATTCTATTCTTCCTCACAAGAGTATCTCACATGAATCTGTGCAGTCCTATAGCTAAACTTCATCTAGTAGGCAAATTAGTTAAATTGCTTTGCTGGAAGCCACTTGGACTTTCCTATACTATATTGCAGCTGAAAATATAGGCATGTCTGCACTGAGATTTCAGATACTTACTTGTTCAGCTCAGAGAAGCACTAGTACGATTATCTATAAATTTCTTTGTTCACATTAGATAGGTGTGAATCAAGTCTTATAAATTTTTAGAAAGTTAATTTTAGTTCATGGTAAGCTATCTCTCATCATTTATTGAGAGACATGATTTACCGTTATGGGCACGGTTACATATTTGTATATCTAATCACCTTCTGGATGAGAGGTCACTTGCACTTGGATGGTTTAGAATATATAGGATGATTGTGACAGCTTGCACCAGATCCATTATTCAGACATTTCCCAGCTTTCTCTCTTACTGGCAGGTGTATGAAGAAACTCCCTTCTGCTAATGTTGTAGAACAAATCGCATTGAAATTATGTCCGGTAGCTGTATTTTGTCTTACCCATTTAAAAAAAAAAGTTTGTTACATGGGATAGTGTTTGGTTTGGTGTGTGTCAAATGCTAGATTTGTTTACCTGATAGAGAGCATAGAAGAGAATAAATTCAATACTGTTGCACCATAAAAGCATTATGTAATTGGAGCACCTGCTTTCTACCCTATCCAGTATTAGGAAGACAAGGCCAATTAATATATCACACGGAAACTGAATGTTCAAAACCTAGCGAGATGTGGAAATGTGTTCTGAAATGCTGACTGCTTGATGGCTAAAGTGCAGAATAGGCAAGTTATAATAAGTTTATAGTAATTAGAAAGAAATGGATTTGAAAAGAAAAAATTATCTCAAGGAACTCGGAACCTTTTTCACTCTGTGCCACATACAGCATCACATCAGAGTGTCTTTATTTATGCAATGCAAATAAAATATTAGAAAGTAGAAAAGTTTTTCTGAGGTTAAGAATCTGAAAGTGTTTTTAAAGCTGAGCAAAATAATTTTAACCTAAGAATTTTAACAGTGTTTTCAAGTTTCTGAACTGGGGAACTAGATTTCAGAGACAAGCTAATAAGGCCATCTCTCTATTGATACCACATTGTTCTTATAGTGAATTATCTAGCTCATTCTCCTGTTATTTGGGGCAGACTCCACAAAATGAAGCTTACACCATTTAAAACTTTATGAATCAGTCAAGACAAGACCTTCTGGGGCATATATTCTGATAATAATGTTACTTTATCCTTCAGAGCGATATGTAAAAAATAGAAATAAGTAAATGGAGAGAAACATGGTATCTGTGGGGAACTAACTGTTCAAAGAAGGAAAGCAGATTACTGCAGACCTTGATAAGGTGCATCCTCATTATTTCTGTCTCTGACTCAGATTTGTTTTCATGTTCGCTGTCCACTACTACTCCTAAATCTCTTTCAGTGTGCCAGCTTTCACAGTTCCTCCCAGTCATACTGTCCTGGTTTTGGTTTATTTTTCCCCAGATGTATTAGCTTGTGCTTTTCTATGTCTATTTTGTTATTTCCTGCCTGTGTTTCTCAGACTTCTCCTGTCCCTGCTGTTGTCCTTAGTTGACTATATAGTACTTCCCAATTTAATACTATATATGAATTTGGTTCTGCTGTTTGCTTATCTTCAAATCATTAATGAAAATGCTAAATAACAACAGACCTAATACTACACCTGACACAAAAAGTGACCATTCATGATTTATTACCTATATAGAGCATTTCTATTAGTATTAAATTTTTGTTTCAATTACAAAAATATGTGCAGGCATAAAATTGCACAGATGCTATCTAAATGCTTACATTAAAGATACACAAATATTGTAATACTTCTGTTTCTGCATCCTAAGAAAAAAAATTACCTGCTTCTGGATAGCAAATTGAACTAGTAATTACTTTTGAACATGTGGGTTGGTTGTTTCCTGCTTGAAATAATTACCCAATGAAGCCTATACCAGGGCTGCCAGCAGGAAGCTAACAACTGGTGTATTGGTGAAAAGAGTTTATAAAGCACTCCTATGCTTTCTTTTTTTCTTTTTTTTTCTCTTTTTTTTTTCTTCGCCAGACGGAGGAACAGATGGATGTGTAATGCACACAAAAACTAAGTACATGATCTCAGCTCTCAACCAGCAGCCACAGTGAAATGTACAAAAATCAGGTGTAGCTACTCTACAGTTGTTGGCTGCAAAGGGATTGACACATTGCTCTAAACCCAAATTTCAGAAGTGAATATTTCATTTTTCAACTTCCAGAAGCTCAATAAGAAAGTTTACTTCTGAGCAATAGAACTATCACCATCATTAGTGTGACTTACGGCTTCAGTCATCAGATAAGTGATAACACACTGCTTCATTAATTTTTTAAGGTTCATTTTATGACTTTTGATAGGTGTTCTGTACTTGTGTTATGCTCTCTCTCATATTTCTAAAATATCTGTGTTTAGTATTTATTTGTTCTTCTCAGTGGTTGTATGCACTATGTTTAGAATGCTGATTTTCAGCGATGATAGTTTAACTTCCAAGTACAATCATGTATGTTAATTTCTTTTCTCCTATACATGTACTATTCCCTCATTCCCAATATAATTGACGTTTCAGTCTCAGCACAGTAAGAACACAATCACAATTGTAAATGCATTGTCAGATTGTGCTTTGGTTTGCCAAAACTGTTCCTATATTAATTTGGGGTCATTGACTGTTAACAATATGAAATGTCATGAATATGAACTAAATCAATGTGATTACCACAGTGGAAAAATTAATCACCTAGCTTGTCTTTATCATTTGACTACCAACAGATAGGAATCTATAAACATAAAGGCGACTAAAAAGCACCTAGGTATGCTCTTGCATATTTATCCTCTTGATAATATCTTTGAAAAGAAGGCCGTAAGGGACACATTCAGCTGTTGACGTAAAAAACTGAGAAGTGAAAACATATTAAGTAAATGAATGTAATTTACAATCTTTTTAAACTCATAATAAATATTCATAATGTTAAGTCATAAAATACTTCAGTAAAGAGTCAAGGAATAATTAGGGAAGGTGTAAGGGAACAAACAAAAAGCAAACCAGAAGGCTTTTATGCTGGTAACATGGAGCCTTTTCTGTTTCCATGATCACCTGCAGAAAAAATTTAGATATGTACAAGAAGACATGGTAAGCATTTAAGGGGATTATGTTTGGAAAACAAAGCCAAAAGCTTTTGGTAGTATTTGTGTTACAATGGCTGTTTGAAAAACAAACTAGGATAATATATTTGAATGTGCAACTGAATTGTAAAGCCAAGATAATGACACAGAAGTCAAATCAGTTGATGAATGATTCAGTATTAAAAAATAAAAGGAAAGAGATCGTGAAAAATAAATGACACACACTCTAATAGGCAATAGATACTGGATTTATCATAGGTGCATAAAGGTTCATAAATATTTTCTCGTATTTGTATATGAAATGTTACATTGTTGTTCACATTGCTCAGTGATCATTTTTGTAATTGGTTTTCACTACCATAAAATGATCACATCCTACCTTTTAGTGCAACCAGGTCAAGATCCACGAGTACTGCCTGAAACAAAGTTTCAAAGTCACACGAATGACTAGCTATAGGAACATAGGTTTAGGATTGAAAGCAGGTTTTTCCTGGCAGAATTCCTATAGGGTTTATTTACTATAGATAAAAGAACACGGTAATTTGACATCTGAAGAATCAAATAACTGTAGAGCTCATATAACAAAGTCAGTGCTACCTACAGAATTCTTTAGAAATACATAATGAATGTGCCACATGAAAAAATTATAAAGAAATAAATATTATTGATAATATATTTTTAATATTCTTGATTTGATAATATTCCACATATTAAATGGGCTGTTAACATTTTCAGAACTTAGTCATTGAAGAATTGTTGACAAATGACGAATGGTCTTAAAAATCAAAGCAAGACAGAAAAATTAAGTATGACTTGGCATCTTTTCAATATTTCCAAAGCAGAAGTTGAGCAGAATTTGACCTCTCTTTTCCAACGAAGTTTAGGACAGACATCTGGGAATCAATTTGTTTTGGCCTCTTATGCACAATTTGGTAATCACATTTTAAACAATGCGTATTTTAAACAATGCATATTTTAAACAGGGTTTTTTGTGGCAGTGCAGGAGAATACTGCATATATTTTTTGCTGTAATGTAGTATTGCCAAATATTTAACCTATCTTGAAATGATACTGATAGATTTGGTTATAAAAGAACTATGAATTATATGTATTAGAAAACGAATTATTTTTTTCTGATGACTATCTGGCACTAAAAAAAAAAATCAGAATCCCTTTCTTGAGGATTATAATAATATAATTGAAAAACTAGTTTAACCTCTATGTATGTTCAGACAAGCCATTTTATACATTAAATGTGTTCTTGGTATGCCTCATATGCTTTTTTTCTATATAGTAAATTCAAATAGTAGTTTGTAGAATTTCTTTGCAGATTAAGGCAGCAACAAAGGTTCCTGCCCTAACTTGGTCCTTTTTTATTAATTGAAAGAGAGTCATAAAGATACTTATTTCCTTCATTACTCACTTGGGAATCATTATAAGTCTCCCTTAATGTAATGATATGAAAGTGCTTAGGTGATCTAATATTCATCTACTTTTCTACAGTTTTTCTTTAAACCTAATCAAAATACCAGAATAATATGAGCAGCACTCCCATTGGCAATAGCACATAACTGCTATACTTTGTTAAGAGAACTCTTTTCCATCTACCATCTTCTTGCTTCTTTTCATACACCAAGTTTCAGTGCAGGATTTCAGAAATTCTGTGTTTGACAACTGTTCATGCCATGACCACTCCTGACAGCAGGAACTTATGGTAAATGTTATGGTTAGTTACAGTCTGTGGCAGAAAAAGACATTTGAATGGGCAAAGGCTAATTCATACCTGTGATTTACTGAGTGTATATTTACAATTTTGAATATGTATTTCTTTTACACTTCCTCTTGAATATTTACCACTAACACGGTCTGTTTGTCACATTGCCTTTATCAGCTGCTTGTAGCTTGGGTTTATTTACAAAGGTTCAGTTTAGGGACACTCCTTTTTAACAATTCTCACCCTCCTTAAATTCCAGTAACTTTGATATCCTATATACTCAACTTACATTGACAACTGGGGACTAGGAAAAGGCTAAAAAAAATGCAAATCTATATTTTGCAATCAACAAAACCTTCTTTCATCCATGGACTGTTATGTTTTAAAAAATAACTGTGCCCATTCCTAGTTTTATTTGGCTTAGAATGTTTCTTCTATTAGTGCAGGTTTTGATAGGTCATCTCTTTTATAGCTACTAAAAGAGTCAAAGCTTCTACTGAGCACTGCTTTTCTTGTCAGTCCCCAATGTCACCAGTGACTCTGAGAATTTGACCTAATTACTCCCTAGATCAATTCCGAACAATGTGAACACATGTTCATAGACCATCTCTGTTAGACACGCCTGAACATGTGTCCTGGTTTTGGCTGGGATAGAGTTAGCTGTCTTCCTAGTAGCTGGTACAGCGCTGTGTTTTGGGTTAGTATGAGGAGAACGTTGGTAACACCCTGATGGTTTCAGTTGTTGCTCGGTCGTGTTTAGACTGAGTCAAGGACTTTTCAGCTTCTCCTGCCCAGCCAGCAAGAAGGCTGGAGGGGCACAGGGAAGCTGGGAGGGAAGACA
>JAVKLA010000053.1:9167730-9179675 GCA_034782735.1 Sagittarius serpentarius | reverse complement strand
AGTGAAGTTGTGCCAGGAAGAAGGCGGGTGGGGGGAAGGTGTTTTAAGATTTGTTTTTTATTTCTCATTACCCTACTGTGGTTTGATGGCAATAAATTTAGTTCATTTTCCCCAAATCGAGTCGGTTTTGCCTGTGACGGTAATTGGTTAAGTGATCTCTCCCTGTCCTTTTCTCGACCCACAAGCCTTTCATTATATTCTCCCTCTCCTGTCTAGTCGAGGAGGGGGAGTGACAGAATGGCTTTGGTGGGCAGCTGGCATTCAGCCAGGGTCAATCCCCCACACCCAGTTTTATATTGCCTAGATCTACCGAACTCCTATGGTTCTATGCTCATTCAAGAAAGCCTGTCAGGAGTTTGTCAAGGATGAGGTACACAGTAACTTCCCTTCGTAGCAAGTTCACAGGAGAGGTATCTCTGAAAATGAGTGTTAGTGCATTAGGAAGCTGTATAAAACTTTGATGTGTTCTAAAATACAGAATTCTAAACACACAGAAGTCTTCACAGTAAGTTTTGTATTTTGTGTTAAGTATGTTCTACTGGTTGAAAAATTTTGTGTAGTACTATGCTACCAAACTGTTAAAAATAATAACACATGAAATTACCAGTGATTGTACACAGTGGGTGACAGTACGGTTGAACATTTACCACAGAACAGAGAAATACTTCTTTTTTTTTTTATTTTGAGTATATAAAATGTAGCTTAGACTGCTGTAAGAAGGAAATACAAAGATGAATAGGCATTTCGAAGAACAATATATACTGTCTGCTCCTTGTGTTATAAAGCAAAATTGTTACAGCACTGTATTTCTAGTGGAACAGATATTTTCATGGGGATCCTTGCACTAGATAGCCATCATTCATTATTTTGGCAATGCCAAAACCACCTAGTTCCAAAAACTTTTTGAATCATCTCCTCTGTGCCATAGCATTCAGTACTTCTGTTTCTACATGTGCTACCCAAACATTCTCTGAATTTTGTTAGGGCAAAGTTTGTTAACAAAATTAAAATATAACTCACACTTCATTATATATATCCTCTAGGCAATGTGTAATTTCATGTGTTAAGTTACAAAAGTTGGGGGGGAAATATTATTTTAGCATAGAATAAAGTTTTTACTTTCCATTACTGCAACACAATACTATATTTCCTTAGTTGCTGGATACATGTGTCTTAGATTAGATTTTGGAGTCAGCAATTTCGCTGTATCCTTGTGTTGTGATGGTTGCTACCAGTTAGATTTATTTTTTTTTTCTTCTTATGGGAACATAGAATAAGAAAAGTCAGAAGAGCAATTGGGTCAAGTGGAAAGAGGGAGAAATTCCAGCTGTGAACAGTTACATATGCTTGGAAAGAAAAGATTCAAAATACTAATAGGTGCCAGTACAGCACAGTACAGAGTTGGAAGCCCGAAGTTTATCCAGCATCTTTGCTGAGAAAAGGATGCAGTAGAGAGACAGGCCTCAGTTATGATGGAAAGAAAAATGCCTAAGAACGAGGGATGATTCTAGGGAGTTTTCTGAAACTCAGGTGATCAACAAATTAACCAAAACCAGGCCTTGAAAAAACAAAGGACCTCTCTGGAAGGATACAAATTTAAACTCTTTTTTTCCCTGTTCTGTCTTTCCAAATTATTTCAAATAAACTTCTGAAATACATGTGATATTCTAGGTTATATTTGCATATCATCTGATCTCTTCAGGTGCGAAATCCTCTTAGTTTTTTAACAATGTTTACTACAGAGAAGTTCTCACAGCTCTGGCCATCCCCAGGGAGTTCCAGTCTTTCATTACCATAAAGGACTGATATCTGTGTTGATGTTTGTGACGTTGTATCTTGTCTCATTTACAAATCAGTAATGAGCAGCAGGCAGGTTTCCTCTGTTTGCTTGAAGTATGGTTGCCATTTTTGTTTATTTAAAATTAAAACTTACTACAGGGAATGTTTTCATGCTAAGAGCTGACCATTACCTTAATAGTTCTGAAATGATATTGTAGTTTTAGCAGATTAACAGCTTAATAATATTTGTATAACTCTCAAGAAATATCTTCACATAGCTGGGAAGACACTGTAGTAGTTGTAATAATACCTACACCAAGAAGAAAAGGTCAAAACTGCTTCGTGGATAAGTTAGGATTAATGATCCTGGAGGGAGGTGTTTGCATTTGAGTGAATCATGAGAAACAATTATACAAAGGTGTAACTATATTAAAAGAACAAAACCAGCAATGCCTTCCCCGCTATGGTTTTCAGCCTAAAATTATCTGTCTCTCTCCTTTAAATGGAGCCTGACATAAAGGACATTTGAATATACACTAAACTTAAACCTTATCTTCTGCATTGGGCAAGCATGTACGGTTTATCAGCAAGGTATAAAAAAAGAAAGAAAAATAAATATTTTCAAATTAAATCTTGGTGTAAGCATATCAAGGGTAGTTTTCGGGGTTTTTTGTGGCTTACATCTGGCTGACTGTTTTCTATTGTGTATTTTGTAAATTTACATTTTTTAGTTCTTTTTCTTTACTGGCTTTTGTATGCAAGAAGTTTTCAGGATAAATGATTAAGAGAAAACTTCATTGCTTTGGTGTGACATTCTTAAAGTTGAATGTAGAAACACTTTCCCAAATTAGGGGGGGGGCATAAGAGGCAAGAACACTTATCTTAGAGGCATGGGCAAATGTGAGGCCATACGCATAAGACGAGGTATGTGAGAAAGTACATTTTGCCAGCTTTAGCCAGGAAAGATTCTGAATAGAAAATAAAATGCAAAAAGCATAAATATCAAAGGAATCTGCAAAAAGAAGTTGTTGGTACATTTTAGGCTTTTAGAATAATCCAGTTGCTGTAATTATAAGAGTAAGAGCTAAATCAGGCAGCATCAGTTTATCTCTAACACACTTCTCTGATTTCCTCTTCCTTGTTTTAACCTTTATTCATGAGATGTCTCTTTCTTTTTATATATCTATGTGTCCTTGTATGTATATGCGTATAGTCAGGAACATTAATATGTGTTATTTCTAACAAAAAGGAAAAATGTATATTTCCTAGAAATTAATTCCCTAGTTGCAATAGATTCTGGAAAGAAGATAGAACAAACACTACAATAGTTCATGAACTTTATTTTCTTCTCCCAAAAGCACATTTTTAACTTGATTTCCCTTGAAATACTCTACTACTTTAACAAAACAGAAAATGCACAGTAACCTTTGGAAAAAAGTGACAAAAATCACATTGTGAGTTGAAAGTACAGCACTTAAATCATTACTAGATCAAAGACTTGATCTCTTCCTGCCTCTAATTTCATCCTGGTACTTTATAGTCAGAGGAAATTGAAACTCGACTGATACGTTCATTGACCTATTGTAAGTAGATAAGATGCCTAATAAAATATTATATAATAGCATTATCATTAAAATACTTTTAGTTTAAATAAATACAGTGTTCCACTCAAGTTAGAAGAACTAGAAAAACAAGTGGAAATACTTCCAAGGAAATGAAAAACCAGATTTTGCAAAAAAGGATGTCGTCTGAGATTAGCATCTAGCAACATTTTTCAGTCATCCACTTGTCTTTGTGAAGTTCAGCACTGCATTAGCTGACTCTCAGTCATTCATTTTCCAAAAAGGAATCTCTACATCCAGGTTAGGCTTCCAAATGTCCTGGACCATTCCTGCAGAGAGCTGTGAGCCCTCAGAATGCGATTCTTACTCAGAGCCAGTGCATTAATGTCTAAGCTATTTTACCTGGAAACACGAACAGGTGGTAAGTAGAGGAGGCTTTCAATTTCACTTTCCTGTGGCTGAGTTTATTGCCTTGCAAGACCTTGTAAACAGTTGTTAGATTAGCTCAGAATTCATACAGCTTCATGGGGCTTGATGTAAATCTGTTCCTTCCACAGCAACGCAGAAAGTCACTGTTTTCTTTTAAAGATTTTGAGGGATGGTAGTGCAACTTCCCTTTTGCAGAACAGGCTGGTGTTAGGCCATTCTCACATGCGCTTCAGTGCCCTTCTCTGTGTTAGGATGTTAAAAAAACAGTCTGTCATTTCCTGGGAGAGTACCTAATGATTAAGCTTCAGGCGATTTCCCTCTCAAAGCTGTGGCGCTGTGCAGAAATAATTTAAGAGTCATCAGACCATAACTTTCTAGCTCACTGAGTAGGGCACTTACCTAAGAGAAGGATAGACTTGGATTTGGATTTC
Source organism: Sagittarius serpentarius (assembly GCA_034782735.1). Taxonomy (NCBI): domain Eukaryota; kingdom Metazoa; phylum Chordata; class Aves; order Accipitriformes; family Sagittariidae; genus Sagittarius; species Sagittarius serpentarius. The sequence continues at coordinate 9,175,474 of JAVKLA010000053.1, read as the reverse complement.
TCCCCCAAGATTGTGTGATTTTTCATCAAATAAACATTCGATAAAAGATTGAAATGCACTTGTTTGAAGGGTCAAAATCTGAGACTCTTACAATGAGGCCAAAGAGACCCCCTGCTAGACTAAGGCAGGTTAGCCAGGGTCCCCGCTGTTGAGCAGCTGGAGGCATTGCAACTGAGGAGACGGCAGCTGTTAGTCTGCAATATCTAAAGCTGAAGAAAATAGTGAATCTAGGTTGACGTCTACCAGGTCAAATTCTCTAACCAGAATTTTGTGTCAAGAAAAGAAGATGGCACCCACATAGTTCCTCCTAGTTTGTTTTTTTCAATATAAGTATATTTAGACACATATTTTATCCAGAATTCAGTGCTTTTAGGATGTTTTAGTTATTCTCAGACCAGGCTAAGTGCTCAAACCTTCAGAGGGAAAGGAAGATGACTACCTACTTTGAAAATCACAGTTCTCCAAAACCTGTGCTTTTAAGACAGGGAAAGGATCATTGTCTACTGTCCTTGAGAAGGATTACTAGATAAAGCTTGAAACTACAGATCTCGTGGATCTTTAGACCATAAAGTTTTCCTATTTAAGTACTCTTAACATACCTAACTCCTTTCTGTGGGTACTGGGCTACATACCTAATTTCCTTTGACTTCAGCAATAGTCAAGGGTACTTAAGAGAGCAAGAATTTGTCCCAACTACACCCATGTAGCTTGTAATTCAATGAAGACAGTGTAACTACTTCTTAATATCAGTATGGTAATCAGTAGCAGGGGTACGCTGAGATTTCGTTATAAATGATTTTGTTATTTATATCTAAATAACTAATATCACTGCAATTAGGCATATTATCTTTCACAATATTTTAATTATTCCATTTTCCTCTTAGACTATTCAATAACTATAGCTGCACACAGCTCACCTCTGCAGAATGCAATGGCTTCCTTCCAAGCTATGCCCAAGTTTCTCTGTAGGACAGTAGATGAAGTGAACAAGCAGTGCCTAGAGGCATTAACATGGAGGCAGGACATACTAAAGACGCACCTCAGAAGCAGTCAAGTAACTTTTGATAAAATTATGTACAAAATCTTATACTAAATCTTTTTAGAAACTTTTAATAACCCTTATCATCAAATGTATGATCTGACCCTTCTCAGAAAAATTGATAAGCTATCATTTAGACAAAATATTTATGAGAAAAATCTTACTTGTTGATCTGATATCATTGTGTCTGGGAAATAAATAAGGGAAAGAAAAATCTGGAAACCAAAATGTGGTTCATTCTGCATTAAATTAGAAATAATATGTCTTTCTCCATGATGAAGAAAGATAGGTCGTATGCACACTATGATCCTAGCTATAAATAAATAAAAGTGAAAAATTCTGAAAATGATGCAATAACAGTATTTTATTAACATAAGTGTTTAGGTAAGTCCCACTTTTTTTTTTTTCCTTAGTTGTAACCACCAATAAGAAGCAGTTACTATGCCTACCGTAATTAGTCCTTAATTTTGTACACAGTGTTCTTGGCCCAAAGTTACCAGTGGTGTCCAAATTTTGGTTATTAAGATGAAGTTCATAAAAACAATCTTCTTCCATCTGGAGACTTTTAAAAGCAACAGACAAATGTAAGATGTAAAATCACAATTCAGGAAGTGAGGATCCTCCTGTGTGAATACTACAGTACACCCTACAAGAAGAGTTAAAATGCCGCTACTGTACTTTAGAACTCTATGGTTTCTGCCACAGGTACAGAAATTAGGGTAGCCCATGCTCTGGAGACTCCAAGAATTTCACTCTGTCCCCAGACTGAAAGAGTTCAACAAAAGAGAGGATCTTTCTGCATTCCAGAAATCTGCCACTACAATTATTTCAAGACAAGACTTTGGAGCAGGTACCTCTAGGCACAGTATGGCCCTGAAATATTAAGTCATAGTAACAAAGTTGGTATTTTGAATATTTCTTTTTTTATGGGTAAGCTGTCTAAAGCTGGAATCCCCAAAACAAAGGCACCAGAAATCTTACAGACAAACTCTAAATCATAGAGCACTCTTAAGCAGAGTAAATTAAAAAAAGTAGCAATATGTTTGTAAATTTGTTTGGACTTTCAATTGTTAATGAAAGTGTTATCTCCCCCATATCCATCTTGCTATTAAAGACACACTTCAAGGCATAAACCCAGCAGCAAAAAGCATAAAGAACAGTAATTAGAACTATTAGTGATGTCTCAGTTTGCCTCTCCATTTCCAAATCTGCACAAAGCTCCCACTGTAGAGTAGTGCTTGCGTGAAGAGGCAGGTAATACATAACTGAATAACAATGAGAAGAAAATGTTTCATATTGCCTTAAACCAGCAACACCTCTTTTTCCTATGAAATGCCATCCACAGAAGAGTCACCGTGTAGCTGGGTGTCTTTCTATGACTTTTTATGAAATTGCATATCTTGTTATAAGAAGAAATTATTATCTTATCTGATGTGAAACTGATCTACATTTTCAAAAGTATTTCTTGAGATAGGCACATACCTTATTTTTGATCATCATTTATAAGCTCTTTTATTGTAACTTCCTAGACAAAAGGGCAATTAGTGTGTTTAGTTGTGACAATTTTAGATGAAATAACAGGGCACAAAAGCATTCAGACTAAAATAAATATTTTGTGATAATTTAAAGGAATATTACGTTGCTATGTATTATATGTAATCAAATGTAGAAACAATCAACCTGTCAGCCTGAGACAACTGGTCTCCATTGAAGTACTTCTCTTCAAATAACTGTCTCCAACAAAACTTCTTTTTATCAGGAGAAAGCAATTTTCCTTCTTCTATTTTAAATGGTCTATAAAAATACATATAAATAAATATTAAAAAAGCCTTGTTTTTTCACTCTTTTGAAAGAAATAACTAATTTTTCAATAAGAATGAAAAAAATGTTAATAGAATTTTATTACCAGGCAAAAAAAACCAAATAAACAAATAAAAAACCTAACATGAACCCCAGCCAGGAAATATGATAACGTAAATAAACACTTTTTTAAAAAAAGTGTCATTTTTATTATTTAAGGAAAGAGGTTTGGGGAATTATTATTTTTTTTAATTTGGTTGGGTTTTTTATCCTGTGGAAAGCAGGGTATAAACAACTAAAGTAGGGAAATGTTTTGTCAGAGTTTCTTAGTGTCTTCTTTTTAACAAAACTTGAAAAAAATTAAAAAGTTGTGGATATGTGTTTTTCCATAGTTAATTTGGTTTCCCACCCATCCCAAAATTATTTTGATATTAAGTAAAAGTAATTAAAAAAAAGAAAGGGAAGAAAAAGAAAACTGAGGCTATAAAATATTATCTGAGGACTCTTCAGCACAAAATGTTGTGGAAAATATTACCACTACCTGGGAAATAAGAGAAAAAAATTAAAAATTAGAAAACACAAACCTGATATTTTTATTACCTATTCTGCTTTTTTGCACATCTGATATCTTCGAGGCAGTCAAAAGACTTCTGTTACTTTCTTGTTGCTTTTTTAGCAATAAATAAAAGTAGCTGTGGTATATTTAGTTATGAGCCATTCTTGCAGTCTTCTGTGTTTAGTTTCAGCTTTTGTGTGTTTTCATTCAGTTTTGAAAAAAGCTGCAGAGTGATTTATTACTGAAAAATGAAAGAACCTGCAGAGGGCAAAAAAAATCTGTATTACCTGCAAAGCGTAAGTTAACTGGACTTTTTTGAAATAAGCACACCTTACTAGAAGATAAACATTTTCAAAAGATGCATTATGCTGAAACAAAAATGCACACTGCTTGTATATTTAGTCTCCGTATACACAAGAAGCCTTATATAAATTCCTCTTGTAACTTATTCTCATAAATCTGACTGAGCTGTAAATGACAACTATCATCAATATTAGACTTAATTCGTTTGCATGACTTAGTACCACGATACACATTGTGTAGTGATAAATTTAACTGGTAACCCTAGGTGGGCAATAAATGCAGAATGTTATCACGTGCACAACAGCTGTTAAACTGAAGGTTCAGTGGGACCTGAGAGATCCAAACATTTATTTAGGCATCTAGATTTAACATGAAGGCATTCTCAGAGAATTAACCTGCCTGTTACCACTACTTACCTTCCATTGTCATGACGGCAATTATTAAAAAGAGAAAGAAAAGAGAGAATTTTTAGAATGGCTTTAGCTATTTCTTTGGTATTTATATCTCATCTTATGAAGAAGTGATAACACTTCACGAATAAATCCTTGATTTTGTAATACTTCCTATAATATCTTTCTGACAGACTTTATTACTGTTGGCACTGAATCGAATAGGAAGACTGGCCTTACCATTTCTTTGCTCCTGTCCTAACAGTTTGTCTTGGTGCTCTTCGAGATACTGCACCACAAAATTCACAACAGCTGTACTGCTACTCAGATGTCCTTTAAAGCTGGATCTACTGTTCAGACTGAAGTGACAGAGAGCGCTATGTACTTTGACTCAACGTAATAAAGTTGATAAAGTCAGTTCTATTCATTCAAGACATAAGTATTGGTGTAGAAGGTCACTGTACACTCAAAGCTCATCTTGGTAGTGGAGTATGGAGGAGTACTAATAAGAACTGGGATTGCTACGTCTCACCACTGCTCTTATATTCTACCTGAGGGACATTATGTTAAGGAATTCAGCCAAGATAAGATTTTGTGTGCATGCATTGTGTATGCAGTGGCAAAAAGTATAAATTCATTCAATTATACAATATTCAGAGAAGCAATAAAACAGCCAATGTTGAAAAGGAAAAGACAATGCTGTACATTGAACAATACTCCGTGGGAGTTCACTCTAGTGACCATATTACCCATACAATTCCGCCAGTGTCAGTGGGAGCTTGAGCTATCTGCTGCATAAATACTGGAAATGCAAGTTAAACTTTCTCCTGGGTCAGTGTAACTTGCCTACTATCCTTTTTATGTCAGTTCTTGAATTTGGTCTGTGATTGAGCATTCCTATTCTGTAGCGCTTTACCCTTTTGCTGAATCTGTGGGCCAGTTTCAGCTTGTACCTTGTCTCACAGCACGGAGATCAGGCCACGTTTCACTCTCCATAACAAAAGCAAAACCAAAAAACCCCCAAACCTTGCTGTACTGGTGAATGTGAAGTTGATAATGAATATAGTGCACATTTTGCACTGGGGCATTCAGAACATGGTTATGATACTGGCTTGTTCTGTTCAAGCAGAGGAGAAGCCCACCATCCCTTGCATTTTCCTGCATCAGACTTATTTTTGTCCCTACAGAAAAAGGGCAAGCTTACTGTCATAGCGTCAATTCATTGTCTCTCTGGCTGCAGAAGTATGCTTGGGTTTGTTTGAAAGGTTTGACAGATGGAAAGATGGTGGCCTTCACCACTTGGCATCTAAGAAGACAAGATAGTGATTCTCTTCCTGAACTCTATCAATATCTGGTGGCAGGGTCTTGTGCTTGTCGTCTGAATCCTGAGGATTGGTTTCTATCCGCTATTTGCTTAGAGAGAGAAGAGAACCTTCTTCAGCCTAGGGAAACATCTCTTTTGCTCTGTGTTTCCTTTCCTATGTGACTGAGAATCAGAAAAATTGGCATCTAGGAAAAAGAAATATGTTTGAGTCTCTCTGGTATGCCGTTAGGGGTGGAATAGCCTGGAATTCAGATGCAGGTTGAAAGTGATCATCATATTTTGGGGCGTGTATGGGCAACGTGAAACAATAGTAGTGATCTGTTAATAAATAGGAGGTATCTTACAGGAATACATCACAGTGGCCTTCAGCCACAGAAATCCCAGCAGTTTTTGTAGGGTGGGTGTGAGGGCTGCCTTTCCTGATGCTGACATTTTGCAGAGCCCAATAGAGAAACAACGGCCAGCTGAAGAAATACATTAACCCTTTCTTTTAGTTGCCTGTACAAGCACTGTCATAGATAAAGGATGTCAGACAAAGGGCTTTTAAAAAAATAATCCTAGTAGCATTAACAGTTGCACAGGTGAAATACAGAATGCATAAATAAACACTAGAAAAGCATTCTCAAGTACCAGCTCCTCTATTTGCAGGTCAGATGTGAAGAACGTGCAGATTTTTTTTAGACTTCCATTTTCAAATGTTTTTTTCATTGTATTATATCTCTAAAAACATCTGCAGCTCACTAGAAAACCGAGTATCATCAAGGTCACTTCCTCAGTTTAATTAATATCTGTTAATATTCTCCTGCTAACTTTTTATCACTCAGTACTGTCCTCATAGATACTGAGATACTCGCTACAAAGGTCATTTGATATTGAAATTTTTGGCATATTTTAGTGTATTGAGTGTTCCTGTGAATCAAATAATTTAGTGTGGTCTGTAAGCTTAATGTGAATGCAAACAGCAGTGCCCTGGCTTGTTTCTAATCAGCATTAGAGATGTGCCAAACTGTCAACAGCTCATGAGCAATATGAACACTATAGTTCTTCACACCCCTTTGAGTTCATATCAATCATTTGAAAATAACATTTTTTTTCAGAATGAGCTGTCACTATCAATTTGAATAGTGGCTGTTCAACTGGAATTTGTCCAATTTTTCAACAAGCCTTTTGGTACATTATATCATGAAGCAAACAACTTGCAAAAGCAGATTCTTTTCATGATGCTTGTAGGAGAGAAATGTATACTTCAGCGTTCCAAACTTCCTTTGCCAGGTGAGACTCAGCTTTCATCTGTACAATCTAATGAAGATTATTCAAAGAAAAGAGACTTCTGAGACTTCTAGTATCTTATGATACACAGAACTTTACATACATTTTTTCAATATATAATATTTTGAGACAAGTAACAAGGTAATGATCAAATGAAACAAGAACTCTCTGGAATGTTATATATTTCTTTATCTTGTGCAATAAACAGCCTGTGTATCATTTTAAAAATCAATTTAGCAGCTACTTATTCTACTCCCCCAGAAGAAAAAAAACCCAGAAGTCATTACTGGTCATTGAACTTCTATATTTCTGCACATATTTCTTGTTCGAGGAAATTAGGTATATTTTAATGAACTTAAATGAATTTTCTGCTCTTTGCTTAATCACAGGTGCCTTTTCCCGCTTTAATTTGCCTGACTCTAGTATGTGATAACAGTTACTGGCTCCTAGAACAGAATAAGAGTAAAATTATTTATCCTTGAAACATGTTAGGACAGACCATTTAATAACTCTCCAAGATGCATACCAACAAAAATGATTCAATTGATGACTTTTCTTGCAAAAATTACATCTCTTCCTTTTTAAGTGTCTTAGAAAATTAGCTTCTCGGTTTTGCTAACAAAAGGTTTTCACTGACTTCTACGGCATTTTTGACAGGCCACAGAAATAAATCATAAGCATCACACCTCTTCCTTCTTTGCAGAGAGACAGGGACTTGGACAACAGTAGAAAGCTGTTGAGGCTTTATATCCACCCTCATTTCATTTTGTTCAGCTAACTAATCTGGGAGGCTGGGAGAATCTTAGACAGATGAGGAAGGAAATATTTCAAGGACATGAAAACTATGACTGTTCATTCCCTGGATACCTCATGGATATCTCAGCTAACTTCTGATTAATTGATCTGATCTTTTTTGTTACCAAGTGTATTTCTCAAAATTTGAAGAAAATGCAGCAGTAAGTATTATACCTCTATCTATTATTCCTTTAAAGAAAAGAAAAGAAAAGAAAAGAAAAGAAAAGAAAAGAAAAGAAAAGAAAAGAAAAGAAAAGAAAAGAAAAGAA
>JAVKLA010000053.1:9140448-9167630 GCA_034782735.1 Sagittarius serpentarius | reverse complement strand
AAGAAAAGAAAAGAAAAGAAAAGAAAAGAAAAGAAAAGAAAAGAAAAGAAAAGAAAAGAAAAGAAAAAAAGAAAAAAAAGAAAGGAGAAAAGATACCCATTTGACTACTAAGACTTCAATTAACTACAGAACCTCATAGGATATTGCAGCATTTTCAATAATTTTCAATAAAATTCAATCTAGGGTTATATGAGCTTGTGAAAAGTGGGTTATACTTAGGTATCATCTTTCAATAAGCAATCTAGGGCTTGATTGTGCAATACTTGTAAATTCCAATCTCCTATTTACCCAATGAAAATAAGAAGTGCAGCATGAAGCACAGAATCAGACTTGAGCTTTAATTTTTATTGTGCCTATGCCAATATTTAATTTTCTAGTTATGTTGACCATAATGTCAAAGTTTACTGTGCAGTTACTTTGTTTCCCTTTGAGCACAACATAAAAATGAATACGAGAAATTATCACATTAGAAACTTCTCCTAAGCAAAACTATGAAGCACCTAGATCTATTGAAATACAGGTTTATCTCGTTTCAAAAGGGGGAGCTTCAAAAGAAATGTAGAAAACAAGGTGTGTGATAAAGCACATTAATTAATCAAGTTTTCAAAAATAAGGATCTGTAAGTGGGTGCATAATAACAATATGTTCCCTCCTCCCAGCTCTGTTCTCTTTGCTTATGAAAATGTCTTCATACATTCATGCCAATTTATTATTGATTTTATAGCATTTTGCTATTTTTTCAATAAGTATTACAGTGATTACCGAGTGTGACACCTTAAGGCAAAAAAACCCCTGCATTCCAGCTATTAGACATGATTTGTATATCATCCATTATTGATTTACTGTTCCATCTAGATAGTGTAATAGTTGATTTGAAATCTAGCAACCATTATGAAATTTATTACTGTCAAGAGAGTACAATAAGTAATAGGAAACAGCTTAGTCAAATAAAAGAAATACAGTCTGCACTTCTTCACTAAATGAAAATTCCTGTAACTGCTTTTAAGACAGTACTGAGTCATGAGATGCAGTAAGGTCATACAAGACAGCATCATCTCAAACAGTTGAATAGCTATATGAATAATATAAAACAAAATGTCTGCTTTCTGTAGTAGCTCAATTTAAACATGATGTGAAATTAAAGGAAAATCTGCAAACACGCAACAAAAAAAAGATAGTTATTTAAAATACTCTGAAACAAAGAGCATGTTGGCAAGAGCAGCCGAACAGTCTAAGTGTAATTCTGAGCCACGTAAGGACTCAAACAGGGAAACATTAACGCTTGCTCTATCGACAGCTGGTGGCAAACCCACTGAGATTTTGCACTGCTAGTCTGCATTTTTCTTTCCACTAGTTCTGGAGATTTTGTTGTGCCCTTCAGGTACTGGCAGCCTCTCAGAAGAGACACAAATAGGAGAATCCTAGGGCCACATAATTTTTTCAGGGGATTCCTTCCAGCACTTGAAAAAAGTGGTATTACTGTGATCCAGGTCCTGTCCTGGTTCTTTCCTGTGAGAAAATACCTTTGTGTTACAGCCATACGCTACTGTGTGAAGATTCTGTGACAGTCTTGTCTGGTTGTTTCATGTTTTCCTTTTGTATTTTTGATGGTGAGACTAAATAACACTTTCTTTTGAGAAACTAAATATCGTGGTGAATTACTTGCTACAAATACTAATACTAGTCTGATTTTACAGCCACTCTGTGTGCAGAATTCCTTCTGAAATAATGGAAATAATTGTTCAGAATTGCACTCCTGTGGAGTATAGCAGACTTTCACCGTGCCTCTGGAAGATAGAATGGATCTTGACATTAAAAGGTGGTTGACCAGACTCCATCAGGATATTTTGCTATTATCTTGGGACAGTTTATCATTGTACAAGAGATTTGCAAGGGTGATAATTAGAGGTATTTTAACACAGCTGAGATTCTTTAACATCACACAGTTTTGTCAAGGTTTACAAAGATACCTTTGGAAGAAAACAAACCAGGAAAAAAAAAAAAAAGAGGCACTCTCTTTCGATTCTCTCCGTAGCATAACTAATCCTTTGTCTACTGTTTTAAGGTGACTTAGGAAATTGAACTCTGATTCACTGAGCATAACTGCATTTATATAAAGGCCCTAGTCAGTGTTCAACCAGAAAAGATCACTGTGACTTTTGGACTCCTTTAGGCCAAAGGATCTCTTCATATAGTGGCAACTGATTCTCTGTTCGTATAGCTTCTCCGCACCATTATGACTAAAACTGAAAGTGGTGTAGTTTGAACCTTATAGTAAAGAAATAAAATATTGGCAGTAGGAAACCAGTTTCTTAGTACAAGAGGATGTTGAATTAACATACATTTTATAGCTGTATAGCGAAGGGATGACAGGTTAAAAATCTTGGTAGATTGGTACTATTTGGCCATGTCATATTAGGCTACATTATTCAGGTTTTGTTATGTCAGAGTCATCATTACTTAAACACATTTCTGAAATGTAACAAATAATTGTCAGATATACAAATTAACTTTTTTTAGTGAGGATCAGCACACCCCACACCCTAATTTTTGTAGAACTCTGCCTCAGGGCGTGCAAAAGTTTATAGGCTTAGGTTGCAATGATTAGATTCCTAAAGTTTTTGGTATTTCAGTGCAGACATAGGTTTAGTTGAATACTGTCATTTAGTATAATCAGAGCCAGTAGTGTAATTAGACTTTTCAAACACCATATCCACATAACAATCCCCTCTTTTTCTTTCCCACACTATTAAAAGCAATGTCTGTTTACCTGATGTCTTTTTTAATTCTTGTAACACTGGCTTTCAACATTCTTTGCTGTCTAGACTGCTGTTATTTCTTGTTTAAAGATTGCCCATTTTCTTAATTCATTGACAGTTATCTTCCTACATATATGCCTGAATCACTATTTCACATAATTATAGGATACATAGTTTGGCCTGTTCTTGTCAGTCATCCAGTTCTGCTGACTGTCTTCATCAATATTTTTGAGCTGCTAGTGATTCCAGCTCTAACCATGCCACGTCGAATCTTTCCAAAACGCAACAAGGATGTGTCCAATTGTTCTCTCTGTGGCTGTTCTGCTGATGCCTAGCAGTCTTGTTCTCTAAACTTTAACACGTTACTTTTCAGATGCACTTGCCAATTTGATCTAGCCTGGCTGTTTTTTCCCATTTGCCTTGATATTTTCTATTTGTGCACCTGTTGACTGTCCATCTGTAGACGCAGCGCCGAAAGCCCAGATTTGAGCCTCAGATGATGAGACACAACTCCAAATACATGGCCCTGTAATTTAATGGATACCAGAGATGAAAGCTCCCTATCAGGGATTTCTCATACTAATCAAAGAATGCTCCTGAGCAGCTGTCTTTGCTGGAGAAAGATAAAATACACAGTATCAACTGATTGAAAATCTTTGCTACTTTTGCTTACGGTGATGCTAAAAAACATGCTGCATTTATTAAGTGGAATTTATTAAAGCATTATATACAAAAAAAGAAAAGAGAAATCTTTCTGTTGCAAGACAGCTGATGAGCACCCTGGAGGTGTTTAGCAACTTCCTGAATGGTGATATACACAGAATTCTTTGAGAACTTGACATGAGTTGGAGCGTTACTTTTTGGCAAAAGTAGCTCAACTATTAAAAATTGTTTTATGCTCAGAAACTGCAATTTCCACAAAAGCAATTAATATTCATAACTCCACATTAAAACAAAAAATAAATACACTATGTCAGTTCCTTGCCCATGTTCACTGTTATCTCTTGTTTCTTGTGCAGTTTATATTTCATAATAAATTCCTGATACGCTGCAGGGGTACCAACACTGTCTTTAATGTAACATTTCTCTTTGAAGGACTGAAACCAAGTGGTCTCTCCGGGGCATTATAAATCTTAGTTTTCACTTGGAATGTAGAAACCATAAAAAGTATAAAACAATATTTAAGCTTCAGAGTGACCAATTTTCAATATAAAGTGGGATTGTTATGACAGTAAGAAATGAGCAGACGAGGTAAGGATTCTCCAATTACAAAACCCTGCCAGAAGGAGGATACAGGAAACACTTGAACCCCAGGGATACTACATGATAGAGCAGTGACCAGAAAGCTGAAATGGCCTACAAGGACTCATTCATCTTTCTAAGATGCATGTCCATACAAGTATAAAATGCCTTTGTTAAAATACTGCACTTAAAAGTCTATTGAAGAATATAAACAACATATATTGTGTGTCATACTGGAGTACAATATGATTTTCACAGATCAGAGGTCAGTTTGTTAAAAAACAAATATATGTATATCAGACGCTTTTACGGAATTAGGGCATTTTAGATTGTGTTCACTAATTGCAGACACCATCGTGATAAATTTAAGCCATTAAAGCACAGCAGGAGTCTTCTGAGACACAGCATTTTCTGTAAGGCCTTTGAACAACTTCACTGTTTTAGAAGCTCTAGGAAGGTCAAGAAAAATAAGGAAAACAAGTCTTCAAATTGCTCATGTCCCCAAAGTTCTGTCGCATTCTCTTTCAGAGACCCTCCAGGGCTTCCAGCAGACAACAAAAGTGGACAGGCTTAGAATCATCAAAGGGAAGGCTAGGAAAATAATCTTTTTGATAAGAAATACACTTATGTTTGTTTAAAGTGTAAGTATATGACTTAGCACTGGGAATACTTCTAATAGTGGTGTGCAAAAAAGTATGCATGTATGATCAGGAAGGAGTAGGCTTTTGTGAAACACCATGACAAAAACCACCATGTTTGGCCTCGTTTTGTACTTCTGGAGATCTCTTTCCTAGCTTGTTTAGCACTGTAAAATAAACAAAATCAGGAAGAACTAAGGTGGTTTTATTTACATCAACCTTCCCTGGGTTTAAAGGTTCATTGATAAAGTAGTATGCACCAGTCCAGTTTTCAAGCCTGCCCAAAGATAATTGGAAGCCCTTGGCCAGCAATATTTCAATCACTTCCTTTCTACCACACTGAATTATTTATTTGCATTGAAAAAACCATTGAGAGTTTTAAAAGGTTCCAATAAATTGTCTTCAGGCGACATGAAAAGGTACTATTGATTCTAAATTCTAAATACTGTGAAGGGGAGAAACTCAAAGATTTTCCTTTACAATGAACATTAAAGTGGTAATATTCAGTTTGTTTAAAAAGGAAAAATTGCCACTGAAGTAATATATCAAGATAGATATCGAGAAATATTACTTCAGTGGCAATTTTTCCTTTTTGCAATGAACTAAAGCAGTGAAAACTAAAGCAATGAACAACTGCAACGGCACCATGCATGAAACAATAAAAATTAGAAATGGCTGGGCTAGGCTGGATGTTGGTTATCACTTTAGATATAACAACATTTTTGAGACTACAGTTTTTAAATCAAACATATCTATTAGTCTGTATTAAGGATCTGAACTATAGGTTAAAAAGGAAAAAACCCAACCAACAAACCAGCCAACAAACTGAATAAAGTAAAGAATGCTAAGGAAACAGTAACAGATTTTGAGAAGCTATTTCTTACTCAAATGATCCAATTTGGGTTGGAATGTTACCCATATGATCTGCAGGGTGTCTGTAAGAAACAGAGCAACAGCTGAATAGGAAATGGCATCTGTGGCTCAGGGAAAGACTTGGCAAGAAAAACAAACAAACAAACAAAAAGGTTAAAAAATGCTAAATGGCCATAAAATCACAGTCTTCTGTGAAGCACAGGGGTAGTTTAATTTCTTAATTTTATTTTCTGCTTTTAAGTAAGGACTGCTAGATAAAAAGAGATTCAAACTGTTATTTCCACAGAAAAGAAAATTAAAAAATCCAAACATTTTTTCTGCAAACACTTTATGAGTAAGTGCGTCAGTAAGGAATACAGTTCAGTGGCTAGAAAACACTAACAAATCTAAATTTTTAAATTGCAGTGACTGTGGCACCAGGTCATCGTGGAAGTGTTAAAGAATAGGGGGAAGAAAGGCAAAGTAAAATCAGGTAAATGGAAGTGTATATAAAGGAGGAATGCAGCTATCATTATTCCTGCTCCCATTCCTAAAATCAACATAATGTAGGTAATTCGAAGCTGACCCAAGATCCTCTGATAAGAACGCAATGCTTTGCAAATGTCCTGGAAATTGTAAATTAAAAAAACCCAAACCAAGAAACAAAAAAACTCTAGTAAACATCCCAGCACTAGCAAAAATTTAAAGGTAGTCATGAATCAATGGCTGGGATATTACATTCTCTTATTTCTTGGGAGTTCAGCAGTTTTGACCATGGAGGGTAGATAGCTGTCTTTACCCATTGCAGCAGCAGTGGGAAGGAACAGAAGCTGAGGGGACCATACATTTGTTATAGAGGCCAGGCAGAAGTAAATTGCAATAGCTGTATATAATGAAAGTTCACACAAAATCCTATGCATGTGGTATATCTCACCCAAATTCAGCCATGTACTTTTGATGGGGGAGGGACCGAGTGCTCATTCGGTCCACGTGTCAGAGACATCTATATGGGGATTATATTGCCATCTCTGGAGGGACCTATTCCCTCTACAGTGACTAGAGCAATTGTATAGACTAAATAGGTAGTGGGTTTTACTGGGATTCATTCTGTACTCAGTTTTTGCACTAATAAAAAAGGTCTGAATTCCTCAAATATTGAGGGGTTGGCTGTAGCATTATATCAATAATGTAAACGTAAATATAGAGAGTACTGACAAAGCAGCACAGAGACTTGACTGTGTCTATATAGGGCATAAATGAATACAGGGTTTTTTTCCTTATCTTTCTTCTGATGACTTGTAACGGTAAGTAAAATAACAGAAGGACAATGTATATGATCCAACAGCAAGTGAATATCTGCATCGTGAATGAGCCTGAAAACTGGGACAGAACCCCAAAAGAGAGGCTAATTGTGTGATAAATCCAATGTTGCTACAAAACAAAAGGACAAATAGACAAAGCCACTGTGTTGATAATTTGCTGTAATACTGACAGATGTTGACAAACGTAGAGATGAAATGGTTAAAGAAATGCTGTTCATAGATATGTGAAATATGTCACACATGACATTTCTCATAAGTTTCTCACCAACCTGGAAACTTAAGCACTTAATGAGACAAACAATATCATGACTATACCATGTCAGTAAATATGTAAATAATTAATTCATAAGCTTAGATGACAGTTCTTAACAAAAAATTGCTTTACTCTTCAACTAGGACCAATAATGCACCTAAAATTTGTAACTGACAGAAAATACAAAGAATAGTGACAGAAAGTAAAAGTTTCATAAATTCAGTGAATGCTCAATGTAGTGAAAGCCTGTTGTTTGGTCACTGCTTAACATAACATAGCAAGCTCCCAGTTCCCTCTTTGCTAGTGCTATGGCAAAGAAATTGAGAAGGCTAGGAAAGCATTGCCTTTGCAGACAGCAATGGCTTAACTGGGTGTGATGAATGACTGTGGCAAAAGGTTAGTGATAGCATAAAAAAAAAAAGGAAAAAAAAAAGAATCAAATTCATTTAATTCATGAAGTTGGTAGGAAAAAATAAAAAAGTCTGTAGGCTTCTAGCAGCTCCATTATCATCTTGGCCATGACACCATTTATTCACATTACTGGAAAAATGGAGACAAAAGCTGATAGCTGTCTGCCATGTAAGTGGTGCAAATCTGTATGACTCTTACAAAAAGAAATTGAAAAGAAAGTTTCTTAGAAAGAAAATACGTAAGACATGTATACACTTTTTTCTTTATTCCTGCCTTCAGTTTCCAAACAACAGCTAAATGTTAATGGCAAACATACCAGGAAATCCCATCACTTGTGGTTTTGGGGATTTTTTTTTTTGTTGTTAAGTTTTTCTGTGTATTTTTTGCCATATTGGGGCTATGTCTTTATATTATTTCCCATCTCCTCCTGAAAGAGAAAAGACTGCAGTATTTTTCATTGACATCTTGACCCCAACTATAGTTACAGTATTTTTATACTTATACTGGTATTCTGTCACTGTCATAAGTAAGCCTTGCATAGTAAAGAAGTTATATTATATTTATCTTTAAAACAAACGACTAAACACACAAACCAGAGAAGGTAAGTAATTTCCTTGAAGTTAAGACAGAAAGTTTATGGATTGATTCAATTTGATTCTGAATCTTCCAAAATGCAGATCAAATTATAATGTTGTTCAACAATAATAAAAGACAACAACAGTGTTTGTAAATGACCAAATCAAAACATAAAATAAAATTCTGCATCGTGAGCATTTGAATAAATTAATACAGCAGAGTCCACAGATAATCTATATGCATAAATATATTAATATGCAGAATCCATCAAAGAATTTTAAATAACAAAGTACATTAGTAAAATTCATGGGTGCTCATTGACAATTTGCAACCACACTCAGAGGCCAAATTCAAAGGATACATTGTTTTCAATGAATAATTCAATATACTCTCATTGTAAGCTCTTTAAATGCAATTTTATATTATGAATAGATTACTGCTTTACAACAAATTTTATTTCATTTCTTATTTTTAACTGCCTGTAAAATTCAAATTAATCAGTTCCATTTTGCAAAGCAGTAAGAAAAAAAAAGCAATAAAAAGTTTCTATTTGTCACAAGTTCTTTAAGGAAAACCACCTTTTTTTAACCAGTCCTTAACAAAATTTATCCCTTAGGAACAAGCATTTACTCATCTAACTTTTTAACAAAAACAATTTTTAACATTTGAGGCATTTTTGTGAAGTTAAATAAGAAGAAGGGCTAGAAGTTCCTTTATCTTATTTTTTGTACATGAAAGAGGCCTAACCTGCTAAGTTCTTTAATTAAAGTTTTATATTTTTTTTGAACAATGTTTGGTTTTGGTTTTCTTTTTTTTTACTTTCATTTGACAACTGATAATTTAGTTGTATTATTATATACGTAACAGTAACAGAATGCAATTTATGGAATGCCCCCAGCTCTAACACAGAGAAATTACAGAATTTAATTTAGAAGAGCACAAAGTTGTATCTAATTCATTCTTAACTAGACATTATACTCATTTTTATTACCATGTTCCTTAGCTTCTGGATAAGTCAGTATAATTTTACTCAGTCCATTTGAAGAGGAGGAGATCCAGAGCTCACTGTACATGAAATTTTTCCATTCTCTACTGCCCTTCATGTAAAATTCTGCAGTCGCAATAAAATTGTTATGTTTTCAGAACCCTTTAAGCAACTTACTGCAATGTTTTCCTTGAAATAGATATGGTAAGCATTAATGTTTTGTGGGTTTTTTTTCTTTTTTCCTGGTTTTATATAGCAAGGAAGGTGAGACTTGGTTTGAAACTAGAAAAAATACCCCAAGCCAGAACACTCTTCAGAGACCCAACCCATGATACCTTGTGCAGGGTGGCAGCTAACTCTATCCATACTCAAAACTAAAGCAACATATACCATCTCTGGTCAGAAAACTATTTAGAGACGCTGTTTTGTGCTTGTGCTGTAGTTAATTTCTCACACAGCCAAGTGTTTTCTGGAGTGGAGGGGTTACTAAGGAAAAGCCAACAATTATCTTGTTGTTATGCATGCGACTATTGACACATTTCCCAAGGTGAGTCAGGCTGCAGGAATGACAACATGTATTAGAACAGGCTAAGCTGTAAATGTGAAAAATATGAGGAGTAGCTTCTCCTCTAAAAAGAAGACTCTCAAATGTGAAAACCAATGAGCGAATACTGGACAAAGCATATGGGGACTAAGAAAACAAAAATGTGTAATGAGAAAAAAAGATAAATAAAATACATTGTGGCCTTAGCAATTAAAACTGAATGTATTTTCACTACTGGGAATCATGGATCCGATGACTAGAACTGTAAAACTGAAAACTAATACTTAGAAGCAGACATAACAATAACAACAACAAAAAAATTGGTAAGATTGTTTCAAAGAAAGCTTCAGTAGGACTAAGTCACCCTTAACCATGGGAGTGACTAATGAAGATGTTTATTGGCTTTAAAAAAAAAAAGGAAAGGAAAGGCAGAGCCAGAGGCAAGTGCCTAGAAGACATTATGTCAGTAAGTGACATCCTTGAAAAGTTTTAAACAAAGACAACCTGACAAGACTAACAGACCAAGCAAGCTCTAAATCAGTTAAGTTGAAACAAATCTTCTTGTAGCTCACAGATTAAGCACCAATATCCCACTGGAAGGAAAAAATACAGAGAAGTTCAGTTCACCTACCTGTTCTTCAGTGTGCTAGCCAATGGAGTTGTTAAGAATGAAGTGCTGTTAGTATCAGGAAAGCGATCGGTAGGAATAAAAGATAGCCAGCACTAACATGAAAAAAATGAATGACATGCCTTAAATGTTATTTCAGTGCTAATATATGAGAAGTGCCATGCTTGCAAGTTTTCTGTTTCAGGAGAAAAGGAGACAACTGCAGGTAGAAGCATCAATAAAGTTTTTTGAGCAACATACAGAAAGTACCGGTCACTAATGAAGAGTTTTAAAAAATCACCACCATGTCTGCAACAGAAAGAAAGCATTTGGGAGAGGCACTTCAGACACAGGATACCCACTTCCAGTGAAGCCATCAATGGAAATCAGCTGGTATACCAAAAAAGCCATTTAAGAGAACTAGAAAAAGAGTATTAGCAGGCAGAGGGAGCAATCAATATCAACACCACAGAACAGCTGAAAGCACAGGAAAATGACATAATGGAGCAGAAAGATGTAGTTTCTGCCCTAGGCACCTGTACTAGCCTGGGAAGGATGAAATGTGGTAAACTATAAAGACACACTAAAGTGAATGAGGCAGGTCTTTAATCCTGATATGATTTTTTTTCATTGCTGTAAAAGGATCAAAATCCAACCCAGAAAAGGAACCTCTGCTGGAACAGAGTCTCTGCTGGCATCTTCAATGGGCTGCACACTACCCATGCCTTGGAGTTCCCTAGTAAAGAGGGGACGTATGTAAAGGGCTGTGTCTGAAGCACCACATCTTCAGCGGATTCTCGAGGACCAGTGATCACAGATTTCTAAAACTAGAGCAGCTTCAGAGGTTCTCCTGTGTTGTGCAGGAGTGGCAGGCTCCTTGGTAGCTTGGGGGACCTAGAAAGTTCTGTTATTTGTGCTGAACTATCTTTGCCTCTTTCAACCTTCTAGTCCTTTGCTGAATATAATTCAACTAGACTCAAGGATTATGACCTGTCATTTTTGGTGATCATGAGATTTCCAATGACATTGCAGAGCAGTTTGTAGTGAATGAATAAAGTGGGAAAAAAATTAAATAGTTTATGATATATTTCCAAAGGCCATATATATTCATGAATATTTGAGATATATTCATTCAGTGGACAAATGATTTCAAGATGTCAAGGAATGCATTTTAAATTAAAAAAAAAAATCAAGTGATCGATATAGATCTCAACATTGCAATAATCTTTGAAATCTTAATCTGGAAAACTAAATCAGTCACATATTGCTGCCTTTCACTAGATATTCCTGATAAAATCCATTTCATAAAGTATACGTCTTCTGTCTCACAGACTTTTGCACTCATGGGTGAGGCACCTCATCGAGCAGCTGGGAAACAGTGAAGTACTCAATGTATTTTTCTGTGATGGAGCTGATTCTGCAGTCAGGATTATGTTAACTCTCACAAATCTTAGATGCTAAAGAAGCTGCAGTAGCTGTTATTCTACTTCTTCTGAAGTACAGGAGAAAAGTAGAACTGAATTCAGCTGGGATGAGGTTAGATACTGTCAGATCTGTTTGTGCACTGGGCTAATTTTGTGTTAAATTCAAGGAGTTAGCTAATAGTGGAATAACAAAATAATATGAGGTGTTGAGTTAAATAATATTCCTTAAGAACTAGCATTTAGGAATTGAAAAAGATGAGAAAAGACATTTGCCCTTAAGCCTATTGACATATAAAATTACGAAAATTATTTCATTTATATCCAACACAGAGTTGCTTTGGTGCATTCATCATTCAAAAATACCAAAAGTTATAAGGTGAGAAAAATAGTGTGACACTGATAGAAAAAATAGGTGAAATCTTTAATTTGAATTATAACAGAAGATTTTCAAGGAAACTACAATCTTTCCATTTCATAATAGCACAGTACTTCTGCACTTTCTTTTCTAAACTGTAGGTATACTTAGGGAAACACAGGTGAGAAACAAAGCAAATTTGTTTTTTTAATAACCATAATTACCCAATGAGTTCAAGTCCAGAAATATTCACAAATAAAACGAGAAACTAGTACTCCCAGAATTTCTTCATAAATGTTTAACTGCTTATTTGGGAAGACTTCTTTTAATTATATTGGGTTGAAACGGTTTGAACTACAGCAAAGGATAAGATGGCGGCATGTTTTGACTTCTTCCTTGTTTCCATTATTTCAGCATATGCTGACCCTGCAATTTGATCCTAAACCGGTTCTAGTAACTTGGTAAAGGATAAAGGTTTATCCCCCAGTGACCTGGAGACGATCTTGTACAAGCTTACAACAGTTCTATATATTTAGCATATAAACAGTTAATAGTTAAAATGGCCAAATATGAAGCACCTGACCAACAGAACTTCTTGCTGCAATGCAATATATTTTGTTTTAGAATGTGAATTTTCATTGATCTTGGTCTTTTCCCTCGGATAAGGAGCATCTGCTAAATCTGAAATTTGCCCATAGTTCCTACAGAAAAGAAAATAACAATTAAGCATATGTCAAAAAGCTGGGAAAGGGGAGGTGTGTGAGGAAGTGAAATGGCACAGTAGGACTTGGTTATAGGGCATACAGACACTTAAGAGATGGAGTGTATATTAGGCCTTTAAGACAGCCAAAACGAGTTGCGATGGCCAAGCTGTGACATATAGTCATAGACGCAGAATAAATTTAGAAAGAAAAGGAAGATAGAACAGCAGAGTAATATATTTTAAACAGAGGGGGAAAGAGATGTCAAAAAGGCGGTAAAGAGGATTTGAGATTCACGTTAATACGAATGAATAGGTGAAAATAGTTTTGGATCTGGAAAAGGAGGTGATACTAACAGTGTAGCTGCAGATGGCCTTACATATGACAGTTCCTTTACAAGATCCATTTCCACTGAATTGCCTTGACAGCCATCTATCACTGAATCAGAATTAGGTGACAGTATGGCTCGCAAGGAATTGAATAAATTTTCAGAACATATCTCATTCTTTCAAAAAGCCACAGGGTTGATGCTGCTCTATATAAATTGTCCGTTCATAACAGCTGATAACTTACATGCTCCTTGAACCTGTAACAGTTATGGACCTCTCTAGTGGACACCGTGTGTGTACTTTGATGATTTCAGCACAGCTTGGCATAATATTTCTGTGGAAAGCAGTGAAAGTTGTTCAGACATCTTAGGTGACAACCAGATGGAAGTGAACCAACTAACGTGTAGCCCTTTGTGTCTTCTCATAGGCAGTGGCTAACACAGACTTGCTAATGGAAAACTTGCCACATTCCTCTGGTTCTCTGAAGTGTCCAACTTCCACATAGGTCTCGCATAACTAAAAATAGCCATTTCTGCCATGAAATGAACAGGCCAACTGCTGCCCACCCTACATGCAAAGATGATGCAATTCCACCACTGGATGGTGATATGAATCCACTGTGACAGGGTATGCCTGATCTTAGAAAGGATTGTACCTGCAATTCAGCTTTATTCTCAGCCTGCTGTTGACTGACTGCCATGAGGCTGAGTATAGCAAAAAATGTAAGACAGCCTGATAGTTCTGCCATGAGCATCAGGACCCTGCTGCAGTGGTGACAGGTTTTCCCATTCCTTAGTTGAAAGCTCCTTGAAGTCTCTCTTGCTGTACCACAACCACATACATGAGCTTTGAGACGCATTTGGGGACAAAGCGGGTGATGGAGGGCAGCTCTTCTCAAAGGCTGGTGCAGAAACAGGCATGTGAATGTCCTGTATACAAGATGAGGTATTTTCCTTGGGGGTGCTAAATGGGTATCTGTGGTGGGGGTCAGTGCCAAAACATGCACTGTTCAGCATGCACCATGAATAGCTTTGGGATACTTTGCAGATAAAGCAATATAAATACCATGGAGCACCTCAGCCTGAGTAGCTTCCACTGAAGCATCCCTCAGTCTTCCAGGAGCTGGATGTCTCATTTCTTTTTTCCATGCTTCTTCAGTGTCCTGTTAATTAGTTCTTCTGTAGTTTCCTCTATTTTTCCTCATATTTCCCTGCCTTCAGTACTTCTCTTGTATCTTTCAAACTCTCCTGTTCCTAAAGGCTGCTACCTCCTTCCCATATTCCTTTAGCTGAGACATTCAGCTTCCTGATGTATCCTTTCATCTTTGTTCAGCTAGACCCTTTTCACACAGGTACACTGTACTCTATCCCCTTCCTCTACAACATTGATTAAGGAATCATCACCATTCTTCCTAAAAACAACAGAAACTCAAAAGTGCCTTTCCCAGCACTGCATTTATTTTCACTCCTGCAGTTAGCGGAGGAGATGGCGACTGACCTGCTCAGAGAAGTCTGCATGCATTTTTTATTTGAAATGCGTTACAAGAACACTTCATGAGATCAGAGAAGTTAATCTAAAATTAATAAGAACTCACTAAATATGCAGGTATCAGAAACCTGCTTAGTAAAATCAAGATTTATAAAAGGAGCTATTTGTAGGTCTGTGAGTTACTAAACCAGATGCTGTATTTCCGCTGCTTAGCCCCTTGCGTACTCGTTCACACCTGTAAATGGAGTAGCCAAAATAATATTAAGCAATATTATTCCACATCCATTTTGCAACCATGCAAATGGTTACACGGTGGCATTAAAATGTTTGCATATGGACATTTACATTTTGCACAAAGACGTGTTTTCTTACCAACTGATAAAGAACTGCTAAAGGCAAAACATTAGCATAACGAAAGTGCTTTCATACCATATACTGGAGAGACAACAGAATGCAGCATTTCCACAATGTCTAAACAAAGTATGTTCTCAGGATACTGACGTAACCTATGAGATTAGCAGAATTTTAAGGCACGTCAGACTTATTCCAAGATTGTTAGCAGAGTTAATAGGAACCTGGAAAGCTCTGTGTTAATGAGTAAGAATCAATAATTAAGATTAAACCAGCACTTCATTGATCATAGGCCACTCTCTTCTATTAAAAAATAAGACTAATTAATTTCATAACATTAACAAGTGAGAGAGTGCTGAAGACAAACCATCCTGTTGGAGACTTTGACTTTAGTACAGCATCTGCTCAAAGGTCACACGGCTTTCAACCTGCACGCAGTCTGTGTGCAGTGCTGTGCACTATGAAAATCTATTTCAAAATCTCTGTGACGATCAATGTAAAAATACCTTGCTCAGTATTTCAAATCCAGTAATTAAAACATTTTAATACCCTTCTTTAAGCAAGGATATTACCTTCCTCTTAGGAAGGCACTTGGGTTCCTTAACAGTCTTTATCCAGTATATCTATCACTAAGAATTATCCTCATGATGATGTTCTTAACTCCATATATTCATTATTTAATAAAGTAGCTATTTTTATGATGGAAATGATCTGGACATGACAAATAAATTATTCAGAATCATAAGTATATTGTCAGTGACACCAGGTGTGAGTTAAAATTTTTAGATTAGTCTGCTGGCACTTTTGACAGATCATGCATATGTTTTGTAAACTTTTTGCTTACTTTGCTCTTTTTACCAATTCATTAGTTTCTGTTACTAGGATGCATCGTAGAACTGAAGAAGCATTTAATAGCACTAATATTTAGCTGATTCCTTAATTACATTCAATTATTTTGAAAGAAAAAATATCAATTTTATAAGTCAAGAATTGAGATCTTAAATTAGAAGCTAAGAAATGTTCAAAAGCTGACAGCAGAAAAAAATAAGTTTAATTGAAATTTTTCTCTAAATCATTTTACACATAGAGGTTATCCTTTAAGTTACATTTTATGTATCTACTTACTTTTGCAACTGAAAAAAAATCACTTTCTTATTTACTTAGAGAAGTAAGATTAAGAGTAAAACCAGTAAGGGACAAAGAGGAGACTTGGCCTTATTGATCTACTCCTACCACAGTGGAACATAATCAAAGATAAGATTTACAGTAGAGCCACTGGATCAGTTGTACTAGACTTTCTGTTGTTCTTACTGGTCTACTGCTATGTCAATATTGTCTTTGTGCACTGCATCTGAGAGAAAACTGGGGCAGGCTGTCTCATTTCCTAACACTCTCTAGCGTAAACTAGTTGCCTGAAAACTTTATAAAAGTAGACTTGAGACTATTCTGTGTCCCAGGTGACTTGCCTTTGACCCTGAGGTATAATTACTGTGTCTTGAAGTTTCTTAGAACTAAGTGCCAGCTACAACAGTAAGGCAGTATTGAGGTGTGCCAGAGAGAGGCTTTCAGGGTGACAGCCCAGATATGTATAGAGAAGTGTGGGGCACACTATGAAGGGTTATGAGGGTGCTGGAGAGGTGCAAGATTTTCTGGGATTTTGGAGGACTGGCCCTCTTGGAAGTAGCAAAAGTTGACGTAAGCAACTAGTAGACGGCTCTCCTGTGCACTGTTCCATTTTCCTCTTGGAGGGAAGAAGTCCCCGTGGAGATTGTGTGTGAACTAACGTTCATGCAGTGTGGGTAACGGAACTGCAGCCTTGACCAAAACTAGGAATAAGTCCTATTGACAGTACTGACACCTCCACACACGGAACTGTGAATTTCTGAAAGAGGCAAAAATAGGGGAGACAAATCAGAGAGCAGTGGAAAAATACTCAAGGAGCCAATAAGGTCACTGAGGAAAAGAGAAGGAAACTTTTCCAATTGTTTAACTGTCTTTCCACTTGCCTAGTTCATCGCCCATCTTCTGCCTGTGTTATTAAGAAACATGTGTCCATGACTATTGAAATGGCCAGCTATATGGCATAGAGATTCCTATGTAACACATTTATCATTCTGCTACTGTGGCATCTGTAGGAGTGTCTGTTCATTAGTATTTAAATCAGTTCATAAATATTTCACTCTAAAACCTGGTTTAAATACGCCTTACATCTGGTCACTGTAATGCTGTGGTTTAACGTCTGTTGTAAGCCTTAATTTTAGCCCGATATAATGCTATTGTATAGTCATACAATTTCATAAGGGCACTTACACAATAAAACAGGGATTTAATGGAGCACTTTATCTTTTTGCAATTTTTGGTTTCGGCTGACCATAGCAAGTAAAGCTAAAGGTTGTAGAGTATTGCACATCTCCCTCTGGCAGAATGACTCTTTTTCATAGAGAAGTTCTCCATTTTAAGAAAAGGATATGATTTTTTGAAAAGGCTTAGCTAAGATTTCCCTAAGAAATGGGAATTTATACAATGCATTCCTCTCATTTTCTTCCAGTTTCCCTCTTCCATTTAATTTTTAATGTTTTAAGTTGTGACTGTGGAGGTGTTGGAATGATGTGAGAGTAACACCATTTTCAAAGCACAGTGAATCTTAAGGAGAAGCAGATACAAGTAAAAAAGGATATTTTAGGTCAGTACGGAAATTCAGAAAGTGAATGTAAAAGTAGAGAGTTTCCCTTATGTTTTCATATTATTCTGTATTAACCACCACTAGAACCTATTCCACTCAAATACCCCAATCTCCATAAATTTCTCATTGTGTATGAGCTTTGGGAAAAAAATTAATGGGAGGACTCTGAATTTGTCAAATGAGGATTAGGAAAAGAGAAGAGCAGAAATGGCAGCATTTTTCATTAGCATTCAGATATATGCAAATAGTTCCTATGAAAGAGCACAGTAGGAAAAAAACAGTGGTACAGAAAGGTCAGTAGCCATCTCACTTTACAGAGGACAAACATGTCGGCAGAATGCTGTCATGTGTTTGTCTTTTAGCGCTGTCCATTATCACACGTTACAGTATCCCCAATCCAGTGATTCTCTCTAGGCAACTCAGACCTGTTTGTCTTGGTGTAACATGGGGTAGAAAGCATTATACTAATGTAAATTCAGTGCAATAATACTGTGTAATAGTTGTGTAATAATAATAATAATATTCTGTATTTAATTTACAGCATTAACGTAAGAATCTTAGGTCATTTTAAAACATTAATTCAGTAGACTCCATGACACTCTTGTGAACAGACAAGGAAGACAAAGCACAGAAACGGGCAACCTCCCCACCAGCGTATACAGTTTATTTTCTCTGACTGATCAGAGGCTAGGATCCTTCCACAATCAAGACAGGAAAAGAAATTTGTTCAGGAGTGAGTTACACCATCCATCTTAGATACTTATTCTATGGTGGGTCTTCCT
This sequence comes from Sagittarius serpentarius, assembly GCA_034782735.1. Taxonomy (NCBI): domain Eukaryota; kingdom Metazoa; phylum Chordata; class Aves; order Accipitriformes; family Sagittariidae; genus Sagittarius; species Sagittarius serpentarius. The sequence continues at coordinate 9,149,328 of JAVKLA010000053.1, read as the reverse complement.
TCACCACCTATAGCTGGAGCTAGATAGGTATCTTTAAAGTGGACAAAGTTAAGCAATATGAATCTCATCTTCAGTAGCTATATGGCAAACTTATAAGATCTTTATTTCCAGTCTTTTTTTCTCCAACTGCTAATGAAAGTTGCTCACCTAGGCTTTTCACTGTCAGCCTCTACTGCGCTGTTACCCTAATTATAGAAACGTAATGTTAGAAGTCAGCACCAGGTATTTATAAGTGGCTTCTGAAACGGTTGGGACAGATTTCCAATTGCTTGGAGTCGTCCTCTGGGAAAATATTTTGAAATGACTCAATGCTATTGTAGGCTAGATTTTTATAGTCTGATTTTTCAAAATTGCTAGATATCCAATCTGGTGAAGTCTTCTGAAAACAGACCGCTTATTCTGATGCTAAAAATGGGAGATGAATTCCAGGGAAATTCTGGCTGAGAATTTTAATACTGAGTTCTTTTAAAATACTAGAGATTGAGAATAATAAAAGGGATAATGTAGCTGAAAATATGCAGAACCATGAACAACCAGTGTTTCCTATTTTTAAAACCACCCTTGTGGAAATATGAAGCCTCTCGTGATTTTTCTTACTTTCAAATAAACTCGACATGCCAAAGTTATCAATGTCCTTTCCAGTATAATTCTATTTTGCTTGGATACTAACATAGTTTTGGTGCATTAACTTTCCAGCTGAATGGCTGGAATTTGGTGGTTTAATTTCTACTTGCTCCATGGTTTAGTGGATAAAGTCAGCAGCTGTTGCTTTCTGTTGGCATGGTTTGGAGAATCTGTGGATACTTCAACCCTTATTTGAAAGCCAAAACATTTTGACCCAGCTGCAGTATGAAAACGAGCTGGCAAATCTTCTCTTCAAGCAAATATATCCAATTCATTCAAACTCTGCTTACAATATGTTTGAGACTAGACACTGAAGCAGCAGAAACATGTGATGAATAACAGGCCAAGATCAAATAAACTATGAGTAGCAGTGGTGTTCTTAACGCTGCTCAAGAAGCTACACTTTCTACCAAGACTTTGGCTATTATGATCTCTCTACTGGAGCTATTCTCTTGAGAGTGAATTCTGATATTAAACCTGTCTTGCCAGGTATCAGGTAGATACTTTTCCTTTAAAGGAATTTTTTTTAAGTGAAAATAAAAACACCATGGCAACATAGTAGCTCCAGAAACCATGAGAGAAAGCATGCCATTCATCTGTTTAGAGAAATGTATCTGTACTTCACTTAGATGCAGACTTAGAAGTCTTGAAGAAAGACCTAGTACAGAGAGTGATAAATGTTGCATAAGTATCCGTCTGCGTAGAAAACATTCATCACCTCTTCTGAAAATTACAGGTATAGACAAATTTCATGAGCTGTGTAGTACTTCTAACAGCATTTTATGGCAACCTCTTGGCCATCAGAATATACTCCAGTTCTACAGTCAGTATTGAACATCTGTGGGTCCTAAAATATGTTACAAACATGAAAGCTTTTTTTTGCATAAGATGCAGAATCTTACAAGGGATGTATAGATTTAAAAAGTTAATTTAGTGCATTACTTGCACCACTGAAGTCAATGAGTGTTTCATTACTGACTCAGTAAGGATTCACCATCTGCTTGCTGAGCTGTTCCAGTGAAACATAATTAGAGGAACCTACCATTACTTGGGACTCATGACAGACTACCTTGTGCCCTGAAGTACAGCCTTTGCAGGATAAAAACTGAATGCCAGCTTTACAAATTTCTAATGGGGTTTCTGCTGAGTTACGGAGCCATAACCTCAGATGTACATCGGTACATTAAGAGCTAGGTAATAGGCAGTTTGAGCTCCTATAAAGGCATTTTGGTAAGAGTAGAGGAGTGCAGAACAAGAGCTGACCACACACTTGGTACCTCGTTTGAATACAGCTAACTGGAGGCGAGGGCAAGGAGTCATGAAAGGAGCATTTTAGCCTTGTGTAAATTCCTACCTCTCTGAATGAATTTGAGACTAGGTCTGGAAGGTAAAGAAGGATGAAATAGGTAGGGAAATGGCAGCCCCAGCTGGTGAGCTCTTTGACCAATCTCTACTGCTTGGCCCAGGTTAACCTTTGAGCTTGTCTCTCATACTCTTTAACAGTTTAATTTTGCCTATACTTCTGAACAAATCAGGCCCATATGGTAAAACTAGTTTCAATTAGTGCTGTGGCCTATCTCCAAAGTTCACATAAAGTAGGAAACACACTGGAATGCAGGTTAGTAAAATATGGACTTAAAACCAAAGAACTGACTGGAGATCTGAGGCCTTTCAAACCTTTATTATGTGCTGTAACATGAAGTTCCAGCATGAGTTTCAATATTGTTCCTGGGAATAAATGTATAAAAAGATCAATGCAAGCTTGAAGTGGATTCAAATTTACAACAGAGATCTGTTTAAGAACAGACTGCTGGGGATTTACATATAGATGATGGATGTCAGAATAAAAAAGAATATCTAGTTTATTCCTTGAAAAACTGTGTAAAAGAGTCTCTATATGAAACTGGAGTGACAAACCAAACATTTTATTGCTTTGGAAAGACATAAATTCCTAAATTTGAGGTTCAAGACCTTACAGATGGCATCTGTTACAGCTCTGCTGCCAAATGTGTAATACAAGTCCCCAAGTTCAAGTGAGAGTTGTACGGAAATAATGTTGTGGTTTTTTTTTCTTTCTGAGGGACAGATTACAGTAGCAATATTTCTTTTCATAAAAATTGAGTGAAAATATGTCCTAGCAACACAATTTCATATAGAAGGAATGAAGAGAGAAAAATAGAAAATAGTAAAAGAAAAAAAAAAATCAAAAGCGTCCTATTAAAAAGGCTTTTCTATAACCAGTTACATGACTTAATTTCATGCAGACTGTATCATTCATGCTAATACTATTAAAAAATAGAGTGAAAAATTATTTTCTCTACAGAACAAGATCATAGATAGAAATAGCATTTTGATCAAGAGATACAATTCCATAAAGTGTTGCCTGTACTTTTCCTTTAAAGATTCCCAAGCATGTGGTTCTAGTAAGTTTTATTTTGTTTACAGAATCATCAAATGAGTTTCTGGGTTCTTATTTGCTAGGAGGTTGTTTAATGGTGAATTCTCACTACCCACTACTTACTAATCTTCTGTTGTAATTGTACTACATGAAAACTGGTGATTTCTTTTTAGTCAGCATTTTTCTATTGTTTCACCTGTTATATGTCTCATTTATCACACAAAAAAATACTATTCATGTTTTGGACTCTGTAGTTTGAAGTAGTTTATTTTGTTTGTTATGTGAAATGTCACACATATGGCGTGAAAATCTGGCCTCACTGATCTTAACAGAAGTAATTTCTATTGACCTTCAGAGGGGCAAGATTTTGTCCATAGTCATCAATAAAGATGTCAATATTTACTAATAGTTATAAGACACTATTTTTTTTTTTTTTAGAATGACAAATATCTGAAGTATCTTTGATAACTGTGAAAACTGTTGGCAAATGCTGGCATTTCATTAGTGACTCTTACATTTATCATGTTAAAATACTACACACATCGATTCTTTACTTAACTCTTTTATACTTCTCAGCAATGACTGGGACAAATTTCTGGTTATGTTTTTCTTTGGAACTTCAATTAAATTAGTGGTAATGAATACTTATAACTGATGCTGAATAGTTTTAAAGCCTGAAAAATAACTTTATATTATATTTTTCATTTTTCACCTCAACAAAGTTTTCTTGATTATCAAAATTTTTCTGTTACGCAGTAATATTTTTCTACAGTCATTTTTGAGACTTATGAATGGTTTGAAAAATAGTAGATGACATGCATTGACCTGACAGTAGTTCAAGTACTTCAATTATAAATATACATTAATATGTCATATTGCAATGACTAATTACATCATTGAAATGTGTTGATTAATTATCCCATAAGAATACTACACAGTGGTATTCTCACAAGGTGACATCTGCAAATGCAGGCCTGACAATTTGATGAGCAAAGTGGCTTGTAAATAGGACCTTTAGCATCAATAGCTGCCCTGAACAAATCTGTGTGAACATGTTTTGAGTTTTCCGTATCCTCACAAGACTGAGGCCCTCTCATTTTGTCTCCTTAAACATTGTTTTCTCATTCTTTTCAGTGGAGCACCTTGTAAATCCTCATAAATTTAGGAAACAGAATATCTATCCCCCCTTCCCCCCCAAAAAAAACCCCACCCCACAACAAAGAACTAGCAAACATTTCTGTTAGAGGAAAGAGAACAAGCATACAATTAATCCTTGACACTGTTATGGTATTGTCAGTGATGTGTTTACATCATTAAACTCAAGAATCTGATAAAGAATCTTCTCCCACTAGTCATTTAGAACATAAAAGAGGGTTTGTTGATCTGATCCTTACTACTGTGTTCACTATATCATAGAGTATGTTCACAGTCATTGTACTTTCACTTTTAGATATTAGTATTTGATGGAGCACCTTTAAAAAAATCTCAACAGTTATATCACTTTTGCAAAGACAGAATGAGTGAATGCATTTTTTTCCCCAAACAAGTACAAATTAATGGTGATGATAACATTTAAAATAATATTCTAGTGTATGTGTATATTATGCAAAACCTCCTGATTAAATTAGAAACGTTATGTGTTAATATACATACATATTAAAAAAAACCTCTAATGATGTGCAATCACAACATAATAACACAATATGATAATATTTTAATAAAGTGTATTACAAGGAAAGTGTTCAAGCTACTAAAAGAAAAAAAATAATTATACATTATATTTATTGAACTTGAAATTTTTGCTTGTATCTGGTTAGTGGTATTATCAGCTTGAGGTGTCAGTGTTCATACCTTTCGTAGGGAAAAATTATTCTAAAACCAGTAACATTTGTTTGGTCTTTTAACAGATAAAAAGAATCATACTGGTACCAAACATCATAATATGTAACATCCCTATATGATTGAAAGCTGAGTTTAAACAAGCAAGTTTCTGTAGCTTACCAAAGGCATTTAGAATAAAACTGTATCTTTAATATGGATTCAGGTGGGAAGTAAAAATTTGAGATCAGGAGAAAGTGAAGAAAGAAGGAAAGAAAAACACTGATCGGGGTTATAGATGTTCTGTCCTGGACATTGATGAAACAGTCATTATAGACAGCGATGGCATCCTGTGAAGAGATGAATTGCTGCTGCTGCTGCTACTTTGCTGAAGGTGCTTTGAAATGGAAATAATAACAGGCTTGAATGTCCTGACCAAGCAAGGTTGTATGCAGAAATCAGAGCTGTACTTGGCAAATGATAAGAAAAATTGCAGTCAAAGCTGGGTGACAGAAATGTAACATGCATGTTCACAGAAGAATTAGAATGAGGCAATATGGCAACCATTTAGAAATGAAAATGTTCAAAGGCACAATGAATTGTCTTTGTTAGAGGGAGTTCAAACCTAATCTTCACTAGCACAGGAGTGCACAAAAAGGCATCTACTGACAAAATAAAATTTGGATTTACACCAGCATCTGCAGTGGCATTATTTGGACCAACATGCTTTTATTTGAAGGATATGCTATTAGACTGGATGAAATCCTTCTGAAAGTAACAGAGAAGTGAATAAGGAAGCAGGAAGGGGAGCCGATGACAAAATTCTGTGAGATAGTTGTATGAAACAATCGTGTTATCTCTGGGGCTTGCAGTTCTTGAGCACCTTTGCCAAGTGTGCAGTGTCAGCGGTCTCAATCAGATGAACCATCAATTATACTGAGGTTCTGGAAATGGAAGAATCTCTAGTGGACTATAGGGCTTGCTTTGGAGCTGTGACATCCTGGAAAGCCCATCTCGGAGCCACAGAGGCGGAAGCCTGGTTACCACATTAACTTTCTGGACAGCTCATGAAAAGGCTATAAAAAATGAGAAATCTCGCATTCAATGAAGTGTTGTTTTTCAGTGAATCCCTGCCTACAGTGCTAAAGCTCTGTTTAGATCTAATAAATATTTATTAACCCCCTTCAGGCACCAAGTAGCTGAAACTGCTGAAGACTCCGGTTTGAAAAAAAGCAGACATGAAGTACAAGCAAGGCATGTGTGGGGAAAATTATTTCACCAGTTCTTTTGGGGAAATCCTGTGGAACTGCAAACTGTACAGTAGATCAAAACTGAAGAGAAGAGAGGGCACCAGGTATAACATGAGCAACCATCAGGAACATACTAGAAAAAAAGTCAAGGAAGAGATTTAGACCAGATGGAGGTTGAGTTTTGTCCTAATAGGAAATGGAGCTGTGAGTGGAAGAAAATATTTTTTTGCTTTTTGATTCCTCCTTTGAGGAAATTGACATTTTTTGAATGTTTTCATCTACATGGCCCCAAACTTTGGCTAACAACTTTGGTCAGAATACAGAATGGTACCATATGTTCATTCTGTAGCAATTTTGTTAAAATAGCTATCTTTTAACAGAAACATTAAAAAAAGTATTAAGTATAAATGCTGACAAAACAGCTGTCACTTTGCTGTTATAATATGTTTATAGTAAGGTTATGACATGAGCAGGTTTGGAATGTTTCCTGTTTCAATTAAAATCCCTTTTGTTTAAAAATTAGAAATCTACCAGGTCTCATTAGTTTCCTACAAGTCTTGTTTGCAATTCATTTGAAAAAGCTATTGATTTTATCGAGTGCTAATATTGTGTCACTGACCTGTAGAAAGTGGCAGGCATACTATTACACAGCAGTGTTCAGCCTGAATTTGAGCCCTCTGGGAAATGCAGAATGAATCTTAAGAGAGTGAAAGAAAAACAGGCAAAGCTTTTGCCCTCTCCCTCCCCACTTTTCCTCTCTGTTTCCCCCATTTCCAATCTCTCTGAAAGTTTCAGCTTCTTTGGAGGTCCGGAAGACATTTGACAGAAGCCCGCAGGGGACAGAGGCACGGGGACCAAAGGCATAGGCTGCTGAGGGCTGCCTACACACAAAATGTCGGGAAGAGGTCTACCACCTCCTCATACCTTCCCTTACCCCTGCAAAGCAAGCTGGGCTGTGTGAGGGTGGCACATCTGGGTGGCTGTCTAAGCCGTGTCTTTGAGATGGTGTGAAGAACCCCGTTGTCTAGGTTAGGGCAGGGCAGGTGAGCAGGGCTGGGGCAGACTGGGGGATGGATGGGGGCATCTGGGGGAACTGGGACTCCTCTGAGCCAGCCCTGTCGAAATGGGGAATGACCATGGACAGGGAAGGATTCCTTGCTGAAATCCAGAGCCGAGAGGTTTCTGTGGATGTGTGTGGCTGGGTCCCTTCAGGATCTGGGAAAGGGTTTAACTGAATAGATTTCTGTCTGTGCATGTGTGTGGAGGTTCCTTCTCTCTGTTTTTTGATGGGGAGGGGAGAAGGTGAGGTCAATACGTTATTATCTTCAAGGTTATGAGTTAGGGATGTAGAGATTTAAGGTATCTAAGGATTTCAGGGAGGTCAGAGAAAGTAAGAAGAGAGGGAGAGAGCAAAATACTGCTAAAAGAGGTGTTGTCAAAAAAGGTTGAGTCCTGGTGCTATAGTGCATTAGCAGAAAAAATATTTCTTTCTTTCTTACCAAAAGCAAATACAGATGATGTTTCTGATAAGTCAGTGAAGAAATAACTGTTTGGCAGAGAAAAATGTCAACATAAATAATGCTTCACAGATTTGTCTGAAGAGAATCTATGCAACGCAGAGATAAATGGTAACGTTTTGATGAGTTGTGGCAGGTTTTAATATAAATAATTATTTTGTCTTTTTTTATACTTTAAATTTTTTTTAATGTTTTTGCTTAAAGATAACTCTCTTTGAATTATCTACAAACAGGTACCTAAAATTGAAGAAAGGAGGGTTTGGAGTAAAGCAGCAATAGATAACAGACCTCAGGTATTTGCTGGGATCTTTGCTTTCATTCTTTCCCCTTACAGCCACCTCTGTGTCTTCCCCAAATTTCTGTCCACTGTGATGGTCTTCGAACTACAAAAACTTCTTTACTAGTCCAAAAATATGACAAAGTGCAACACATACATTCAGCTCATTGTAGGTTTCTGAGGTATACCACCAGTCCTCACAATTTATGGCAAGCTGGTAATTTTGTGACGTGCTTCTTAAAAAATACAAACTACCAATTCTTTTTACGAGATCAATGGAATTGGAATTATTGTTTATTTTACATTATAATATAGGAAAATATTGTTTAAAATTTTGCTTTGATAACAAGAGTGCTTAATTGCTTTATGGCCTCCTTTACCACATGCTTCTTTGACACCTTCATCACAAGAGAAGAAAGGAAGACTGTTCTGGTCGCTGTGGTTTGATTGAGATGTGTTTAGCACATATACAGTTGTTTTCTGTAGCTTTTTTTCTTGAACTCTTCATCTGTGGAGCTTTTCACTCTTTTCCTGCGACATACTTAACAGAAGTAACAGGTGTCCCATAACAGTAAATAAATCTCTCATTTTAATTTCTGAAGCATGGAACACTGTGAAATTTAGTGTACTAAATAACATTCTCAGTTATCATTATCACTAAATAACCTATTGTAAGGGGTTTATGTGGCAAGGTTTTGGGAGCAGGGGGGCACCACAGGGGCAGCTTCTTTAAAAGTTGCTAGAAGCTTCCCCTGTGTCCGATAGAGCCAATGCCAGCCGGCTTTAAGATGGACCTGCTTCTGGCCAAGGCCAAGCCCATCAGTGCCGGTGGCAGCGCCTCTGAGACAACATATTTGAGAAGAAGAAAAAAGTGCTGGGGCGCAGAAGCCGCAGCCGGAGAGGAGTGAGAACATGTGAAAGAAACATCTCCGCAGACCCCCAGGTCAGTGAGGAAGGAGGGGGAGGAGGTGCTCCAGGCGCCGGAGCAGAGATTCC
>JAVKLA010000053.1:9122776-9140348 GCA_034782735.1 Sagittarius serpentarius | reverse complement strand
TCCTGCCCCTGAGGAGGAAGGAGCGGCAGAGACAACGTGTGATGAACTGACCGTAATCCCCATTCCCCGTCCCCCTGCGCCGCTCGGGGGGAGTTGGTAAAGAATTTGGGAGTGAAGTTGTGCCAGGAAGAAGGCGGGTGGGGGGAAGGTGTTTTAAGATTTGTTTTTTATTTCTCATTACCCTACTCTGGTTTGATGGCAATAAATTTAGTTCATTTTCCCCAAATCGAGTCGGTTTTGCCTGTGACGGTAGTTGGGTAAGTGATCTCTCCCTGTCCTTTTCTCAACACACAAGCCTTTCATTATATTCTCCCTCTCCTGTCTAGTCGAGGAGGGGGAGTGATAGAGCAGCTTTGGTGGGCACCTGGTGTCCAGCTAGGGTCAATCCCACACACCTATAACTTCAGAAAATGAAAAAAATTAAACTTAAGCCCTCAATAAACCCTAAATTCCTGAAAAGTCTCCTGGCTGTCACTGAACTACTTTCCATTCGGTCTTTGAATTGAGCCAAATGTCTAAGCATGCCTGAGAAAGACAGACAGCTTCACAACTTCTGTTTTCTCAGTGCTCCTACTCAAGCAGGAAAGAGTGAGGTGATTCATCTAAAATTCCCATTTCTTTTTAGTGACTTCTGCTTCTTAACTGCAAAGACGAAAAGTTGTTTGGTGTACTAATTAATTGTGTGGAGGACATAAGGAAAAAAAGCTGCTTGTGTATCTCTTCATGTTTTGCACATAGATCACACTATATCTTGTGGTTTCTTCTCTTTTTTTATGTACATAGATATATCTATTTATGGTCATCAAAGAAGAAAAGGGGCAAACTATAGTAAGATTAATTCATCCTGAAAGATTTCGTTTATTCAGTGGAGTACTCATTCTAGCTGAACACTCTCAACTGTAGTAAAAACTGGTATTTTATGTCTATATAAGAATTATCCCACCACACACTTTAATCTAGTACATGAATAAGACAACCTGTTGTGAATGAATGGATGATAAAATAATGAGAAAAAGTACTAAAAAAATCCTTTAGAAAGATCAACATATTTTTTATATTGTGTATGTACAAAAAGGACAGATTAGAGCAATTCCTGAGATGAATCCGCTTTGGCATTACAAGAACAGTGGCGGCACCAAAGCTCTCCTGTGTGGAACTTCTCTTTGTAATCTCATCATTTTTTTCTACGGCAAGAAGATTTGAAAGAAATTTAAAACCTATTGGGTCTTCCTAGAGGGACACTGTTATTTCTATAGATGGTTAAATCAGAGGGAGACATTTTGGAAATAGTAAACCTGGTGTGAATTTCCCATTGGTTCCTATTTCTTTTTTCACTAGAGAAGTAAAATGAGAAAGTTAATGTGCAAATTGCTGCTGTACTTGAACCACTGTCTTTTGTAGAAGGCACTTCCAAAGTATGCGTGTATGAAAATTTTATTCTTGAGGTGCTGTAGATAAGGACAAAAAGGAACTAGAAAGGAAAAAGAGGAACATAAGAGTTGAAAAAATGATGTAATAGTAAAATTCAAAACAAAAATAATGTATTATGTTGGAAGATAGGATTAAGGAGAAATTGTACATAGTTCTCTCCCTTTGTCTTTCCACTGCACTGGTAAGAACAGACAGAAGGAACATTAAAGGGGACACAACTGGATTCCACCACAGACATTTGTGAGGCACATGAGTTTTTATTGGGGGAATTCAAACAGCTTTGCTGAAGTGAGTGCTGTTGCCACTGTTTGGCAAATGGAGAAGCAGAGGAACATGAGGACAGAGTTCAGAGAAGGTGCATTTAAAGTGATTGTTATGTGTGAAATGACGTACAGAGAGGGCAGCTCAGACTTGCTCCTTTGGGACAGGTATGGAGAATGGTATTAGGTTTTTGTCTCTCTCTCAATATTACTTCAGCCTAAGATGCTCCCACCACCCTCTTCCTTATTCCATTACTCCCTTACTCATGGCACATTCTTGACTAATGGTCACCAACTAAAAGGCATTTTGAGAATATTTTTTGCATCTCAAGTTCATTAATTAACATCGTGTAATATTGTCTTTGCAGTCCTGATTGGCATTAGGTAATCATACCACTCCCTCAATTACACAAAACGGAAGTATTTTTTCCTTATACTTTTTTACGATCCATGTAATCACTGTGAATTAGAAAAGTAAATAAAGTATTTCCATAAAATGAGATTATTAATTAGTCTAGAAATTATTTGGGCTGTTCTGCTGTCTGACATCTGCTAATACTTGAAATTACTGAAAGCCTAAATTGTCTGTACTTATTCATTCTCGTGAAAACCCCTAAGGTAAACAAATCCCGTTGACCAACACCAGTTTGTGAACAGATTAATCAATCTGTCCTTCAGGAGCTTTCCAGCCACATCTTCTGTCACTTTCCCATCGTTTAAATTTTTTCATACTTGCACAATAGACACGTCTGTTCTTACATTTTATTGTGAGGTCAGTCAGAACACCACTCACAATACCTCCATTTTACACCTGAAGAGGGATTACTGTCTATAATTGGGGGAGTCTTTTGTAGTGTAGAAAGAAGAATACAAACGCAGACCAAATTCCTCCTCAGCCTCCCACATATGCCATAGATCAGTGGAAAGGCACAAAAATAACCTTTACAGCACCTAGATATACTGTACTCAATTCTTTCTGCATAGAGCATGTACCTGGGAGGATCAAGATCAGAGAATACTATGAGTTAATGCAGGCAGTGACACAAGTGCAAGCACTTGTAGAAAGGACTCGGTAAGGCCTTAGGCAGAGTCAAAAAATGCTTATAATGCCTGTGCAAGCACTGTGAAGTATTATACTGCAAAGGTCCAGCACATGCAAATCCTCCTTTACTAGGGGAGTAGCTTCAGTAAGGCAACAGGACTTCTCAGCTCCTCCAGGCTCTCTCAACTCTGTAGTGAGCTGCAAAGCAGGCAGCAGAAAGCAGAAATGACAGCTGCCCTTTCAAGTCTGAGAAGTTTAGAGAATGGTGGGTGCCAGCCAGGTGTCTCACTCGAGATTACTGTTGTGTAACACCATGTGTGATAGAATTGAAAAGAGAAGAAAACTGAGCTAATCAGCAAATGTTGCTATCTCTGGTCTAATTGCATTCTACCTTTACATGTTTGGATTTTTTTCAAGTATGTTCTAATTTTAGTCTGCTGAAGAGCTTTGGCTTGGTTTGGCTTGCACATTGTTCTGCTGTTTAAAACCTCTCATTTCTTTATTGTTTGCAGCCTGCAAGATCTGGCCACATTCTTGTTAATCATTGTTCACGTTTGCAAGTTTGATGAAGTTCTCCAATGGTTGAACCTGGTTTTGAAGTCTGTGCAGCTGCAACAGAGGAGGAAGCAATCCATATTCAGAAAGATTGTTCTGTAAAAACGATGAAAACTTTCTATGTCTATGTCTAACCTGTGGGATACAGACATGCTTTGCAGTCCTGGGTCTGTGACTTGTTTCCTTGTGTATGTATCTTAAACTTACCTCCTGCCCTGCATCTTTTCCCACTTTCCTCACTAAGGAAAAACAGTTATGCTCCTCATGGAAAGGAGGCAAAATGTATTCCAGTCCTGTGCCTGATCTGAATGATCAAAGGACTAGCATTTCGGAGTGCCCTGCAAATCATTTTGTGCAAAACTCATGGAGTCTAGTGATGTTGCTCCATTTTATCCTTAAATGTTTGGTATAGAAGATCACAATGAAATTGACACCGGACTGATCATCGTACAACTGTGTACACACGTGTACATCATCATGTACATCAGCACTGATTGATAGTCATGATTCACATCATTATCATAGCAACCTTATAAGAAAGAAAAGCTTTTTTCATTAGTTATTTCACACACTGGTAGGAAAAAATAGCTTTTATATCACTTGCCTTTCTGGATGTGTTATTTTTCTGTAAGCTTTTCAGCAACAAACCAAGGACTAGAGGAGCACTTATAGACGTCAATGTTCTTAACACAATTTGGAAACTCAAATCAATGAAAATCAGCTATAAGTTCAGGTGCGTTTGAGATATAGAGGTAAACAGCATCAGAAGAATATCACCAGTTGTCTCTGACAGTTAATCTGGAACATAAAACTGTAAAAGCCTGGGATAGCCAGTTCCCAAAGTGATAGCAACCACTTCTGCAGTTGAGAAAACCCTTCAATTTTCTCAACACTTGGTTTTCAATTACAGAACTTCTGCCGCCATTCTTCCTCACTACAGGGCAACAAATTGCAGCATGCATCATGTCATCCAAATCAATTATATCTGCTTCCACACTGATTGTTTTCTTTTTTTTCAGAGCAGTGACCTTAGTTCTTTAACCTTCTAGGTCTCTCTAAATCTCACAAGGGCTCTCAGAGCTGTCCCAATACAGTAACACTTGAGTCACTGTTGTGATGAACTCCTGCGGCACTTGTGCGGCCATTTTGCATTGCTATAAACTGAGCTACGTACTGCTCCCAGCAGCTAGGCAAAACAACAGTCTTGCAATAATTTCTTCTCTGATTTGGAGGACAAGTTTTTGTACGGCACAGAGAAATCTAAAATAGGCATCAGAGATGATGGGGTAACAGCTCCGTCCCAAGAAACACAATGATCAGCCAGTGAACAAGCTCTGGAAATTTTTGTCCAAACTGTGCAGAGGGAGGAAAGTGGTTACACAACCTGTTCATAGGCAAGGCATGAAGCCGTTGGTATGACAAAGGAGATATAGTTGGTAATAATTTGATAGACCACAACAACTTCTTTGCATGGGAAAGTGTCAGTAAATAAAAGGTGCCAAAGGCATCATAGTTTTAGTTCCTCTTAGAAGCTGATGATGTAACATACATGTTTTACTCATGTCAGTTAGTCAATAACAATTCCTGAAGGGTCTGAACACTGTATTGGCATTTATTTACTGGTATCAGTCATGTGCTTCATCTATCAAGTGAATTGTTTTTCCTGTGGGATAAAAGACTGAAATTGTATTAGAAACTGTTTGGAATTTTTTTTTCCTACAGTACTCTGGCAAGTTTACTTCCAATCTTGGATGAGGAAAGTAAAAGCAAGCTTATAGGAAAATTAAAAAAACCTATAAAAATATTCTTTTTCTTTTTTTTTTAAAACCCATTAATTCTTATTTTATCAGAAAGATGTAACCTATCACACGGTAAAACGTAGACCAAGTATGAGGATTTTTTTCCTTATATGTAAATATATATTCTTTTACACACACACATACATATTTAGATTAGCATTGAGTGAAATACTAAGTTGTGAGAATTAATGACCATTAGTTTTATTGACATGTGTGCCACTGTGTCTCTTCACAGGCAAAAAATCTCTGCCACATGTTGCTCAAAGCCAGGAATAGAAGTCCAAATATTCTTCTTTACAAATGTTGTAGTTTACATCTTACAAAAGAAGGCTAGCAGTTAAAAATACCTTTGATTGTGCAGCCACTGTAAATGTATATTCACATGGATTTTAAGAGTGTCTTTTATTTTGAACACTCATGCTGTGAGAGACTGAAAATTATATGGGCACATGTAAAGATGAAATGGGCTTTGAAAATGTAGTATTTATTTGTTTATTTTAGTTACATATAAAATTGGGAATACAATGTGCACCTAACTACATAATTTGGAAAGGTGATTACATCCTAGAGCAGATAAAGTTGCTATTTAAGTTAGTAAAAAGTTTCTCAGCATGATTAATTAGTAAATTACTATTGTCATATCATGACTGGTATATTATATCCGTATAGTGCCAAACTGTCCAAATCCCAGAACTTGTGTTTTATAGCAGCCCCAGGTGACACTGATGGATGTAAATGCTTTTATAAATGATGTTATACAGCAGCACTGCAATGTGCTCTTGAAGTTCCTTTAATAAACATAGTCCCTTACAGCATTGATATAACATCTCTGCTGAGTCTTAACCGTAATGAAAGTAAAAATGACAATGTGCCAAAATAATATGTCACTGCCAACTTAAACCTCACAGTAACAACTGCGAACACTAGAATTTTTTAAAACATAGCTCTGCAGTTCCTTTTGCTTTCATTCTGCAGTCATTTCTGTCTAGCAGGTAGGGATGTTTCTTTCTTAGCCCAGGTGTCATTTTCTGTTTCATACCTCATGTACGAAATGACTCCTTCTATAAAAAATTAAATACCTCCCTCCCTCCTTCCCTTCCTTCTTTCCTTCCTTCCTCCCTTCCTTCCTTCTTCCAGTCCTTCCCTCCCTCCTCCCTCCCTTCCATCTTTTGGTTTTCACAAGCAAACTAATAATCTGTGTCCTTACAGCTTACAGCTGTTCTCCTTCACATCCCATATGGGTACTTTTCAGAGATTTTCAGTACTGCTGGAGTGCTCAACTGTAGTAGTTTAGAAGACAGCTCCTATTGTTTTGTAGAATGTGTATCCTTAAATCATCTAAACCTTAGGATTTTCAGGTCAGTTTGCAAAGGTACAAATATGTCTCATCCTATGTAAGGCTGAGTCAGAGAACACACGGAAATAGAAAACGCTGGTGGTGTGACCTGGTAGTCATCTTAGTGTTTCTATTAATTAATTTGTAATGCAGTAGTTTTTCATTTCAAGTCCACTTAATTTATTTGAATTTGTTATTTTTTTTTCCTTTCTTTTACGTCAGCTGCACTGCTGGACCTAGTCTACATGGAATTCCAATGTTGTCCACCAACAGAAGAGGGAAGTAGCACCTCAGCTGATATATCAAAGGATGTCTTTCCATTATGAAAGCTGAAAAATTCAAGGTAGTAGGCATAAAAAGAGCAAATTAGAAGAAAACAATAAAGCTTGGAAATGCAGAGTTGGTGCTGGCATTTTGTCATCAACTCATGGCAACAGATTAAAATGAAATATTGTAACTACAAGGAAAGGGTGATATTTCTATGGCTAAACCACAATGCTGTTTATGCATAGATCTAGAATCCATTTCTAGTCTAAGCTTGCCCTTCTGTTCCATCCTCGGTTCAGACAATGGAAATTTGGATGCTGGTACCTTAACTCATACCATATTGTACCTTTCTATATCACTTTGCTTTTTATGCTTCATTCTGATGGTCTGAACTGTACCAGTGCAGTATCTCCTATGCTGAGATTCCTATTCAAAGTCCTGCATCATAAATAAAGTTTTACACTACTCAGACTCACAATGAGTTATTAATGCACATATCAGTTTAAGGTTTTAGAGATACATACTAGGAAAGGGGACAAGTTATGGATAAGACATTTTACTGAAGACATCAAATTATTCAGGATAATTAAAACTAAAACTAATTACAAAGAGTTGCAGAATAAACTCAAAGTACTAAGAGGTAAATGGCAGATATAAACTAACGCACTTGGATCAAGACAAGATATTGTCAATCAAAGCTCTGATAGCTTGAGTCCTTTTGGATGTTTGAAGACAGGCATCCAAAGATGAAACTACCAAACCATCTGTTTGGTTGTTGTTGTGGGTTTTTTTTTTCCTTTTGTTTTGTTTTTTTTTTCTTTTCATCTGGTCTGCAAATCTTCTGAGGTCTTCTTTTAAAGAAAAAAGAAAGAAAATCTTGTATTTAACACTCTTCTTGTAGGCAAAAATTTAGGGAAATGTGAAAGAAAACTCTGTAGTATGTTAGGTAAGGGTGTATTGTAAAACAGTTACATTGCTCATAATATATTTTACAATAATACTAAGGTTTTTACATATACTTCTATAGTTTTAAAACACCAATTACGTAAAATACACTGGATATACTGGTTGACCCATACAATTGCATACAACTCCAAAAGACTTGCAGTTTAAGATAATGCAGAAAAAGATCTGCAGACCTACAAACCACGTTCACAATTAATTTTGCTGCCCTCAAAATTTTGCTGCTCTAGTTGGCAACCTATTATGCTTTTATGGCAGAGTCAGCCCTGTTTGCATACTTACGACCTGTCTATTATTAGTCCATTTCCTTAAGGAAAAAAGTTACTTGTTTGAAATTAATCTTTAAACCAGCTGACCAAAAGCTGCAATACTTGCATTCTTGCAAATCTAATACACAAAGGCACATTAATTCTACTTTTTTTACCAGCTGGCCAGATTTTTTTGCACTTCTTTTCTTTTTTATAAGTGCACATACTAATGTTATTCTTTGCTTAGCTTTCCTATTTATTGTACAGGTTTATAAATATGTTCTTAGGGAGGCTAGGGATAATGCATTTCAAAACAATGGGCATTTTTTCCTTTTGTTCTTCAGCAACTCTTTTTAATAAATCACTTTCTTTATACATAGGCAATGAAAAGCTTTAATCCCTGAGAAATCTGCTCCTCTGACTTCTCTGCTTCTGACACTCATTATTGTATGCTGCAACTCTTCTGTTTCATTAGTGATAACTCAAAAGACAATTAAATTTTTTCCATTCTTATCCATGACCATGAAACTCACTCTGATAAGATGCATTAAATACATCCTTTAATTTGGTCTGTGTCTCCTGTAAATAATGCAGCAAATAACCAAAAAATGTTCAGGTGAATCATAATTTATATCTACTACAAAGACATCATTTGTGTAAAATATATGTACATTTTAATATTTCCCTCCATTCTCACTCTTACTGTATATTGTCTTATGCTTTGGGTATGCAATTGATTTTGAGTGGATTAGTTCATGAATCCACCTGGACCCTCACTGAAGTGGGGAAGAAATTTTAATAAATAAGGCTGTTGTCATATACAGTATTTAAAAATTTTATAGGTAGACATCAGAATGAAATTTTTCATTTGTGATAAAGACCATCAGGGTAATGACTTTTTAAAGGATGAACAAGTTTAATATCACATTTCTGGCTTGTGAAACAATATGCTTTGAGAATAAGATTAAAAAAATATTTAAAGGTGGGCAGTGACATCATCTGTAACAGACTAGAGAAAACTTACTGGTAGCAGATTCCTCTGAAGTACTGGGCATAAAAGTAAAATATTAAAAAGGCAGCCATGAATTATATATATAGTCTGTGTCCAAAAAGCAGCAATCTTCCGAGATTTCTGTGTTTCAGAAGAGAGAGAATATTTCCAAACAGCCTCTGAGGTCCCAGGTCCAGGTATTGAACAGGAATTTTCCTGGCTGAACAGGAAGTTTCATACTATCCAGCCAGGCCCTTGCCTTGAACATTCAGAAACCAAGATGTTAGGTCACCCTCAGAATCGACTCATAAGTAAATTTAGTATCAGCCAGTTTCCGCTTCTGTAAATTAGAATAGGCACATTAACTAATACTAGCTGTGGATCAAGGCCAGCTGTTGCCAGGCTTCTTCTACATGGTTTAATTTGCAAGAGTCTTGTTTTTGTCTTTAACATTGAGTCAGCAGTACTAACAGTTGGTCAAAACTACTAGTGCTTCCACAGATTTGTCTATTAACCCTCTCTATACCGCCTTTGTCTCTGTTAAATATACAGAGCTAGAAAAAGACTATTTAAGGAAGGTTTTCTGTTCAGATTCTATGCAAAATTCCTTCCTGCTGTTGTTTGGTCAAAGACATGAGCCTGTCTTTGTGGTGGAGGCTTCACCTTCATTCAGTTTACTGATTTATTTTAGTTATCTTGTGTGACACAAAGAGGTTATGTTTTCAGACAGAATAAAGTTTTATCTGATCTCTAACAACATAAGAGGATCTAGTATTCCTTTTTTTCTCATGGACTTGTGTTATATGTACAGTTTTTATGGATGCTTTAGATATATTCTATATAGATGAGATTCAATTGTTTATTGTCTCTGTGATATTTCCATTGACTCTCACTCTCAGTGATACTCAAAACCCATTAATATCTTTAGAAAAAAATGTTCCTCTGCTGTGCGAGCTGTTATCTGAACATTCCTTAAAAAAAACAAGCAAAAAACTACCTGCTGAAAATAAATATCTTCTGTACAACTAATTATTACTAAAAAAAGAATGCAATTATTTTCTGCATGTTTGCACTAATTTTTTCCATTATTTGTTCATCAGAAAGTAGCACAAAGAGTAGTAGAAAAAGAAAGAGTGAATGACGGCTTCCAAGATTTTCCTTGATACCAAGATAAATGTTACAAATGGTACTTCAGAGTTTATTTTAGTTTCTTATGAGCTGTAGTGTTTCCCTGAATTATTTTCAAGAATAAAAAAAAGCCTCTTTCTGTTGCTGCCACATTTTTGTCTTTGAGAACCTGGCACCTTAATACTCCCTTAACAAAATTCTACCTCTGCCCAGATTTCTGTTGTTGCCTCAACATCTAGATTTACTGTGATGTTAGCAGAAATATGGGCAGTTACTCTTACCAGAAAAGAAAAGCAATAAACCTTATTTTGGATCATATTGTTAAAAAGAGTATGTAATGCTGTTACTTCCCAAACAATAATACAGTGAAGTCACCATTCTCTCACCAGTATTTATCCCATAACTATCAAATTATATAACTGAGTTATCTGAGATAAATATAGGATCCAGGTGTACGATACCTATGTAATTTAAAGAAGTGATGCCATTTCTTGCCTCTTCCAGAATGGAAGAAAAATGGGCTTATTTTACTTGCTCTGAAAACCTTCAAAGACTTAGTCTGGCCTTAAGTGACAATATTTTTAGCAATCCATATTTGATATCTGTCTTGTGCTATGCTTGCAGATGCAAAAGATTTCTCTGAGAAAGGACTCACAAAAATTGTCACGGTCCAATAAAATTTAGAAGTGTATATAGAAAAGTAATGAACAGACTGTTTTTCATCTTTGGGCACCTGTATAGTCTGTAAATACGTGATACTTATTTATCTTGAAAATTCTGTCCTATTCTGGAAAGCATAAATAAGAATTTTAGCGAGCATAGCATTATAATTATTTAGCCTAACACCTGGATGGCAAGTTGGAGAAATTTAGTATGTGTCTGTTTCAATATAAAATTTCACACAGTGATGATGTTTAGTAAGTCTAGAAGGAAAGCCTTGTCTTTCTTCTCTGGACATTTCACACTTGTTTCTTTTCAAGATTTGTAAGACACCCTGTGCTTGATTTCTATAGAATTTGACAGTAAACACTAGAAGCAGCTTGACAATCATTTGCTGCAAGCCCAGTGCTATACCATGGCACTGAAATAACAAGGCTGTCTTTAACCTTAAGAATTGAATTATATTTTGCAAGTATATGGCTGAACAAAATCTGCTTAGTATGTTCTCTCTTCTTCTGAAACTTTTTTCCTATATTTGATCTAAAAATATATTCGATGTTCATCTAATCTCATTCATCTGGACCCTTAATCTGCACTATATTCAAAAGTATTCTCAAACATCTTATTTGTAAAGATATCATGTGTGTCAATAAAGCATTTGAATTTTGATTTCTGGTTTGTCAAAAAAAGTCTTCATTCCCTTGTCACAGTTTGTCAGCCTCACTGAAGTGGTGCCTGGGTTCTTGTAATTACCCATTGCAACATGCCACAAAGTGTCATTTTAGTAAAGCAATGTAGCATTTTCCTTATCAATAAAGATCAATTAGCAAGAGATGTTCATGTTGCTGAAGCTAAAATGGCTGTTCTGAGAGATCACCACTTTGCTGTTCTTTCAAGTTCCTGGATTTTGTATACAGTAATGGAGTATTTCTTTTTTGATTCCTTTTCTTATTCAGTGTATTGACTTATACCTTGCAATATGAACAAACAGAAACATCAGTAGATGCTGAAAAACAAGCAGAGATAAGTTAAATGTTTTCTTCTAGTAAGGTTTTCTCCTTTCTTTTCCTTGTTTTTTTTGTACCCAAATCATCTATTCTTTCTTCTGGTAGACCTTATCATATACTTTAACACGAAAAAATAACTGTTGGGTAATCGAGAGACAAGAAATTCAAGGGTTCTGGTAGCCCAAATGTAATATAAACCTTGCAGCCAGATTTGACCACTTTTTAAAATGAATGGTATATTTGTTAAAAAATACAATTTTGGTCTTCCAAACCCAGTAATGAATTCATGTTGAATATGCTGAATAGTTTCAGATGTGAAGGCAATGCAATCAACAAACAAAATCCTCAAGACTAGTCTCATCAAGCTGCCAAGGCAGGAAATGGCATTTATTATCCCAGTGATTATGAATGTAGAAGACTTGGATTCTTTCTTTACCTCAGATATGGCAATTGGTTTGATCCTGAATACAGTAGCTAAGCTGCGTGAATCCTGCTCAGCATCCTGTCTATTCCTGCAAGGATCATTCTGTAAAAAATCCTTCAGAAGCCAAATTATATAATGGCAGTGTGTGTGGCAGATTGCTACCCCTGCTTGTTTGCTTTAGGATTTTTATCACAGAAGGGTTTCAGTGATTATTCCTTTTTGTTTTGTTTTGTTTTGTTTTGTTTTGTTTTGTTTTCCTGGAAAGGAACAGAGCGTCTCTCATAATTTTATTAAATGAAGCTATAATAGATACATGCCTTAGTTCTTTCTTCCCTCCAAACTCATGTACTTCTGGATACAGGTTTCACCTCTGGTTAAGGGAAAATCTGTGGGAATTCCCTGTTAAAATATTATTAGACCATGATTTGAATAGTTACCAGGAACAGTTGCTTTATGACTAAAATGAGGATAGCTGATTTAAGAAAAGGTAGTACAATACTCCGATCAGTGGTTATGTGTAACCACAAACTGAGAAAAAGTATTCATGGTTGCAAGCTAAGCCAGATTGATTTATCTTTCTTTTTAAAACATGACCTAATTAAACCAAGCGTGTATGGGATAGTCAAGGTTTATAGCAGAATATCCAAAACATCTGAGGTGATAAAAAGGAAACCGTGAAGCAGCCAAAGCCATCAGGTTATGTCAGACAGCTGGAAGGAAGAGCGGAAGAGCAGGGAGTATTTGCAAGGATGCTAATGACCTGTGTGTTGAGGAGCCTGAGAAGTGCAGGAACGTAAACTGCTTGACTTTCAGAAGCCAAGGTGAAACCTGGGAGAGAAAATCAGAACAGAGAAATGCCAGGCTGAAAATGCAGTATTGGGTTAACATCTCAGAATGCAATTTGAAGATAAGCATGAAGGGAGTGCGAAATGGCAGTTGTCTGAGATGAATGAAATGCAAACACTAGTCATAACATAAAGAATATTTGATTTACATTTTATTCAGTCTTTAAAATCATAATTGTTAGTAGGGAGAATGTGAACACCCATTTCCCTGGAATTAGGAAAAACATATGTGACTATTTGGCAGTAATACAAAATTAGTTTGAGTTTTTAGACCCCTATACAGACTTTTAACAAGAGCATTGAAAATGAATGAGCAGAATTATAAATCACAACTTCCTTTCCTCCCCTACAGTACTTCTTGCCCAAGCAGAAATAAGCTGGGCTGCCATAACCCTAACATCTACCAGCATATTGCAGATAACCACTTTCACTAATAAAACCTTCCAAAGTCTATTCAGAATGTCTTTAAAATCACAGCAGCATGAAGAAATATTAACATGGATGACAACTGGATTTCACATGATTCTGAAGAGAAGCTCATTTAAAAAAATAACAATAAATTTCAAATATAGAAAACAGTTTTGGTTTTGATCTCTTCCTCTCTGCTTCTATGCCGTTTTCATTTAATTCTATGTTTTATATATCCTCTGGTTTTCCTTCCTCCCCTCTTTTTATGCTTTTTTCTCAGGATTTCTTAAGTCAATATGAATCTGATAACTTCTGTGCTTCAGTTAACCTTTTAAACCTATGATGTTTGTATGGATTTGAAATCAAATCAGATGAATTTATCTACCTGTACTTAATAATAGCCCAGATAAAAGTCTTTTAAAAAGTATCTGTTTATCAGCTGCTGACTTCAATAATTCTGCACCTTTGGGGAGAATTTGGCAGAGTTTACTCTGAGCTTGACCTTGTATAAGCTTGCATGAAAAGTGGAAGACAAATTACGTTGAGGATAATCTCACAATATGAGCAGAAGGCCAAATCAACAGCAAATATAAATTGGCATACTTCCAATGACTTCAGTGAAGCTATACCAATTTATACTAAAGATCTGACCCAGAGCTGTAGCATGGTTGCATACCTATCACCATGGTGTCATGCTGTGCAAGTCATGAACTACCTCTCCTTTCTCATGAGAGCAGTTCCACTGAAATAATTAATAGCCTTATGAAGAGGGCAATCTATTTGTCACTTCTATGATGAATTCACAGAAAGTTTTTGTCATACACAAGGGTTTTATTTATTGTGTAAAATACAAATATATGCAGTCTGCACAATTGTATCAGCAAATTACCAGGTAATATTTGTTTGAATTACTTAGAATCACGCAGATGCTACTTTGCTAAAGCTTTTAAACAGCTTGCCTACACTTATTAGGAATTAGAGTGTCACTTAAATATAAAGGAGTGTACACCGAAGAAGTGAAAGGGCCAGCGCTGCTATAATTTTATATTGGAAGTGAAATCCATAAGCAAGCCCTTGTATCATATAACTGGAGAAAGAAAAACACACACACACACACCACACAACCCCCCCCCCCAATAAATAATTGACATCTAATGATTTAGCTGAACAATCTCCTTATGGTCCCCTCAGGTATATTGGCATTAGTGTAAAAAACCCTAGAAATTTTTTAATGAAGCTCTCTGTATAACACAGAATTGTCATGGGGTGAAACCTACCTGAAAACACAGCCCAAAGAGATGAGGTATTGACTACATCTGCCCAGCTCTAACAGATTGGGTTAATAACGACCTATGAAACAAAGAAGGAATAGATTAATTTCGTTATGCCACTGCTGTTAATGTCCAACATTTTATAGCAAAAGTAATAAATAAGAGAGTAGCCCTCCTTATTAGACCAGAAAAGGTGGAGAACACATAAGTGGTCCTCCAACAGCATGCAAAAAGTTGGGCCCAAAATGGAGGCGAGACCCATTGGGGCCAGGCCACCAGGTAGGACCTGGTGTCTGGAGCGGAGGGACTGGCTGGAGCGAGGGTCCCAGTCTCCTGGCTTCCAGTGCCTCTCTGAGCTGATGTGGAGTGGCAAGGACCTTGTTCCCTGCAAAAGTGTGGGGTGTGTGTCGCAGATTAGAAATCATAGAATAGCAATTGCAATCACCCACTGAGCCCATCCTGCTTAACAAGTAGGTTTGAGATAATATGTCCCTGAGTGGTGTCGTTCTGTTCTTGCGGCCGCCCCATCTCAATTTCCCTGCAACAAGAACAAATGTAAAATATTGATGTTGTCACCTTATTAATTAGCTATACCTGCAGTATTCCCACATGAGTTTTCAGACAAAAGACCCTTACTTTTCATTTGCTGGTATGGAAGAATGCATAACAAACAATTTGTGTTAATGATATTGTTAGTAAAGAGCCACAGTACTCATTGCCTTTTGCTGTCACTAGCTTTTGGGAGCCCTGCTTTGCAGGATGCCCAGTAGATACAAGTTGAGTTCTGCTGTCTCCAGCTTCCTGATTCTTATTTTTCTGACTTTTTCATGTTGTTGAATGATTTATTTCCACTTAGGACAACAAATTCTCTTTCTTCCAGGGTTGTGATAAATCTCTTGCTGTACATTCACTTGTTTAGTTGGTGACATGTAGCAATATTTATTCTACATTCTGATACTTCTATTTGTCCCCCTACTTCCTTCTACTCCCTTTCAAATCTGAAGTATATTGAACTTTTGCTCACTGTACATCATATGCCAGAGAGGGCGGATGACAATTTTGCAAGGTTGAGCATGGAGGCTGGCACTATGAGGGTACGTGGACTGTTGGACAAACATAATTTTCTTGTGAATGCATTGCATATCAATAGCTGTCATATAAGAATTTTTTTCCTATTCTTTACATGAATGGTATCTGACATCAGTCTCCTTTCAGTATCCATGAATCAAAGAAGTATTATTTTCCAAAAAATATAAAACTGAATCCTTAGACATACTTAAAATTAGAGGTATTTAAAAGCACCTGCAGATAAAAACATATTATAAAGCTGGCTAATGTTCAGCATAAATATTCAAAGAAAAAAAAAAAAGGGAGTAAAGGCTCTGTTTATGCCTTTCAAGTGATAAACCAAACCCAGAGATTTAAGAAATAGCTATTAACCTTACGCACTGGGCTCTTGGTTTTTTTTCCATCTCACCAAGACACTTCAGGACTAGTGATACAACAGAACTCTGACGAATAAATGAAAAAGCTCTATTTAAATCTTAGAAGGAGTGATAAGAGAGAAGTGTATATCAGTCAGAAAAGGGGGCAATTTGGGGAAGCATGTCTGAGAAAACAGAGCAAAGCCAGAGACTTCTTGCTGTTCAACAGCAGCTAGAGAGATATATTGTGATATATGTGGTATGAAGTCTTCATGATGAGGACAGAGATGGGATCTAGATCTTCCAGACAGAAAGAAAGGGAAAACTGTAGTCATATCACAATGTAGCTGCTTTAAGATGACACCCAGATAGATGTACGCAATATGGCAAAAAAAGAAGAGACAAAAATAAAACATCTTCTCAATTGCAGTAAATTTCAGTAAATCTTACCAAAAATGAAAACTCAGTTTTAAGATCAGAACTCTTCCGTCAGTTTTAATTAGATTGCAAGTCCCCTAGAGACTCCATACCTTGCCAAGACCTGTATTTTTAGGCTTAGATCCTGCAAGCATATGGATGTTCACCTTCACATGGCTATTACTGTGATATTCAATGAATGTCATGGATGATTCTTTATGCAAATTATGCAGTGAACTAATTTGCACAGCTGCAAATCATTTTATATAACTTCCATTTATGGTCTGCCTCAAGCAGAATCAAGGGTAGCACCGAGAATATTAAAACCTGCGTATGAGCTTCCTATGTGGGGGTAGTTTTTTGCAGGGGAAGTAAATAGCTTGGGGTTGCTGGAGAATCTCTGAGCTTGCTTGATGTGAGGATGTTCAGGTTAATGAGAACACTGAACGTCTGAGCATGTGCTGAAAATCTTAGGTATTTCCTGTATCTCCTGTTCTGACAAAGGGGGATCTCTGCTTATGGAACAGGTGGTGGTAGGAGAGGTCCAGGGGCTCTTGAATCAGTGACAGCTGAAAGAGGGCTGGAGTCTACCTGAGAGCAGTTGAGTTTTTGGATGTGCCTGTGAGAGAGGTAGAAAAAGTGCAGAGGTGCTTTCCAGGCGGTTGCAGGGTGTGCTGTGGAGCTCATCTCCCACAGTGTCCAGAAGGTACCTGGGCTCGTTTTAGGTTGATGTGAGTCAGGCAAGAGAGGGGACAGCGAAAGACAACTTTGGGCCAGCACTGAGTACACTCAATGTCCATGGTCCCTTGCTCATTTCTGCTGCAGTGGCTGCTGGTCTTACTCAGGCCATATTCTCTGCCTTCCTGTTGAGGCTCTGTTACAAACACATTCAGAAAAACCTGCTAAGTTTTCTTGGTCAGAGAGCAGAAAGCAGCTTTATACTCTAAAAAGACAAAACCGAAAGAAAATTCCTTCTTCTTCCTCTATTTTGCCTGGATACATAATGGACTACCTGGATATTCTCCCAAGTAACAAGTGATAGGACAAGAGGAAATGGCCTCAAGTTGCTCCAGGGGAGGTTTAGATTGGATATTAG
>JAVKLA010000053.1:9099567-9117331 GCA_034782735.1 Sagittarius serpentarius | reverse complement strand
GTCAGTCAACACCCCCAGGTCCCTCTCTGCTGAGCAGCTTTCCAGCCACTCCTCCCCAAGCCTGTAGTGTTGCCGGGAATTTTTGTGGCCAAAGTGCAGAACCCGGCATTTGGCCTTATTGAAACTCATACAATTTGTCTTGGCCCATCGATCTATTTTACATCACAAAGTTCCCCCAAAAGCTGAACTTAAAAAAATGAGGTTAGCCCCTTTTAGGAGCAAAGAAAATGTATATAGAGATGTATTAGGCTTTTTTTTTTAGGATGCACAGAGAGCTGCTCAGCTTCTGAATTGACTGCCAAGAATTACAGTCTGGGAGTTGATTGGTAATCATGTTTCCACATGAGGTTGATAATCAAGTATTTACGTATACTATTGAAAAGTATGAAAGTAAAATGAAAGGGACATTCAAAGAGGAAGACAACACAGTGCATAGTCAGGAGAATAGAAAATACTTATTTTTACTTAAACTCTTCTATCAGTGCCATTTAAGTATTCAGCTGCAGGATTGTGGCATGCATACGACAGCAAAAGGCATTCTATACAGACAGCCTGCTTGTCCATGCTGAAGATATTTAATAGCAAGAAAAATGTAAAGCTGCACCATCTTTTCTTTGCACTAACCCCACTTTAGCTGGAAGAAGAAACATTTTCCCCCTGAACTGGATCATACCTCTTACAATCGTGTGTTGTTGCCATCACATCATGGGGCGGAATGGCGAAGAGGAGAAATGGGACATACTTTGTTCTTTGCCATTATGCATTATTGCAGCTTGTTTCCAGCTTTGGAAGAGCTGGAAAACTGCATGGCAGCCAGGAGTACACAACTTCGTGGTATCAGACTGAGAGTGCAGTACGTAGGGCTCCAAAGTCAGGGTCTGACAGGAGGAAGGCATGTTAATTTCCTTGATAAATCCATTTCTTGTCCAGAATACACTTGATGGCTAACCAGTATCTGTTTTCTCCCACTGGGTGATAACAAAGAAAGTTGCCTACTGGGGGTGCATGGTAGTCCCTCGATTCAGCAGGGATTAGTCAGAACCACAGTTTATTTAACTTAGCTTGCTGCACCTCTCAAACCTTGCACCATCAAACTCTGCAGTACAAGTCCTATTCAAAATTCCATATAGTTCCCCTCACTGCATATCCACACAGCCTTTTTCCCACACATGGTGCACATAGGTGGGTAATACATTTGTATCTGATATTCCAAGGAAACTGGAGATTATGCACTGTATTGTTAACATGTTAAAGCTGTAGCGTTATATAGGGGGAAAAAAAAGGGAAGTAACTGGAAAAGATTGTTTTCCCTTCAACATTAAACACCCAAGATTTGAAAGCAGCAGCTCTAAGTAAACTACAAATGCTGGTTATCCATGATTAAGAACTAGATTTTTTACGAACATTACTAAGCAAGCTGCCCCTGAAAAGAAACATTGACACCAATTTCATATCCTCTGAATTTTCTCTACGATATACAAAGATAGCTAATGAGAACATGATGAAAACTTTATCTCACAGACAGATAAAGCAAAACTCATTAAGCAATTTTTCTTCTGCCAAATATAAGGAGGATCATGACAGCTCCTTAGAGCTCACAAATCTCAAAAATTAAACTTGATGAATAAAGGAAATTTAAAAAAAACACTATTTTTAAATAGCAATATGCCAGAATTTGGTAACAAGGGAAATAGAATAGGTAGTCAAAATGAAGAATTTATTATTTTATTTCTACTAGAAGTAAGAAAAGCTTTCAGTGAATTTTGTAAACACACTTTTTCCAGATTGCTGGTTCTTGAATGTTAGTGTCTTTATTTTGAAATTATTTAAAAAATCAAAAATGAAAAAAAATTTCTTCCAGATTTCATTAGGCACTAATATACAGCAGTCAGCAAGGCTAGTTTTTACACAGCTTCAGATATTTCAGGTATGTGTGCTTGGGCGAGAGAGTAGTTTGCTCTTGAAGGTAATCTATTATGGATATTTGTGTAGGAATCTCTAAGTTGGGATCTCTTTCTAGATGTGCTGTACAATAATGGATTACTTAACTTTTTTGAAAATAAAGAAAAAGGCACCTACATTTCTCGTAACCTTCTTGTAATCTTTGGTTTAGGACAATGATAGAAAAACAAAGTTCAGTCATATTAAAAACTGATATAAATATTCTTGCTGCAAAGATTAGAAAATACAGTATTTACTCATTTAGGGTATATTGTGTGAGGATTGAAATTGTCGGTGTAAAAACTTGTCATATGAGACCTTCATTTACACCCCCTCTAAAGTCTCAGGTTGGGGTTTTTTCCCTAGAAGAGAAAGATTCACACCCACACTACCTTCCTCTAGTTTGTAGTAAGCCTATGAAAGATTCAACTTTATACATGTTTAACTGGTTGAACAATAGTTTTTCTAACTATTGCTTGTACCAGTTGCTATCCTAGAATGAAGTTTCAGAGTGCAGGATGGCCAGTATAAGTGGCTAGATGAGGACTCTGTTTTCCTGTACTTAAACTAGAAACATGTTTTTGGGTTGTTCAAAGCCTACAAGTAAGTTCTTGTCCAACCTAGGTCTGTACTGAACAGACATCTAGAGATGGTATATTATGTTATAATTTCAGCAGTTCATCTATGAGTCCGAGAAGACAACATGATTCTAAGACATACTTGTGAAAAGCAAACCGCTAGATATGACAAGATACATAAACATTTCTGAAGAATGGGGACCCCAAAGCACAAATGACACTGCTTTGTTAGGTACACGAAGATTTTTGAAGAAAAAAGCTGAGCTCCTCATGTGAGATTTCAGAATTTTTTTGTATCTATATAAATATTAGTAATATATGTTGAATGAAGCTCTGCATTCTGAATCAAAACAGACTTTTTTGCCTTTCCTCCCTCTGTGGGCAGTAATTGTTATTCAGACTGTGTCAGCCACCAAATGTGGCCATAGATCTCTCTGAACGATTTCTCCTAACCTTTATTTCTACCAACAGACTATCAAGTAGCTTCTTTGACCATCTTACTTTCCAGACAAAGCCTTATACTATTAAGGTTAATATAGCCTTCAACGTTTTCAGCAGTACAAAAGAAATCCTGAAGAAGTCCAATGGTGAGTTTAATTGAACAAACAGAAACTGCCTTTCCCAATCTCAATCTTCAGGTTCAGAGTTGATGGATTCTGTTCCTGTTCCAGCTGACATCCTCCTGATGAAGACCCTTTCATGTGAAACAGACGCTTGCCTCTCTTTATCTACCTCGTCAAGCCTGTTTTCACTTTCACATTCATTGCTATCTGTGTCTAACTCAGCCAGGGACTTAGAGGGAATTTGTTGTCTCTATCACCCCAGCAGATTCTTGTGTTTGCCTCTCTTTGTCTATCGCTTCTTTTAATTACTGCTACTCCTGAAGCAGGCTGTTTATCCTCTATAAACTCATTTTTCTCACTGAATCGTTTACAAAACTGCTGGAGGAAAATTGAGACAGGGTTACTTTTTTTCTAAAAAGTTAATTGAAAAGTGTTCAGGAAAATGGAAGACATCTGGATCCCATTTGAGTTTGATAATAAGGTTCATACGGTAATAAATACCTGCAAGCTTTCATTACAGATATAAACATATGTATGCCACAGAAGTCTGAAATAACTCCATCAAATAACCACTGTTATTGTATGTTTAAACACTGATGATATTAATTGATGTAATTACAATCACCTTAATTACCATTTTTATTCCAATTAAGTCAATTGTGTGTTTACTTTGTTTCCTAGAAAAGCTTTCAAAATTTATCTTTACTATATAGTGCTCTGCCAAACTTCATCTTATTTTGGCACTGCCAAATTTCATCTTGTTTTGTGACTCGAAGATAAGTTTCTAACTGATAGCTCTCTGATAGCTTTGACAGTTATGGTAATCTAACCACACTTAAACCAGATTTTGCTTTATGAACACTTATGAATGGTTATTACTGGACAGTTCTTTTTAAAGACTGTGCTAAGAGTACATGTAGGAAGGAGAGGAAAAAAAATGGAACATGGAAGAAAGAATTTATTCATTTTCCCAGTAAAATTACTTCTTATAATTGTAAATTTGAGATAAGGTTACAAAGGATAAACAAGCTTATGGTAATGCATTTGGTGAGAACATTTATCTTGAGGTTCTGCAATGCATGTATGACTGTCACAGTCTAGCACAGAGTCCATTTCAAGATATAACTTGTTTAAGTCAGGCTCCAGAAGATCTTGTAAGAGCACTGAAATTAGTTTGTGTTGTCAGCAGTCTTTTCTTGTATACAGAGCATGTGTACAATCCCTGGGTTTAGGGCATACATTTCCAAAATGTATATTTCCAAAGAGGGTTCATCAAAACTGGCACCCCAGGCTAATCAAACTGAAGCATCTTGAGTCTTCTAAGGGCTTTAACAGCACCTGTGGGTTCCTTTGCTTCCAAGGGTACTATGAACATGGCCAAATACTTCTTAATAAGGTTACTCTTACCAAAAAAATCAGCAGTGTAGTTCTGTCATTATCATCTGATTTCTTTCAGCTTATTTTTAAACTATTGTTAAATTATATACAAAGATGATGCTTATTTCTATTTTATTTTTATGTGTTTTGATCTTAAAATATAGGCTAATGGTTTTTGTAATCTGGTATTTTCTCAACTAAAACCACACTTCTCTTTTTCTAGACAGACACTCATAACATTGACAGTGTTACTACTTTGCCTTTTCATCAAGTACTGTAATTAATGAAGCCCTCTTCCTTTCTAGAGGTTTTAACAAACTTCTTGCCAAGTCTCTCACTGTTTTGTTTCAGAGCATTCAAGTATAGTCTGAAGGGATTTAAACTTTCTCTGGCCATTACTTCTTCAGCCTGAAGTGAAGGCAATTATTTTGCTCCCAAGGACTGTTTTAAGGGTTTCCTACAACCATTAACAGGGACATCTCTTGATTCTTATTAATTTGCAGGAATTCTTTTCATTCCTATTTCCATGACATATTTGAAAGGTGAATCTTCTAAAAGAAATTTGCTAAGCTGCCATGAGCAGCTTGTGCTTTTTGTAATAGTTTTGTGATGGGGAAGTGTTATGACAGAAATACATTCTTCAGTATATTCTACTGCAGGTAAGCTCAACAGAAGTCTATTTTGGACTTCATCAAAAAGCAAATATATTTTCTAGTCTGACACTGCTGTCTTTCTAGGCATTTGTCAGGCCTCTTATTAGAAGTTGACTCTGTTCTGAGCTTTTTCACATTCAGTTTTAAGCTCAATTAAAACTTCCACCCATATGCTTTGGAACAGATCAGGAAGGATATTGCAACAGGTATCTTAAGGGTTTTGGAGGTGCAGATGTTCAAGTTGGGGAGGGAGTGGACAGTGTTCATATTCCTCAGCCGCAGGAGAGCTGGGGACTTCCTCTATGGGGGAAGCATACTTTTGCTATCTATATCCAACCATGTGTGCAATGTTTCCTCTTCTGAATCTTTTTGGAATACGGCATGTGACTGTACCCACTGTGGTTAAGGCCCAGCTGGTGACTAAGCACCACGTGGCCGCTTGCTCACTCCTCCCCCACCTTGGTGGGATAAGGAGGAGAAAATATAACAAAGGGCTTGTGGGTTGAGAGAAGGACAGAGACGGATCACTCACCACTTAACGGTCACAGGCAAAAGAGGCTTGACTTGGGGGGAAAGAAAACAATTTAATTTGTAACCAATCAAATTTTGGGACAAACATTTTAGCAGGGCCTGTAGCGACAGGACCAGGGGAAATGGCATTAAACTAAAAGAGGGCAGATTTAGACTAGATATAAGGAAAAAATTCTTTACAATGAGAGTGGTAAAACACTGGCACACGTTGCCCAGAAAGGTGGTAGAAGCCCCATACCTGGAAACATTTAAAGTCAGGCTGGACGGGGCTCTGAGTGACCTGATTTAGTTGAAGGTGTCCCTGCTCATCGCAGGGTGGGGTTGGACCAGATGACCTTTGATAGTCCCTTCCAACCCAAGCCATTCTATGATTCTATGAAGTTAGAGTAGCATAATGACAAATTAAACCAAATCTTAAAAACACCTTCTGTGCACACTGCCCTCCTTCCTGGGCTCAGCTCCACTCCAGATTTCTCTACCTGTTCCCCGCCAGTGGCACAGGGGGACAGGAAATGTGGGTTGGGGTCAGTTCATCACACACTGTCTCTGCCATTCCTTCCTCCTCAGGGGGAAGAATCCTCACACTCTTCCCCTGCTCCAACATGAGGTCCCACCCACGGGAGACTGTTGTCCATGAACTTCTCCAATGCGAGTCCTTCCCATGGACTGCAGCTCTTCATAAACTGCTCCAGCGTGGGTCCCTTCCACGGGCTGCAGTCCTTCAGGCACAGACTGCTCCAGCGTGGGTTTTCCCATGGAGTCACAGCCTTCTCTGGGGGCATCCACCTACTCTGGCATGGGGTCCTCCCCGGGCTGCAAGTGGATATCTGCTCCAGCATGGACCTCCATGGGCTGCAGGGAGACAGCCTGCCGTCTTACCAGAGGCTGTAGGGGCATCCCCTCCTCCAGCGCACCTCCACCAGCGCACCTCCTCCCCCTCCTCCTTCTTCACTGACCTTGGAGTCAGCACAGGTGTTTCTCTCACATCCTGCTCCCCTCTCCTGTGCAGGTTTCCCCTTCTTAAATCTGTTATCCCAGAGGTGCTACCACTGTCACTGATGGGCTCGGTCTTGGCCAGAGGCAGGTCCAACTTGGAACAAGGGAAGCTTCTAGCAGCTTCTCACAGCAGCCACCCCTGCAGCCTCCTACCCTGCTACCAAAACCCTGCTGCACAAACCCAATACAGTACTATATATACTAAATGAGCCTTGAATGCCAAATGTAAATGTGGATTTAGAAACTCAGGATTGTAAATAGTAAGAATTATCTGAGAATTCAGTAATTGCATTTTCACATACAGGAGAGTAATTTCTTTTACTAGAGATACAAATCTACGTTAGTTTCAACATCTAGGACATATAATAGAAAAGTAGATAGCAGCAGTTTTTTGCCTACTGCTGTTATATGTATTTATCAATTTTAACACTTACAGCAAGGATTTTTAACAAGAAGGGGGAAGAGAGAAGGGAGAAATTATATTACACTTTCTCAATATAAATAAGAGGAAAATCCTAGCAAAATTTATAAACATTTGTCAAATAATGCTTCAGTAAGTGAAATCTAAGCTTCTTTGTATGGGCTGCCCACTAGCCTGTATGAGAAAACTGGGTTGAAAATGGAAAAAACAAAAACCATTCAGAAGTGAACATATGTTCCAGTATATATTAAGCATTTTCTCTTCGTTAGACTCTGGCAATTTCTTCAAGGAAAGAGAAAATGTGCAATTTGAAACAGCAGTTAAGAATAACAGAAGACTTAGAGGAGAAGTGAATGAAATCAAAGAGATGAAGAAAAGTCTATTTCCCTCACACTCTGTAAGACTATATGTCATTAAGGACACAGTGCCTCCTACTACAAGATGTTGTGTTCAGGCACTTAAGACTTTGCCAAGCTAACCAGTCAGACTGAAATTTCTCATGCAGAGTGCCTGTTGCAAAGTGAACTTGTTTGGATTTTACCAGCCAAAAGTGGTTTAGCTCTTTCCAAGAATGATACCAGTAAAAGAATCTGTTGCTTGGCCCACACTAAAAAAACGTTAGTGACCTTTTCTTTGATGATCTTTAAGTAAACTCATGCTTTGAACTTGAAAATTGGCAGACTATTACAGTACGTGCCTTTTCTGTCACAGTGAAATCTGTCTGAATTTGTATATGAGCTATAGGATTAAACAAAAAGGCATAATTTGCAGAAATTTGATAGAGGGATCTTTCACAGTTCTCTGAGGATTTTTTTCATGCTAAGCTTGCCTCAGCCTGGTGCTAGAAAGGGCACCAAGCTCAGTGCTGAACACCAGTGGGTATTCCCTGACTGGGTGAGGAACCTGCGTAGCAATAGCGACATGAGACTCCCAGGAACATGAGGGACACAGGCACTGGGGTAACTGGAAATGGGCATGGGTGAGAGAGAACAATTGGAGGAACAGACAAGACGGAAGGAGCAAAGCAATTAGGAGCAAGGGAAGAGAGGAGTACCGAGACTACAGAAACTGAAAGGAAGAGCCTGTAAACGTGGAGACCGGGGAAAATGTTGGAACAGGGACAGGTAATTCTGGACAAAAGTGCTGTGGGTCTACTGGTACCATAGATGGGATGAACATCTTGGCTGGTGGCCTGGGAATGCATGAGTAGGAAGAGTTGGTGTAGCCCAAAGAAGCAGAAGTCAGCAAAGGTGATTAGAAAGAGACAGAGTTAGTGATACTCTACTTGGGAAGAATAGAGCAAAAGGTCTATTATTAGAGCCTACTTCCCTTACAAGACCAGAATAAAACTGTTTCTGAATCCCACCTTTGTTTTTCAGTCAGAACTGTTATGAAAACCAGTGGCAAAATATCCTGTTTCTTTCTACATGGGCAGCTAGTGAAGATCACAGGAGAAGACAACCAATCACTTCTGTCAACTCAAAGGACAGGCAAGACTGGCTAAAATGAGTTAATCCACATTTTGTCTCTGAACGTGGTCAGTAGCAGTTATTTGGAGAGAATGTAAGAAACACGGAAAATTACAAAGATTTGGCTGCTATTGCAGAGAAATGGGATGACATTTTACTTTCTAAGAATCTATGGGTTAAGAAAAACCTAAGCTAGAGTTTGC
Source organism: Sagittarius serpentarius (assembly GCA_034782735.1). Taxonomy (NCBI): domain Eukaryota; kingdom Metazoa; phylum Chordata; class Aves; order Accipitriformes; family Sagittariidae; genus Sagittarius; species Sagittarius serpentarius. The sequence continues at coordinate 9,108,599 of JAVKLA010000053.1, read as the reverse complement.
AGCTGGGCTCATTATTTTTACTAACTTCCGATAGATTCACTGTGATAAAAGTGAAAGCTAACATCATGCAACAAAATGATTTTTCATATCCTGTCATTTCCCATTTTCTGAGAGCCCTATAGCCACATTTATATAAATGTTAAGACTCCACTGTACAACAGTTGCAATTTGAACATAACATGGTATCTGTACTGGAAAATCAGGTTCTAACAAATGGGCACCCAGATGTGTTTTTCTGGCTACCAAATCTCCCTCCAACTCATTTCTGCATCTGTAAACCAGACATAATAATACTTTTCTTATTTCAAGGGAACATTATGGACATAAATTCAGTAACTGAATAATAATTGTGAAGAGTTCTAGTAATACCTTTCCTATCGGAACGGAAAGGTTCCCACAGAAATTAACAGATTTGTCTTCTGAGTTTGAATTGGCTCCATTAAATAAGGACTAGAAGCAGACACTACAAAAATCTAAAAGAAAGAAAGCATGGCATTGAATATTATTGAGAGCTATCCATCCTGTGCACGAAATGAAAGACTAATCTTAAAACATTATTATGTAATCAGGAAGCTAAAGAGTGTACAATAATGAATAAGAGGGGTACTCATGATCACCTAGAGGTTGTATGTAATTCTGGCATTTCCTAACTTCTAAACTTATACCCCTGGAACCGCAAAATGATACAGTGCAGTTTATCTGTCTTCATGTGTTTTATCTGATACATAGTGTGGTCTGTCTGAGTCATAAGATACATGTAGGAAGACAACAATTTTTTAAAAAATCCTAATGTTTCTAGGAAGCTTTAAAATGTGCCTTATATGACACAAACACTTTAATTCTTCAAGTGTATACACTACTGAAAACTCAGGCGTATTTCAATTCAAATACTACAAAAATGATGAAATTGAGGAGCGGCTCTTTACTGATTGCTTCTGTATCCACACTCAGTTCAGCAATAAGCAATCAGACAAGTTGCTTTTTATCTGTTTCTGTTGTATGAAGCATGAGAAGAGGTCAGGGGACAATTATTTAGGTTCATTTTAAAGAATTGCCTTCTTTCATCTCATCATTGTGGTTATAAATTGAATTTGTATTTCCTGTTTATACACAGCTTCCTTGGAAGGTCAGGACAGGCATATTATATTAACTAGAGCTGTGCAAAAGATTGATTTTTTGGTTTGTTGGCCCAAACAATGAATAAATACATGTAATAGATCAAAGCAAACAAAACATTTGATGATGTTGTTGTTGCTTTTTTAACATTTTAAATTAAATTGGAGAAACTATACAAGTAAAATGCAGTTTCAAAATTGAGCATTTTCCCCCTGTAATATGATAACCTCTTAAGAAAGGATATTTTTTATTTTGGTCTGGCACAGAAATTTATTTTCTGTGAAATACTTTACAATTTTGATGGAAGTCTTTGTTTCTGTTTTAATGGAAATCTATGTTTCTCATAGCAGTTACCTTTTTGTAATAGCTTTATGTATGGCTGAGGACACTTTACCTTTATAGTTGTACATCTGACATAGTTCAGTATAATTCTACTTAGATATGGTTTCATCCAAAACTCATGAAATAAAATATTTCTGTCTTTTTCAACACACAGTGTATAGTACTCAATTTTCCATAATTTCTTTTAAATACAGTAAGTTCTGAGCTTCCAGGCTCAACCTTCCTTTAAAAATACGTCATGACAAAGATGCGCTGCTCTTTCAAAAGTGAAATATGAGTCATTTTTTTTGAAATCACATATGTCTCAAACAGCTGCCTTAATGCATATCAAATGTTTGCATAATTCTTTTACTCTTATCAGAGACCAATTATGCAAAATTGCAGGAAAAAGGAAGATTTATTTTTGGAATTGAGAGGATGAGTCACATGCAAAATTTGTTATGATCTTAACTGAGGAGCGGCTCCAAACTGTACAGATTGCAGTATAGAAAATACTTCTCTTAAAAGGACTTACGTATATAAGCTGAAAGTATGAAAAGCATAACTTGCTTGATTCTTGATTTGCAGTTATATTGCCTCTAAAATTCCTTTTGGTATAAGAAGCATGTTTCCTAACTGACTGAAAAAAAGTGAGAGTGTGATACTTTGCTTGCTGGTTTAAATTTCAGAAGGTAATAAAATTCTGTCTACAATTTCAGCAAATAATCCATATTTTCTCAATGTTCTTATACAGCTATGTTTTTATAACAGTTGACAGGAATCAAGGCATAATGTTTAAAATAAATTTATCACTGAACTCTTGTAGACAGTCATTGGATATAGTATAGTGAATTTTTGATTTCTTAGTATGTCATTAATAAGAAGGTATAAACAATTAGTTTTATAAGCAGAAATACACTTTTAAGTCATCATCAGGAAAAACTTTGTATGAAGCAGTTTGCACTAAAATACTTTGAATGTCAATATCTCTAAAAGATAAGGCCAATTTTGAACTAAAAATCTGAATTTAACAGAGTTGTTTTGAAAACCAAAGAATATTTGAAATTTCTGAAGAAATGACGTAAACAATAAAGGTATTATTCATGAAGGCTAGCTTAGAGGTGAATGGTAGAAAAAAGAGGCTTAAAAGGACAGAGGAAAAAAAAGTTTAATGGTAAGTAAGGCTAATTGTCCATACATCTGAACATATTTTGGCTTCCTGTATAATTTGAATGATCATAGGATGATCATTTTCAGATTTATGGCTTAGTTATATTGTTTTGAAACTTCTGTGAAAACCAAGAATAGTCATATTGGATTTACGTGGCAAAGTTTTGGTTGCGAGGGAGAGCTGCAGAGATGGCCCCGGTGAAAAGAGACGAAGGGCTGCCCTGTGCTGGACGCGGCCTGTTCCAGCCATCTCCAAAACAAGCCCACTGCAGGGCACAGCTGAGGCTGCCCAGCGACACTGGTGGCACCTCTGTGACAGCGTGTTTAAGAAAGGGTAAAAAACACTGAGCGGCAGCTGTGAGAGAGAGAGAGAGAAACGTGAGAGAAATGACTACGCAGACATTCAAGGTCAGTGAAGACGGAGGGGGAGGAGGTGCTCCAGGCGCCGGAGCGGAGATTCCCCTGCAGCCCGTGGAGAAGATCATGGAAAAGCAGGTTGTTCCCCTGTAGCCCCGTGGAGCAGATATCCACACTGCAGCCCACGGAGGACCCTCTGGTGGACCAGGTGGATGTGGCCTGAAGGAAGCTACAGCCCATGGGGAGCCCACACTGGAGCAGTCTATTCCTGATGGACTGTACGCCACGGAGAGGACCCACACTGGAGCAGTTCTTGAAGGACTGTATCCCATGGGAGAGACTGCATGCTGGAGCAAGGGGAAAGTGTGGGGAGGAAGGAGCGGCAGAGCTGAAGTGTTACGGACTGGTAACAAACCCCAGCTCCCCATCCTCCCTGAGCTGCCTGGGGAGGGAGGAGGTAGAAGAGGTGGGAATGAAGGAATGAAGTTGAACTTGGGAAGAAGGGAGAGGATGGGGGAAGGTGCTTTCAATTTTGTCTTTGTTTCTCACCATCCTACTCTATTTTTAATTGGCAATAAATTAAATTAATTTTCCCAAAATCAAGTCTGGTTTGCCTATTATGGTAACTGGTAAGAAATCTCCCTGTCTGTATCTTGACCCACAAGCTTTTTCAACCTGTCCTGGAGGGGACGGAGAGAGATGAGAGAGCAGCTGGTTGGGTGCCTGGCAGCCAGCCAAGGTCAACCCACCACAATAGTTTAAAACCAAAAATCTTTCTTTAAGTCACTTTTTACAGTAACATCAACTGAATTATTTTTTAAAAAGACCAAACAAAAACCAACTGATAAAAAAGCCCATGCTGTAGGAAAGATGACTGTGTAAGAACATTTATAGGTCTTATGTTTTGTTAAAAATGTAGGATTCCTTTTATTTTAAGTGTACAGACACAGTCAGCGGAAACATCAGTGAGGCTGGCACGTCTTACAGAGTAGTATTCCCACCCATGTAAGAAGTAAGTTCAGTGTACCTATGTGCTCTTTCCCCTACCCCAAATTTCATCCTTCACTTGGAGTTTGTAAATGTTAAGGAGATGGCGGGGAAATCTGTCGCAGAAGTGGGTATGGCATTTACTTATGAGGGGAAATAGTAATGTAAAGGGCAGTAGACAGAATATGGAGTCCATGATCTTCATGTCATCAATATTGTATTATACACAAGAGATTGTTCTTCTGCATGAATTACAGGTTCCTCTGCAGAGCTGTGGAAATCCTTTGCTGAAAGGAAATCTTATTACCGTTCTTATGAATGACTACCAGCAACCTCAGAGAATATAGAGCTTATGACCAACAGGAAAATCACTGGAAGCAACAAAAAGGTACAATTGTGCATAAACTTCTCCAGCAGGAAGTTCATCAGTTTTTGGTATGACAAACTAAAAGACAGGAACTTCTACAGAAGCTACAGAAAGAAGATCAACAACAAACCAATCTAATCAAACGCCTTGCTACAAAGGATCCCTGAAAAAGTATTACCAGGTCTCCATATTTGTAGTGAAACTCTTCCATTTCTCTTGGACATTCGGTGCAAGGCCAAGCAGCTTCAATGTGGATCACTGCACATGAATGTGGTTGCTCAGAAGTTCAACCATTCAAGCCAAAGCACTCTCAGAGCAAGCCATGTTAAAAAAGCCATTGGAGACACTAGCACAGCAGGAACCTGAACAGCAAATGGAGCAGTGTTTGTGTTCCCTTTAGTGACTTTGGATCAATTCTCTGGCTTTTAAAATTGCATCCTTAGAGAAAGTTTCCATATACTGTTGCTACATTAAACACTGTGCTTAATGATTAATCATCTCCTGCCACTGCAAATTGTTTTCAACATGAATACATGTAAAAACAAGCAGGCTTTGTCACTAAAGATCAGCAAAGTTTTGCTAAATCTCTTTAGAAACCAGATACTCTAAATATCTTTGAAAACATATACACAATTAATACTAAAATGGCAAAAGTCATTATGTGCTGGTTTTGGCTGGGATAGAGTTAATTTTCTTCACAGTAGCTGGTATGGCACTGTGTTTTGGGTTTGTGCTGAAAACTGTGTTGATAATTCAGGGATGTTTCCTTACTGCTGAGCAGCGCTTACACAGAGCCAAGGCCTTTTCTGCTTCTCACCTCACCCCACCAGTGAGGAGGCTGGCGGGGCACAAGAAGTTGGGAGGGGACACAGCTGGGACAGCTGACCCCAACTGACCCAAGGGATATCCCATACCATATGATGTCATGCTCAGCAGATAAAGCTGGGGGAAAAAGAAGGAAGGGGGGGACAGTCAGAGCAATGGCGTTTGTCTTCCCAAGTAACAGGCGTGATGGAGCCCTGCTGTCCTGGAGATGGCTGAACACCTGCCCACCCGTGGGAAGTGGTGAACGAATTCCTTGTTTTGCTTCGCTTGCATCGCGTTTTTTTCTTCACTGATGCAACTGTCTTTATCTCAACCCACAAGTTTTCTCACTTTTACTCTTCCTATCCTGCCATGGGGGAAATGAACGAGTGGCTGTGTGGGGCTTAGTTGCTGGCCGGGGTTAAACCATGACACATTACTAAACATGTGAGCTTCAGACTGTTGCTGAAAAATAATGATACTCTATTACTGAGCATTTAAAAGTTAACCTTGCAAGATTTACTACCACATTGGAGTAGGGTATCAGAATGAAAATACTGCTGCTAATGAATCAGACAACGACTAAATAGTCTATCTCTCTAGATCAAAGCCATCTTCTAACAACATAATCTGAACTCCTTGGTCTTCAGCCTGCACTCACTATTCAAGGAAAAGGAAATGAAGTTAATAAAAAAATTACCTGTGTAAGGATTCTGCCAGTCATTTTTATGGTGTTGCTTAGAAAAATGACATTAATGAAAAGGTCAAAGAAATCATAGCATTTCTCCTACAGACAGGTAAATAATCATGACGCCTAAGAATTAAATGAATTTTCTCACGTGTGTTTATTCCTCTCCATCATGCTTCAGAACCCCTTTTGTAAGGTAAGTTGACTGATTCCACTGTGTTATGTAGCACTGAAAAGGTCATATAGCCTTATGCAACAGTTGTCAATATGGTATAAAACCAAACATCACAGCATTAGTACCACTTTCTGTATATATTTTTAAGCCAGGTTACTTTCGTATGACTTCCATGAGTATTTCAGTAAGTCAAGGACCTTTCTGACTTCTCTTGTCCATTCTAGTAAGTTTAAACCAAAACTTCTTTGTGTGATTGACACAGGAACATTTTTTTCAGCACTATTTTTTAGAATATATATGTAATATGTTCAGTCTTGACAAGGAAAAAGCATAAACCTTCAACTATCCTTTAGAACAAGCATAAGTTAAACCTGAAAATTTACTTAAGACTATGGGAAGGAACTTGTAAGGGTTTCCAATATTTCTTAGACCACTTCAGTGAGATAATTGCACCCATTTCTTTGGGATATAGTAAGTGCTGATTCAAAATCTGACATGTACACTGTGCCTCAGAGTGGAAAGAATGTGAATTCAGTCCTATCTAGAGGCCAGAAAGCCTGCTAAAAGTGATCAGCCTTTGAAGAAGAGAAGAAAATTTGAAGTTTTCCCTTAACAAGAGGGCCATGTAGAAAGTCCTGGTCAGAGAAAATGTAAGAAAATGCTAGAATATCAACTTTCCCATTTTATCTCAACATGAAAACTACTCTAAGAGAGAGATGGGAGCTTTTGACTTCTGGCCAAGAATAAAAACCGCCTAGGAAAGGGAGAAATATGATCTAAGTTGTCTTTCAAGGAAGTGAAGGAAAGAGAAAGAGTGTATTTGTTTACCACATAAGCTATTAATCTACTTGTGATACAGACTGTATACCAAATTAAAATGAGTTTTAAACAAAGGAGTTAAGTTATTCTTCTTCCTTCAGAAACATTGCATTTATTACTATATTTCTGTGAACGTCTGAGCTGTGTTTTAATTTGTCTATGGACATAACAAATCTGTAAGGGAGAACTGGCTTTTGTCTTGGCTTGTTATTTGTTAGATGATTTCCTGGCTACAGTTACTGCCTGTGGCACATAATGCACCCTTGTCTTTTCTCAAGACAGAAATTTTTCTTTTCATTACTACATCAATCTCAGGATGTAGTGGGAAAGACACAACAGAAATTGGTAGAGATTTAAAAAATAAAAAATTCTATGGGCAGAAATGATAGGATAGTATTAGTCAGTGCTATGAAAATAAAGGCTTATACTAGGCTCCACTACCATTCAAATCCATTCAAATCAAGGACTCTGTGCGCAGGTTGGTTGCAACAGATACCCACTGTCTGAGAGTATAGGTCATTTGGATCAGGAACCATATTTATCCATATTTTACATACTTTACTAAAATTCAAGAAAATCTTAACTATAGCTAACACACTGGTAATACAAATGTTCTCGTGTATGTGCCTTAATAATAATTATAAACAAATTTTTTAAAGACTTGGCTGAAAGGGTGTTACTAACAATTCTCCCACAATACCGCTTTACAATATATCATAATTTCACCATGGTCATATTACACATGTGGCATTCTGCCACACAGAAGTCATCGCTTTCCAGCCTATTCTCACTGAAATTTGCCAGATATTTTGAGTATGCCACTAGACTGCAATTCTGCTTCCTTTGTATCTTGGTTATAAGATCCACTGAAAAGACGGTGACCTCAAAGAGATTTAAAAGCAGATCTCCATCCCTTTTCCATCACCAAATTGGCTAGTTACCCATACTGCAGGCATAACTGTTTGTTAAAACTGATGCTGATACTTCTATGGGGCAATTACTGGTTTAAGCACCAGCCTGAAGAACTGGGTGCTATTGATGTTATTTATTAGTTGATGTAAAGAATGAAGGCATCAAGAACCCATTGTACTTTCCATTGCTTTGATTCTACTTAACAAGATGTTGAAAGAATAAGAACTACAGAATAAACAGTAGGTGTTATGCAAAGAGGGAATATTCTTTTCACTGCTATGAAATTCTCCTGCCTTTTGATGGCGGGGCATGAAATTGCTTTGACTGCAATTAAGAAGCTGTAAGTAGAGCAACACTTAGTTCCTCTATGCACATAGCTGTGTCTTTTTTAATTTGTCCATGTAAATTAGCTAACTTTTTTATATGCAGCTTCTTACTTGAACTTACTGGAGGCTGGGGATTTATGGGGATGGGTTCTTTTTACTCTAGATCGTACAGGTTCTATAATGGCTAGGTTGTTCTTTTCATCTGGTGGAAGTATGTGGCGCTTGGAAAACAGCATGCTCAGTATGAAGCGGCAAGGAGCTGCGTCATCACAGTAGGAGACTACAAGAAGTCTCCTTCCTGTAGGAGATAACTGGAGCGTCTGAGCTCCAGAGGGAGGGGAGTAACACTTTCCACAGCAGAAAGAGATGGAGCCTTCAAGCTCTTGGCAGCTTTAGTTCACCTCCTTTTCTGCGAACACCACTTTACTTACTTTTTTCTTCTGGATGTTTTATACGTACCTTAAATGCAAAACAGGAATTCTTGACCCTCCCTTTTTAATCTTTTCGTGTATCTCAGGTCACTGCGACTCCTGATAGCTGCATGACTGTCCATGTCACTGTGGTCTTTAAGTGTGTTATCTGTTACTTTTCCATTTTCTCTGTTGGAGTCATTGGACATTCTAGTTATCTCTAAACTTCTGAATTCATCTTCATCGCCTTCTAGATGTACATAAGCCAGTAACATTCTCAGCAAAGGCTTCATCAGTTCTGGCTTGGAAAACTAACCTCCCTGTATCTACTGTGGTTAAAGTCTCTTCCAGACACAGCTGTTCTTCCTCCTTATTTCCTTATTTCACATGTCCTTGTCCAAAGTCACTGGCTTCTCTGCTCTAATCATAGAATCATAGAATCATAGAACAGCTTGGGCTGGAAGGGACCATCGAAGGTCATCAAGTCCAACCCCCCTGCGGTAAGCAGGGACACCTTCAACTGGATCAGGTTGCTCAGAGCCCCGTCCAGCCTGGCCTTGAATGTTCCCAGGGATGGGGC
>JAVKLA010000053.1:9067590-9099467 GCA_034782735.1 Sagittarius serpentarius | reverse complement strand
GGCTGAACAACCCCAACTCTTTCAGCCTGTCTTCATAGGAGAGGTGTTCCAGCCCTCTGATCATCTTTGTAGCCCTCTTTTGGACTCGCTTTAGCAGGTCCATGTCTTTCCTGAACTGAGGGCTCCAGAGCTGGACACAGGACTCCAGGTGGGGTCTCACCAGAGAGGTCAGGTTCATCCATCTTTTTGCGGACGTGTCTGGCCATAAAGTAAGTCACTGCAAAGTAAAAAAAGACATCACATTTTCTCTCCTTCCATGAGCTCATGTTGAGGGACTTATTCTAAACCATTCTTCCTACTTTCACCTCTGCATATGGGGTAAGTATCCCACAGGAGGGAACGCCTAACATGGTGGTACTTGACTCTGACTAGGATCCCTGTACAATAGCACAAGCATAAAAAAGGAGGATACAGAATTATTCTCCTTTCATCTCTTAAAATGCAATTTTGTCTCAAGGAAGATGAGTCTCATACACCTTTGCTTGTGGTTCATCTCTCATTTCCTTGTTGATTCAATAGAGAGCTAAGCATCATAAAAAAAAAGAAAGAAAAAACCCTGAATACTTTAGACACTCGGTATTTGGGGTAAGACAGTGGCAAATATGTATTAAAGAAGGAAGAGCTGCTTAAATACATTATAATTTGAATGTATGCTTTTATTTTATTTTATTTTACTGTATTTTATTTTTATCCATGTTTTATCAAACAACAGTAGTCTTTTTTCACAGTCATGAATGCATGGTTTTAGCCATAAAATACTCCATAAATCTTTAGTTTGCCCTATTAAGCTGTTTGGGGGATATATAAGCTTCTTCAGAAATGTCATCAGAAGTACTTATAAATAGAAAAAATGAAGAGAAAACATAATTTAAATTGAGTCCCTCTACAAATTAAAAATGTTTGTTATTGCTGTAATATACAGCAAAATATTATCAGACATATGGTATTGTTATGTGAACCATATGCCTGCGTCACTTGCAGAGCATATGGTAAGAGTTTAAAATAAGCAGCATTATAAAAATATGATGGGCTTTAAAAAGATATCATTTATAACAAACAAACTTTTAAATTTATTTTTTTTTAGTAAAACAGGTATTTGCAGGAACATGTCTGACAAAATTTCCTTCTGCCAGCTATTGAAGCCGTGTGATATTAAGAGTGCCTCTTGTCTGTTTGGCTGCTTCCATCTCTCCTGGGAATGGTTGAAATTATTTCATGTCATAAACAAAGTGTAAGGAAACATGTTTTGCTGAAAAAAATCCCTGATGTTCTAAAAGACAGTGGATAGTGTGCGTAAGTACTGTTACATGCTACTAAACAGGATGGGAAACATTTTGCTGTGTGTCATGGACTCATGTTTTGGAACATTACCCCTCTTGTAGAAAAGTAAGCTGGGCAAAACTGTAAAGCAATCTACTATTGCTTCACCTTTAAACTCCTCTAGAAAAGATTTGTTCCTTTAGGAGCAGGGAGATTAGAAAGAAGCTCAAAAAAGGGACAAGTCCTTTTCTTCCCATCTTCTCTACCAACAGGTCACTGCTGTGATGAAAAGCCTCATTCTGTACAGGCTTATATAATGTTTCTATCACCATGGTGCCTTATGTTAGTATTATTTCTTCACATATTTCCAGTTATATGTACTGATATCAAATCTTTTTTTGTTGTGATTACGTTAGTTCAGCAACGATTTTATTAGCATTTAAATTCCATCAACATTCTTCACAAAATAGGTAGTGAATAATGTATAAAACAGGCAAACAAATAAAAATCTTACTGTATTGCTTAATAAGCTACCTGATATTTTTGACATTTTTCAAAAAGAATTTTCAACTCCGGTACAACAATGCACCATTTTTTCTACTATGTTCTTGTTTATTATACAGTTGTCAGAATTTTCATTCTCTCTCAGTCTATACTTCTTTCTCTCTTTCTTTGCCTTTCTTCTTGTAGTTTCCGTAGTATTGCTACAGTAAAAAAGAAAATATTGATAAATGAAGCTTGCCATTAGGGGGAAGCAATTTGTAGCAGAGTGAAAAGTTATAACTGTGCTTTGAATTATTAGAAGGCAGTGATTTTTTTTAAGAATAAATGTGTGTAATTTTGTGAAAGAGTGAAAAACTATTTGGGTTTTGTCCATTGTTTTATCTTTCCGAGTTTCAGTGTTTAGAAGTAAGGCTGAAAAACTAACAGCCTCTTCTGTTTGTTTGTCAAATAAAAAAAAAATGGAAAAGAATGTTTTGGATTAACACATACTTTGTTTGATTTTTATTCTTCTACTAAAACCACTTAAAACTTTTTTTTTGCTTTATCTAAATTGATACATTTTTAAATGTAATGTTATTTTTAAATTAAAATAGTTTTTTTTCTTCAAAATTGTACCTTTTCTAAATTCACAGATCAGCAAATCAACAGGAATTCAAAATTGTTTCTCTGCCACTAAATTTGTATTTTTATGTATGGTTTGAAAAAAACAGGTTATTCCAAACATTGCATTTACCTATATGTAAGAAATCACGCAGTATAATATCATCCTTTCATTCCACTCCTGTCAGTTCTCAGTTCTCTCAATCCAGCCTTCTCTTTGACTCAAAGAATCTTTCAAGTTTAGCTGAAGATGAAACTCAGTCTGGTTCTTCTACTCCAGAACACTTTCCTATCTCTATTTTTTCTGTATTTTCTTTATTTCAGAAATTCTCTATTCAGTCAAAACCTGTAGTTGCTCTTCTTATAGCATTGCTTGTAGTTAGGTTCCACTGCAAAGGCATTAAAATAAGAATCTTTTAAAGGCCTTTCACAGGCCTTGGCAAATGTCCTAAACATATATTTTGGGGGGAAAAGCATGCAGAATTCTGCATGGAGTTCTTAGATTTTATAAAAAAGACATGTAGGCTGCTTTCTCTGTTCCCTGCTATATGAAAGAGTAGGTTTAAAGGCATGGTCCTTTCTGTGGAAAAGAGAGGAGAAACTGATGAGAATTAAAAGACAATTTTTTAGCAAAATCTTACCAGATATTCAGAAATGGCTCAAAGTATGTGTGTGTGGGGTGTTATATTTTTTTCCTGTTCTATATAAATGGAAAGGTAACGTTGTCAGAAATCCAATAAGAAATATGGAGTAAACTTCTTAATCCCCATTCCCAGACATCTGGTATTAATACATGTTTGTAGAAAATGGTTTGACATTTTGGCATTTTTCCATTAACACTAATAGTATTAGGTGTAACAAAAGTGTCAGTTCAAAATTCTGGGTACAATACAGAAGTGAGAATATGCTCATTCCATGTGCATATGTTCAACTGCAATGTCTGTTTACTGTTTGGTCCAGTGACAATCACAGCAGTATAACTGCACTTGCAATTGCAGGCACAACATGGTCAGGATAAATATTGATGAATTAGAGTGAATTGAAGGGGGAAGGCAGCTTGGGTGTCATCCAGCGAGGATACATGTGTAAGGATGACTTTGTGGAAAGGGCATCTGGGGGAAAGGATTTGTAATTTGCTTTTCAGTACAAGTTAGGAAAAAGGAACATCACTTCCTCCTTGGATGTATGGTTAGATGGGTGCCTATCACATCAGTAGGCTCTGCCAACAAGATGATAGAAAAAATATAGCCCTAAAACCTTCTGCAATTCAGCAAGGTGAGATAATAGGTTTTCTCTCTCACTGCAGTTTTCCAGAAAAACAGCTTAGGTTAAAATTTCGAGTGAAATGCATTGCCCTGTGCTGTGTTATGGCATAGTGCACCTGATCAATCATCAGACTATGTTTCACATTGGGGTGCGTATGTTATCATTCTAGTCACCTCACATTAGAAAATGACGTATCATGTTGGAAATCTGAATCAAAAGGAGGACCATTTTTAGAGATTACATTTATGGGAAGTGGGCTGTCAAATCAGACTACTTTTTCTAGGTGTGGTCTGATATCAGCGTAATGCCCTTAGCCCTAGAAAGCTGCAGAATTACTTGCCCATCAGGGGACTATCTTTATTGAGTGAGGGTGGGATATTTTTTTTAATGTATTATTGTTTTTATTCAGGGATTTAATGAAAATCTTTAAACCAGAAAATTATTTTCCCTGTAACTTTCACTACCTTTTTTGCATCAGAAAATGCTGTTGCAATTCCTATTGCATCAGAAGCCTAAGTAATACTTTAAAGACTTTTAAACATCCTCTCGTCTTTGCAAGAACAGGAATATTGTGTTCACATAACATCTACCCTCCTCTTCCTGAATTTCTAAGCCCAATGGAGCAGAAGCAAACTGAACCTGGGAAAACTACTAGCAAGTTCCTCTAAAGTTCTTTGGTCAGAAAGCAAAGAATTAGGTTTACATATTAGAGTTTGTAATAGAAATAGAAGTCTCCAATTGGCATCTATTTTTAAAACTCACCATTTTCTATTTCAGATTGTCTACGTTTGTTTCCTACTCAGAAAGAATAAACCATGTTTCATAGGCTATTTGACTTAAGTGAAATAAAAGAACAACAGGGCTGATATGAAGTGTCTATACACTAGAGAAAGAAATATCCTTGTGTGAGGTGCTCACCTCTGTGGATAAATATGATGACTGGACACATCAGTGTATCACATCTTTACCCCCATGCTTACACAGCATTAATTCCCTCTGTTCAATGTCCTGGCCTGCTGAATGCACCTTGAGAAATACTGAGTATTACTGTTTTGTATATCATTAGATCTTTACTGCAAATCTGTTGTTACAGGTAACTGTTAATATTCCAACAGCATTTTACATGATTATGCAAAAAATTATGTGTCGCAGACTCATTGGTTATAACTGTGTTGCTGAAGAGTAAGATGATCCCTTTTTGTTTCACTCCTCCTCCTTCACCCACGTAATCATCTCATATACTTTTACCTATCCCTCCATTGCTTTATAATTAAAGTTTTCTTTCATTTTCAGAGGACTAGAAAGAGTTGCCCCTGATTGTGTGGGTAAGGCTTGCCTTGCAGATTGCAAGTAACTTATGAGATCACATGGGGGGACACTGGATTCTGTAAAATCTTCCCTCAAAGTGCACTAATCTGAAATAACGGGAGAGGAAAGATAAACAGCTGCTGATTTCTGGTGCTGCTGGGTGTTGCTTTCTCCTGCACCTGGAGCTGCATCTCAGACCACAAAGAAGTATTTTCTGCATTGATAATGGAAGCAACTATTGCAAGCAGCTAGAGAGTCAGTGAGTACAAAAGCTGCAAACTGCATTATTTCCAGGAAAAATATTCTTATACAATTTAAATCCAATCAGTAAGCCTTCTGCAGTGTTTTGGTATTTGCCTATTTCTTGGCAGAAAAATAGCCAAAATGCAGATGTTATAGCAATAACCAGAGTCAGACTCAAAAGACAATGAAAATTAATAATCTAGCTAAGGAAGTTGTCACTGTTGGGTTAAAGAGCTCTTGAAAAATCCCATAATATGTAAAATTCAGGTAGATTCCTTTTGTTACGACTTCCAGAGATAGGATGATTTTCATTTCCGAGCATGATGCATTGCCCTTTGCAGTGTTATGGCAGGTTGCATCTGATCAGTCACACTGGATTACATTGCACGTCAAAGCAAATGTTATCATTCCAGTCACATCAGATTAGAAGATGACATATCATGTTGGCAATTTGAATTCAAGTCTTTTGAAGGGTAATTTTCGAGTGTGGGATTAAAATACCCATCCCAGTCAAAGGTCAATAGGTACACTTCAGATATCAAATGTGCAGTATTTGGCACGTTTTCCTTCCTTTTTACGCTGGGTTGATGAAGCCAGATGCAATAGAGATTAAGGTGGGAGAAATAAGGCAAAAGGACACACTTTTAAAACATCAGTGTCTAAAGTACAGCTGAAAAATATGTGCAGCAAACGGAGAAATAAAACTGAATGTTCATAGCACAAACTTATGTGTGGAAGGTGTGTAACCACAGAGAAATGAAAATGGAGACTAAAATGATTGTGTAGTGATCATTAAGAAATGTCTTGCATAGCCTGTACCATAATACATGAGCATATGTGCGTCCACTATGTAGGCTTATGTCAGAAGTCACCTTTTAGCTTCGTGTTTCCAAATACTTGCATTTGAGATAAACATTTGGGATACTGGTAGAAGCAGGACTTGCAGTCCAGATATGGGGAAGCCAGAACAGCTTTAATTGTCCTTTGCTCACTCTTAATCTTGGGCTGCTCTGCCATCTCCAGTGTCATTTAGATATCCTGAAAGCTGACATAGAAAATGTTATCATCTCTAGCCTGTTGTTTTGTCCAGAATGCCTGACAATCCCAAACCTGTAACTGCTCATCTTGCCGCTTGAAGGTCCTTCTTTAGCTCCTTTTTTTCCAGGAAGATGTAAGGTTTTTACTTTCTTGGCTTAATCAGTTATGAAAAAAATACTGTGAATTAATGCAAGGCTTAGAGTCATGCTAACACTGTTGTCAGACCCTTGGTCCTCCCTGTTGCTGTATGGGCAGCCCTGTAGTGAGGCATCAGTCCACCAGGCAAAGGTCATAAGTACCCTGTTTGAAAGGTCTCCAAAGATCCATCTGTCAATGCCGGTGTCACCATCTTCCCATATCCCGTGACCTTTCCTGTGTCATGTAAGTCAGCAACATGTCCATAATGAAAACCATGAAGGAGGGCATTTCCTTTCTTTTCCAAACCATTTTTCTAGGGCTGTGAGGTACCTGGAAAAGCAGTTGCTGGGAAGGTGAAGATGTACCACACGAGTGCAGCAGGAGGCTAGGTGGATTGCAGGCGCTCACCACTGGTTCGCCCACTGGTGCTCAGCGAACGCTGCTGTCCACACTGCAATGTGACTGTCCTGCCTCTTGAGTGTACTGCTCCCACGCATCCAGAAATTTTAAAACTGGTCTGATTGTAGCTGGGTGGAGTCTGCCTAAGTCAAAGGGATTTTACATGAATCTGGGGAGCTACCTAAGTTGAAAGGAATGCATAGTTAGGGCTGTGTTATGGCTGACAGACTTGAGTATGACAAGAAGTAAAATCCCATGGAAAGCTGCCTTTTGAAGATGATGTTGGCCTCCGCTCCGCTAAGTCTGAAGAAAGTAATACAGCCTTTTTACTACCTTTTTTCTTCTAATACTCTCATGTTATATCTACTTATATAATGTAAGAAACGATAATAAAGTCAGACTTGAAACAGAATCATAGAACTGATCTAGTTGAAGGTGTCCCTGCTCACCGCAGGGGGGTTGGACTTGATGACCTTTGATGGTCCCTTCCAGCCCAAGCTGTTCTATGATTCTATGATTCTGTGAACTGCTGCTTGAAAGAGACCACCGGAGTTCATCAAGCTTAGTCTCCTACTTAAAGCACAACTATCGCCAACCCTAGATCAGAACAGCCATGCGTTAGTCTTAAAATCTTAGTCTTAAAATAGTTTTAAAAACCTTGAAGTCTGTAGATTCTGCAACCCCCCAGGCAGTGTATTGCAGCCCTACACACCATAGCTTCCTAAACTCCAGGTTGCCAAGACCATTTGCCCTAGGCGAAGATCAATTACGGTTTCCTTTTTCATCTCCAGGTTCTGGTCAATGTGCTATGTTAGCATTCACTTCATGAATAAGGACTGCAAGCTAGGAAATGAGTGTTTCTGCTGAAAGGATTAGAATTTACTTTCTCTCTTATTTCCTTGCAATGCCTTCCCAATCCCACCCCTTCTATTTATTTTAATCTGCTGTATTTGTCAATACAGTGACTGGAAAAGTGTAATTTCTTCAATTTTTTTTTTTCTCTCCTGTTCAGAGAAAGAAGCATAAATATCTTGATCACGGAATATTTTAACTGATTTTTTTATCGCTAGTGTGATTAAGTTCAGTCCACTGGTAATGTATGCTGTATTTTATTAATTGGTTCTTGGCAACTAGCCTGCTCCTTCCCATTATAATGCCTTTTTTATCTAATAAGCATTTTGATAAAGCTAAGGTTATTTTAATAAGAACTCTTATCACAGGACTTCAAGTTAAAACCAGTCTGTTTCAAAGTGAGATTTTGAATCCTTTTCTGTCCTTCATTATAGCTCTATAAATCCAAAGTAAAATCCAGTTCAGGAAGATAAGATCAGATGCTGCTGTAAGGATGGGGAGTCCATGTCTAGACACATAAATCTTCATGCTAAGCATGAAGTGGAGTTGAGTATGACTACCAGTAACTACAGTTTCTCGGATTCCCTGGAATTTAATCTGAAACATTTACCTACTCTTACATGTGGAGAGGTTGACGTGGAGAAATAGTATCTTGTATTTGCCAAAATATTACAGACACAAAAATCAGACAGGCTTCTGGGTGCACACACTCTTCACCAGTGCGAAAAAGAAGCGTTATTCCCCTTCTAATTTTTTTTTTTCCCCACAAGGTCCAACTGTTCCAGCGCCATTTTTTATTGGTTATTTTCAGGGCTTGGAATGTTTGTGGTTCCAAACTAATTTAAATGTTTTTGTAATTATTTTGATGGTGTTCCAGCTAAAGGGAACTGTGAGATTTTTCCTCTCACTGTGGATTACTCTGTATTTTTTCAGGAGAGAGAGGCAACTTTTGGAATGGAGATGTAGTTTGTTTTAATCACTGGATTTCTCACCATGCATATATGCAAACCTTTTATTCCAGGTTCAAATGTTTGGGGTTTTTTTGGTGACTGGTTTTAGTCTGCCAGTACTTATTTTCTGACCTGTGGCTAAGCCATTCCTAGATAGAGTTTGGCAGAAACATTGTCTGGTGCCAAGTGAATATCCAGTGGTTCCCACATACTCTTCAAGTTTCTCCCTGTGACTATATTTAGTATTCTAATCCCATATTTAGTATTCTCATCACAAATTAAAGACAACAGGTGATCTTCAAACTGACGGTTATGTGATTCATTCAGTTTCATGTTTTCAGTAAGCAGGGAAGATACAAAAAGAGGAAAACAAGTGTACTGTCTCGGATATTTATATTGGTATTTATTCACCTTGTATTAATACAAGATCATAATGTGAGCAAGATCATAATGTGAGCAATCTAATTTTTTAGGTTTGAAATTATTTGGGACTTTTATTTTTAAAATAATTTTTAATACTCTGGTAGAGATGCTATACATCTCTAGTATATAATAAAACAAGGTATGAACATCTGGATGAATAGTGGTCTTATTGAATGTATGTTCTCCACAAAACACATAAGAAATCAAGGACTATCTACAGATACTTAAAAAACCATGTTTTTTATTTTATTATATAAATATGTTATAGGTCTATAAAATAACTCTCTTGATATATGTGTTTTTGTCATTTTTAAGCTTCTAAATTTAGGCAGCATTGTTGGAGGACATATTCTAAGGTGTACCGAGACAAGTGATGAGTCCCTAAGTGAGTCAAAAAATGCAGTGAGAAGTGCAGTCAAGCTCTTTTGGGAAGCAGCTAGGTCCCTGGATATTCCCTCAAAGCTTCGAAAGCCTGTGCTTTGGGGATACTGAGGATATCACTTTTTTTCTGAAACAGCGATAAAAAACGCTTCACAGCAACCTGTGCTCCAGCCCTGGTTGTCATTCAAAAACTTCCTTTTGACTGTAAGAAGTCATGAAAAAAGATGCCAGGATGTGGATATTCTCTTTTTTTCCCTTGTTTTCCCAAGTAGTGTATGAGAATGCAGTGCAGTATGTATAGCAATACTTTTTTGTTTTGTTTTTTAACTTCCAGTTGGTTATTTCCTAGGTCTTTAGATGCTAAAACAGATGGAATAAAACAGTCAATGTAAATTGCCGGATTGCCCATACAAATACAAATGCAGAAGCAGCTAGCTGTAGATGCCATATATCTGTAATATTTTATATATTTATACAACAATGATTTTTAAAAATCCTGAAATGAACATCATAAACTGGCAAAGAAGCAGAAAAGTTTGCAATCTTGTTGGAAGGTTGCCACAAATGTACTCTGGTGAATAGTGAGGGTAAGAGTAGTAGTGAATCTCTTTTATGGTGCTGTTATCAGGACATAATGTGCTGGTTTTATGGCACACCACCACAGCCAGTACCCAAACTGCCAATGGAAATATAATTTAGGATCTGATGTGAGATCTTGCAGTGCATCAGTAATTTAATTGGATCTTTCATCATTCCCATCTCTAACTGTCATTAGCTGATAATTGCTTATCCTAAAAGAACTGGGAAGTTTTGTACATATCTGAGGGAGCTCAATGTGTATTCAGCACTTAAACAGAACACAACCTACTGCATGATGGCTGTGCTGGGGAGAAAAGAACAAACTCTTTAGCCTCTTGATCCCCAGAGTGAAATGTTTTCCTAATCTTTATAAATGGTCCTGTAAGCTCACCGTGTTTTTTGTAGGTTTCTGTGTTGTTTTTTCCTTAACAGCTAAGGGCATAGGTGCAGTGTTCTAATAAACCATGGCCCCCACTAAGCTGATCCAAAGACAGGTATATATCACATTAGACGTGTTCCACCAGATATTCCCTTGAATCTTGCAGGAGATGTTACTGTGATGAGTATAATAGGGGAATCTGAATAGAATAGAGATGAATGAGCATATTTTTACTCTAAACATTTTACGTATCATTTTGCTTTCTCAGTAGGTGGTTTGAAGGTTCTCCTAACCACTGCTGTTATATACTGTGCAGAAGGTCAGAGTAGATGATCATAATGGTCCCTTGTAGCTTTGTAATCTATGAATCTATACTCCTGGGGAATTGTGAAGTGCTAAGAAATCTGCTTAAAAACACTGGTTACAGAGAAAGCAATCAAAAATGACTGGGGGAAGGCACCCCCCACCATCCCTCCTAATAAGGGTTCAGAGAACATAGATGGGGGAAATTTGTGATGCAAATTATAGGTGGATTTTTTTCAATTAGGAAAGAAAGAAAAGAAGCTGGGCAGTTTCAAAACAACCCATACACAAAGTTACTGACAAAGGAAGTAAGGGAAACCGTGGAAATACTGTAACAGGCAATTTGATTGTAGCAGACATGCATTTTGAGGAAAGACAATAGAGGAAAAAAATGCCTGATTGATAATTATTTTTCTGTCAGGTTCAGAGACCTTGAGAGTTCCTGAAATACTAGCAAAAAAGCAAACAAGCAGTAGAATTATGAATAATCCTGAACCTATCAGATTATAGGCTTAAATTTCAACTTGAATGAAGCAAGGAAATAAATATCAGGAGCAAAATGTCCATTGAATAACTAGGTGATAATGGAATCATAAGAAACGAACAGCATGAACTTGTGAGGGAAAAAAGAGATGGGTTTGTTGTTGATGACAGAATTTTAATTTTAGTACAAAAAAGGAAAATAGATAAAATCTATTTTTGCACGAATCCTGTCTCAGGCACTAAAAAAAAAATCATTTCATATTAGCTATCAAAATCCCTCTCTCAAAATTAATTAAAAGTCGTTTGGATAGGGACACTGTCATATGGACTGAAAAGTGACTGAAGGGCCATTAACAAGGGATAATGATACACAGCAATGTATCAAGTTGTGGGGGAGCTGTCTAGTAGCACTGAAGGGACTAGTGTTAGTTCCAGGTTTTTTTGACATCCTCATTAATGATTTGAAAGTGGGAGTAAACAGCAAGTTAATGAAATTCACATATTATACTAAATTGGGAGGTGTTGCAAACACTAGTGATGGCACAAAAATAATAGGAAGGGACCAAGCAATATTAGAAACATGGACATAACAGCAAAATGAGATTCAATTTGGAACAAGGCTATCTAATAACATATGAAGAAAAATAATCCAAAACATAGCTATGGAGTGGGAGAGAGAAACCTGGAAAGCAGTTATGCTTAAAGAACCATGGAGGTGGTAATGGGAAGAAAATTAGGCATGACTCTGTAGGGTGATATGGCATTAAGGGAGGCCAATGAGCTTTTGGGTTTCATACAAAGAGGTGTCAAAGAGTGAGGAAATAATAATCATTCACAGCATAACGCTCATGCAACTAAGCCTGGAATATTGCATTCAGTTCTGGGCACCGGTTTACTAGAAGAGTAAATGACCAAATGAGATGCACTTCATAGCAGAGCACCAAAATGAAGAAAAGATGAGGGAGAACATTTTAGGAAGAGAAAATGTAAAAGCCAAATGCCACTGTGTATACCTTGGCCAAATGACAACAGAAAAGGGACATGAGAACATTGTGTCTGTATAAAGATTGTAACTCCAAAGGTTAAAAAAGGATTTAGGAACTAACAAAATGGCAGCAATAAATTTAATAGGGTCAAATTAGGAAATAAATTAAAAGAAAGAACTAGAAAACTAGACACCAGGAAACAGTTTTTGTAATTAGTGGAGTTTCTACTTGCTTATGGTTAGAAGGATTATTCTATGAAAGTAGATATTCAGAAAACGCGATGTGTTACGATTGTATTAATTGTACAGTTTGGAATTGCCTAGTAAAGCATGCGTTTTGTTATTCTCTTGATTGCTGACTAAAACTCAATTCCAGTATAATCTGCAGGTAAAGTGGTACAGGTTGCATCGTCTGGAAAGATTTATAAAGGGCTAAATAAATCAACTCTCCATGTTTTAACAATCCATGCAAGTATTAGCTAAAATCAATAACTGGACAGATATATGAAGGACAAAAATAACAGAACGGATGAATAGAGCACTCAATAACCAGAAATATAGGTAGAGAAAGGCCACACTGGCTAGAGGGGTAGTGAAGGAGAAAAGCTGTATTCACTCCTTCGCTGAAGCAGGGAGAACAACAGAAGAAGCACAAAACACTCCTGTGAAAAGAGAATTTTAGTCCCATCTGCGAATGTGGGATTTCCAAAGAACAGCTCTTCCTTACCCTGATGTATAAAATTTGTTCTAGAAAACTGTATACTTTGTTTGCTTCTCCCTTTCTAGAAAGACATCAAATGAATAGAAAATTTAGTAAAGAGCGAGCTCTTTTCTACTGTCTTTGAAACTAACACAGAAGTTTCTATACTGGAAATATAAATTGCTATCAAATTCCTAAACCTGCTTAGGATCACCTTTCGCTGATGTCTGAGATATGCCCTAGCTCTTTCTGGTATTATTATTATTTTGTTTGTTAGGAAGTATTGTAAGCTGTTTTGAACAATTCGATCTGCCTGTGTGTTTTGAGCACCTCCTTCAATTCTCATTTCCTGGAGGTGTTCATCCCCTCTGTTCTCCATACTAATCAACTCTGCAGTTATTTTGTTGTTTATATGTATTATTTTAGGGTCAAAGTGAAATAATCTGATTTCTAATTTTTGGCTAGCTAAACTAAATTTGATGGCAATTAAAACATAACAAATTTGCATACAAGGATCATACACAAAACCCAAAGAACCCGGGGATATTGACAGAAATAATTTCTGGCTTGAGTATGTGGTGACATTTATGTAATTTCATATGACTGACACATCTTAATTTAAATGTAGAAATCAGTCTAGCTTTTCTTTTTAGTGTGCTAACACGTCTTTGTAACATAGCTCTCCAGGAAATACGGTATAGTCAATGATACAGTATTTTTCATAAGTGAGAAGTGTTGCTATTTTGATACAACCACGCTGTGACATTTAACCTTGTGTAGAAGGTTACAATGACACTAGAAGATAGTGACAAATGGCTGAGGAGCAGGACAATGACACTGTGGCATGATATGATTTATTTTTTCCATAATTTGCTTTTCAACCCTTCCTCTTCTTCTATTTCTCATGATACTAACACGTTCACCTGAAGCAGATTAGTTAAGATACAGTTTCACCTACTGAAGAAGACAGGGCTAATTATAATGGCTGTATGGCAAGTTTAGATGTTGTGAAGAGTGTCTTAGATTGTTTAAAGCTTAAATATGTCATGAGACAAAGACTTTTTTGAAGCAATGGCAAAAGCTGCACAGGTATTTGTAGGCACACATGCAATGAGAGTTTGAAGGGGGTGTCTCTGCTGCAGGAGAGCACAACTGTTCGAAGTAAGAGTTTTGTTTCATTTTGTCCATTGGTGACGAGACCGACACAACACAGCTGGGGCCACTGTAGACCGCACAAGCCAGTTGTAAAGTTTGTCCATGACTGCCCCGGAGAGCAGGTTTACACAGGAACCCCAGCCTTGAGGACACAGAATCTCTGTAGCCTGCACAGTGCCTCAGCCACACAAACATCCTCTCTCTCTCTCTCTTTCTTTTTCTAAAGGGCACATATAATATTCTCCTAGAAAGGCATAGCATATGGGCAATGAACTACGCAGAGTACTTACTACTTACTGCTCTCCTCCAGATCTCTATGAAGACTCAGCAACCAACTGTAGCCTCTGGGTTTGAATTAACAGATGCCATTTCTTAAATCAATAAAACTACTACATAGAGGCTGGATTTTCAGAAATCTAATACCTCGCAGAGATATAAGGAAATGTAATGGGAACTACTTCAAGACTGAACAAACGTAAATCAAAGGTAATAGCTGCGTAATGAAGTGCGTAGACATTCAACAAAAAATGTGGCTGCTAGTGTACAGGCTAGTCTAGCCAGTAGCCTGCAGCCTTACAGAAAAATGCACAGCTATTTAAATTGTAGGATCATTAAACTTTATTAAATCTTAATTTTTATAAGCAATAGACAGCTATTCATAAGGCAAAAGCAAATAAGAATAATACAAAACAAAGACACTGAAAATGCAAGAGCTGATCAACCAATATTTAGCCGCCAAAAGTCCAATGTGTAATGATGCCATAAATTTAACTTTGCTCTTATTCACCTTCTGTCCCATGATCTAAGAGGAGCATTAATCCTTTTTTCCTTTGTTTCTTCTTTAAAAAAAAAAAATTAATTATTCATATTGTCAAAAAAACTGTGCAACAGAGTAAATCTGTTTAGTTCTTTTAACTTTGAATCATTATGACTATAGAGAACACAGGCTTCTCAGGATTATGTCTTCATGCTGCTGTACAATAATGCAGATTTTCTCCCTTATTGAAAAGCTCGCATTGTAATAGGTAGGTTTGCAAAGGCACAAATTGATTTCCCACTTAATTTCTATATGTATTTGGAATGCTCTTCCTGAAAAACACTCTTGTAATTACACAAATGTAAAAAGTGTTGTAGCTTGCATGGCATTGTAACGGAGGACACAGGCTGGAGGCAAGAAAAGCCTGGAGAACTCTGAGTCCATATGCACAATGGCATGTAGAAGGATGTCACTTCAGTTATTACACCTTCATGGCAGACTTTGGCAGGAATCCATTGACAAATGTAGTATCCTTTCTTATAACTGGCAAGCAATCCAGAAGGCAGAAAGGCCTCCTTTTTAACTGATTTATCTGCAATTAAAAAAAAAAAAAAAACAGAAGATCCCCTAACACGGATTTTGCCAGGCTCCGAAGGCTGTGGTCATTTTATGACCAGTAACTGACCACGGCTGAGTTGTTTATAGCCCTGTGACGTCTACTATCATCCTGTGCATGCACTTTAAAGCCTTTTTTATCTTCCCACGCATGCAGGTCTCTACACTGCATTTTATGCCGGGGCTGTAGATAGCTTATTCTAGCCGGTAACTTGTTATTACTATATTAGCTATACCATGCATAACGATAGATGCACACGTGTACTAAACTAAGCAAAAGCTAAAGCAGAGTAGACAATAGGTCATTAGGCACCTGGTATTACAAGCTAAAACAATCTCCAGGGAGGTCCAGACAGGCTTGAAGTCTGTGGTGTTAACTCGGCACAAAGCCTGTGGCCTGTTACAAATAACGGTAATGCCATACTTACTGGGCTACGAGGTTGCAGTGGGAAAACAAACACGTAAGCAGAGACTAAAACATGAGGCAGTAATATGTCAGGTAAAAAGGAAAATTATCTCGGCAGCTATGACTAGAGCTGAAGAACTGGTGAAGAGATGATACCAATTATCAAGTAAGGACTGACAAGAGTCCAAATCATATTTTTGGCTTTTTTATTAAAAGAAAAAAAAATTCTAGTCCTGACATTAAGTGAAATAAACTGAATATTTTTTGAGTATTCGCATAATAGCCCTAGCAATCAAAATGCTTTTCAAAAACCTTCTGTACAATTTTGTAAGAAAACACTAAGTGGGAGGGGAAAACTCGAATATATACTTGGAACAGCATCAATCATTTTACCGGTCTTTGGTTTTATTACTCATTTACCTATGTTAAGTATATAAAATAATAATCTTTCAAAAGCAGTTCTTTCTTTCACAGAACAGACTACAATTTCTGATATTCAAAGTTAAATCCTAGAAGAGTGACATTTCCATGGTAATAAGCTGATGTTACTAATACAACAGCTTGAAGTGGTTCTTCTGGATATTTCAGCACTGCATTCCTATTTGCACACTACAAAAGGATTAAATTCTTGCAAAACCAAGTCAGCAACAACATTCTTATTGCGTTCAGGAGATCTAAAGCTTTTGGCTTGCAGGAAAAACTTGGTCTATCTGGAAGATGTGAAATTGCAAATACTGCATGAGATTTCTTTCCCATTTTATATCTTAAAAAAACCGAACATCATCAAGGCTTACTAGAATTAAAGCTGCTAAAATATAACTGTTTTTACCAAAGCATTCCAACCTAACACAAAAAACCTGACAGTATAGGGTTGTCCCTGACAAGTAAATTATTTTCACTTGATTGGAAGAGAAAAACATTATTTATTAAGAACTGGCAGTGGAGAAATTTCAGAAAGCCATTCTAAGAGGAGATAGAATATTTTTGTCAATTGTTTTTTGCCATAATCGGGTTATTTCAAGTTCCCTGCTATATGCAGAAAAAAAAAATTTACATTATATGTAGTGTTACCAAATTAGGTGAATATATGCCTTTCTAATACACACTGAAGTTAAATGACTCACACTCTAAAGATAATGATCAAATCATTAAAATGAAGAACTACTCTTTTGGAACAATGTATTCTACCTCAAACCCTCCCTCACTGCTGATAGGAACCTGCAAGATCACCTTAGTTCTTGCAATTCACTTTTCCCCTCAGAAAAGTAGAAAGCTATCTATTTACCTTGCAGGACAATGGAGACGCAAATAATTGGGAAAAAAAATGCATGTGGGTCCCAAAAGAACTGTAGGTAAAGGGTAGTGTGTCAGTATTCAGTGCCATCTCCCTTTTTTTTTTTTAATAATAAGAGAAGGAAAATGCCTGATACTGCTGATGACCAAATTTCTGCAAAGGGGGTATCATTTATATTCTCATAATGGGTATAGCATCTATAAAAGCAATACTCTGATTTACCTGCTGAGACAAAATGCAGTGGCATAGTCTAAAGCAAACACAGAGCTAAGACTTCATGCAAAATATTTGCCAATCTCAGATGAAAGGTACTAAATAAATATTATTGCTATTATTACCGTCTGTGGAGAGCAGCACTACAGGCCTTTTTGGAAGGCTGACTTCATGGAAAATCTTTGCCATTTCCATAAAAAATATTATGTTAGAAATTTGTATAGCCTTTATAACTTTATGGGGCTATAAAATGTGATGGTTCCAATATTAAACTGCAGTAAAAAGTAATGTAAACAATATAAAAAGTATACAGGAAAAAATCTGTTTATTAATGATACAAAAAGTATTCAGGGAAAAAATCCATATTAAAGGTTGGAGGGTCCAACAAGAGACTAAGCAGTTTACAGATGCTGCTTTTAAATCTTTCCAAAGTTGAAAGTAACTTACAAATATATCATTGTGATGGATTTTCACTTATTTTAGTTTAAGCATAACTGATTGTCTGTCGTAACTGTACTAACTATGCGCATCAGTAAGATAAAAGCTCTAAAGTGTGTATTGAGGACTTCAGGAAGAAGAATCAGCAGGTTACAGAGATGAGACAGGAAAGGAATTGGCAGGTGGTTGGGCAGGAGTTTCCAACCTCTTCCTCTTGCCAAGGCTCATCCTACCCACCCCATACCATTGCTTGCTGTTGCTGATCACTCACAAAATACCCTTCTGTTAAATTTAGTGGAGTTACACTCGTGGATTTCACAGAACTAAGGACCAGGGCTGAAAACAAAAGACTAAATAAGTTTTGAGGTTTACCAGTACCTTCTTATCTTTGAAGACAGACACTCTGTAAGAGTTTAATGGATTGTTCCTGCCTCAGCATATTCTATAGACATCTGTCAATCATATCAGTCACCATCACTAGAGTAATTTCTTTATAGAACATGAATTAGAAAGAAAAGCCTGTGTATCTAAAACCCAATCTGTATCCTCTGTTTCTCTGCAATAATTCAAAAAAATAGCACCATTTTGATAGGCCACAAGAGTAGTTTATAATGCTATGCTCAATTTCCTATTACTAATATTTCATTCCCACCTTACACAACTGAGGTATATTATGGTCTTGTTTCCTTAAGACAAATGAAAAATAGGATTAGAAGCATTTCAACTGATTTTGTCATGAATCACAAACAAACAGCACAAATTCTTTGTTCTGTAAATTAGTTAAAAAAGACTAAAGCACATCTTATTGATAACTGACAAAATACCTGTCAAAGAAGCCTCTCTTACTTACTGGTCCAAGTAAAATGCAGCAAGCCCCCAGAAAATTGCAAAATAGTTGACTAACAAAGTTATTGTAAGACTGGAGTTCACAAGGTTCTCTTTAATTCTAGACTGATCTGATTGCTGAAGTACTGAAAAAGCAGAGAAATTTTCAGATTGTTATGCAAGCAGGAAGGCTTCAGCAGAAGAAAGCTGCTGTCTTGATACATAGGATGGCATTGCTGATATCTTAACCAGCAACTGAACTTGTTGCTAGCAATTAAAACATTAATGAAAACAGTGCCATGGATTACATTTCTTTACATTCAAATGCTGAATACCTCTTAACAATCTCATTTTATCTACTGCAAATACAGAAATGTCTTTATGCAATTTACCTGATCTTTATTGTAAAGAAGAAAGCAGAGCCAATAAAATATAGTCAGTTTTTTACAGACACTAGTAAATATTCCCTGGAATAGAGTTTGGCATGAACTTCGGTTTTAAAACCCATGTTTTAAAACCTGGCTTCATACCAGTAATGCTGGTTTTAAATCACATGATTCTGAGATTAGTAAAATTTAACTATCCCTAACCTTAAAGGTTGCATTTACACAAAAGAGAAGGGAAACTACTTTTTTATATATAAGTTTTAACTTATATGACATTTATTAAGATTGTTGCTTTTAATTTTCAAACCAGAAGTTCAACAATGTAAGTATATGGCTCACTGTCAAATATACTATTTATTTATTTATTTTTATTTTATTTTATTTGAGGTACCATACTATTAGCTAGGTTTGGTGGCAAATTTTACATTGTTCCAAAGACTGATACAATCATACTTGTAATTCAGACATTCTTTTAATGTTGTTTTAGTCTCAATATATATTAGGGAACAAAAGCACTGAGGTATCAAAAAGTCACATTAATCATCAGATGTTGGTTTACATTTCATAAGATAAATAAAGGTAGAAGAAAGGTAACTTAGTAGACAAATTTTCCTGTTGAATATTTAAAAATGTCCAATGTGGTCAGTTGCTGTGACATGATGTATCATAAACAAGTAAACAAATCTAGACTTGCTTCAGGAACAATTTTTCCACTGACCTTAGAATATTTAATAATGTGGAACGTATACTGGTAAGCAAATTAGGCAAGGGTGTTTGGAAGTTTATAGAGGTTTTTAGGCTGGTGTTAATTGCTAGTCTGAGCAGAACCTGAACACTATTGCCAGTTTAAATGTAGGTTGTCATGCATGTTTAACATACCTCTTTGGGATGGGAGGGTAGAGTAGCTCTGCAGTGTTGACTCTCATGATCTTTTTGGGAGCTATTTTATTTATTTCTCCTACAAGAAGGAGAAAGGACAAACAAAAAAAATGCCCTGTGGGATTTTCCTTGATGCAGATTCAAGGTCTTTTGCAGAGGTTACAAACTTACTGTTCATCCATCCTTACAGAAGACCAGGATGGAGGATAATAAACAAGGAAATACTGAGAAGGGAAAGACTTCTTCGTCAGGCTTGTTCTGTCTGAACTTCTCTTGACCTGCCCACAGCTTCATTTTACTTGGCTTATCCGTGACAGCAATTTCTCTAATTGGCCAGGTGTCTAAGGTTAATTTCTTTCACTTTTATTTACCTGTGCATGGTACAGCCATAGTTTTATACAGATAGCAGTAACAGAAGATTGTTGCGGGTAGAATGGGATATTTACCAGTCTAACACAACGATGTAGTTTAGAGATGTATGATGTTGGGAGCCTTGAGAAGAGAAGACCCAGGGTGTGGTGTGCATGAGTAAAGGCATGGGGTGATAAAAGATGGGACACAGGTTTGACACCGGAGACCACCAGACTCACTAGCGGTCAGTGAAAAAAAATACAGAGCTGGAGCTGGACATAACTGGTTCTAGTGGTGAGAAAGAGAACAAAGAAATAGTATCTAACATACATAAAGGGCACCATATATAGTAAATTGAGGTGTAACCTGAACTGTGAACCACTGAAGAAAGAGTAATGTGTTTGCATGCTAGCAAACATATAAATGACCTGAAGTGGAAAGGGAAAAAATATAAGAGAAGAAATCATTAACAAGAACATCATATTCCTCCTGGCAAAGGACTCCAGATGCTGACTTGTCATAACCCTACCCCACCAGCAACATCAGCATGAAACCATCGACCTTCATACCCAGAGGAGCAGGGGAAGGGTGGGCACACATCAGGAAAAGGCACAGAAACTAAGTGCATGTGTTAAAATTTTAATTGTATGGTTGATACTATTGTAACCTTTTTGGTACATAAGTACTCAAACTGCATTATTATTCTTTGTTTTTCTGTAATAATTAGATCCAAACTAGTGATGGTTCCTGAAGTAGACTGTTAAGTTTTCCATTATGCTACCAACAAATTCTTGGCTTCATTTTTATATATGAGGTGGACTTCCCTCGCCCATAAACAGGATTCTGAGTGAAACAGAGGATCCAAGAACTCCAGCATAAGGGAAGAATACAGAAACTTTGAAACGCATGGCAAACACACAGTTCTTTAGATGACAAAACTATTTCTCAGAAAAGGAAAAATGCAGGGAATATTACCAGAAGCATATTGTCCTACAGGCATGCAGGCAGTTGAGTTGTAGGGGGAGAGGGAGTTTTGTCAGTGGATTACAACAAATCTGTAGTTCCAGGAGCTGTGTCATCAGCTGTAAACAGCTAAGAGCAGACAACAGTGTGATACATTAGCATGAATCCAACTAATCAAAATCTTTAGCATCTCCTTCTTAGTAAAACACAGATTAGGAGATTAGCAACAATCGGATAAGATTCTGCTTGAGGCTAGTAACACTGCATCGACTGTTTGCAGATAGCTCCTTGTGACACTGAAGAAAGTGTCAACAAACTATATATGCAATGCAGGGGTTAATGAGTCCTCCTAGGGTTTTCTAAACAATTTTGGCTAAGTCAAGGCAAGAAATTAGAACTGAAATGATGGCAAAAGCAAACTGTACTAGAAACATATTTACATATTATCGTAGTTAGAAAAGTTATGGGTCACATCAGTGCTGTAAGCAAACAAGTTTCTTTGCTCTGACAGTTTCACAATGCATCGTTGTAAATCTCTATTATTAAAGAACAATTAATGAAACTAGAAGCTATTACAGAAGAGCAAATGGACTCAAATGCACAAGAATGGCTAAATCACTGAGCCACCATGAGAAAAATGCATTTATATCCATGTTTACACAACTTAATAAAACCTGGCTCAGTGAAGGACGTGCTGACCAAACATTAATTTAATTATTGGAATCTAAACAATTTCTGAAGTTATGTGGCGTGAAGAGTCCTGGCTAAATAATCTACACCAACCCCAGAAATTTTTAATGTGCTTGAAGAGTACTCTTTCAGTCGATTTCTGTTTGGTATATCTTTGGCTATGGTCCAAAGTGTGAGTTTCTTCTTTATTATAACAGTGTTCCCTGGGGTCCTTTGCTACATGGTTAATACCTGTTTTTCTGGCAAAAATAAAAATGAGTAAGACGAGGTAATATATGCATTTTAGGATTCTTTCTATAATGAGAAATCATAATCAAAACAATTTGGGGAGCCTATATTAAGCAAACAGAAAATTCAGACAAACAGGAAGCCATTACTTACATTATCCAGTCTGCTTCTGTGGTAAAAAAATTCCCAAGTACACTGCCTCCCCAAAGTTAGCTTGGCTAAGAAAGCTGTTAAGTGGATGTCTTTTTGGCACCTTTCTGCTCTACTTAACCTCTCTGTGTAACACATATTGGTCCTCGCTGCTCACTGGGAAGGTCCAAACCACTCAATATTTTCTGGTTCTAAAAAAGTCAGACTGAACCTCAATGTATGGAGCGGGCTGTATGGGCATTTTTTACCTCCAAGGGTCTCCAGCTGTAGTGTGTGAATCTGGATAGATCAAAGCAAAACACAGCTAATCTGAAAGAAACACTTGCAGCTTTGACAGTTTCAGTGGAAGACTACTGAAAAATTAGAGCAGCAGGCACAAATACTAAGAAGATGCTTACATATATTCAAGAAGAAGGGCTCACAAGGCCCACCAGAAAGACTCCTCACAAAAAAGCAACAGTAGTACTCTTCAGTGAAAAGGGATGTTGAACAATAATTTGGATTGTAAATGAGTGTGTTTGTTAGACATTTAAGACGGAAGCAGACCAC
The DNA here is from genome assembly GCA_034782735.1 of Sagittarius serpentarius. NCBI lineage: Eukaryota > Metazoa > Chordata > Aves > Accipitriformes > Sagittariidae > Sagittarius > Sagittarius serpentarius. The sequence goes on along the minus strand of JAVKLA010000053.1, from coordinate 9,076,777 downwards.
AGGTCCAAAGTGGCACTACCAGACACAGGCTCCGAATGCTGAATGAGCAGAGACATCTGTCAGCAACCCTGATTTAGGGGCAAGGCTTCATTAGTGCAAAAGGTTTTCCAACTGGCAGCTCTAGTTCCTTATGCACTATTCAGGTTTTTTTCAATCACTTTTCTTTGTCATCCTGAGAGCCATGGTGTAGCTACAGATGTCCTGTGCAGAGCACATGAGTGTTCTGACCCATTGCCTCCATCCGAGAGAGGTAAGCTGCAGGGAAAGGAAAAGATAACTGCATGAAGCAAATTTTAGGGAAAAGGAAATACTGCATGGTTTCCTGCTACCTCTCTGCTAGCTCATCATAAACAAGGAATACACGATGCACTTGAACAAAGAGTAGCAGAGCTACTGTTTGAAAATATGGTCTCAAATCTTGCCAGTAAAACAGTCTTTTCTCAGGACTGTTCTTTAAGCATCTTGCCTGCCAGCCCCAACCAATCTCTTAGAGAACAGATACAACTTTGCACTTGAAATCCAGCTTGCTATTAACTGTGTTGAACATTGTCATACCAAAATTAGTTTGTCCCGTTGCACACAGATCATTCAACAACTGCCTTAACAGACAATGCTGTAACTACTGGTGCATCCCTTCCTTAAAACCAGGTGGAAAATACTGAAAGAAAAATAAAAGGTAGTTCTGTAAAAAAACCCAAAACAATACAAAACAAAACAACTAAACAATCAACAAAAGAACCCCCAACCAAAACAAACCAACCCAAAACCAAAACAAGAAGCAAAAAGAAAAAAAATTGCAGTCAGAGTGTAACAGTTTTTAAATTAATGTTTTTACTAGACCAAGTACCCTTTTTGTCTTTGATCTTCTCTGAAGTGTAACAAAGTTACAGACCAACCAACCAGTGCATGATTTAACTATTTTTCTGTTATTCCTCTTTTATATGTTCACCATTTCCTTCTCAACACCCAGGAATCTTATTAATTGTATTTAATAGAAAAGCTAGTATTATTTATCTATTGCAATGTTTGTTTGGGTTTTTGCACTCTGCATGACATCTGGTCACTAATTTCATTAGCACAAAATACCATATTTAAAAATGACAGCACTATTTAATGAGAAGAGATAAGATCATTTTACAGTGTTGCCTCAAACACTTGGTGATTTCTTACTGTGGGGGGTTGTCATGCAAGGGTACTGCAAACAAAAAGAGTGACTTCTTGAAATTTTCATCTGCTAATGAGACCAGGATTAACAAGGTTGATACATTTCACTTACATTTTATTTTTCAAGAAACTTTGAGTTAATACCAGTCAAGAATAAACAACATCTTGCTCTGCAAACTGTCTGAATGTAATTGAGAATATGCAGATTTTTTTCTGTGTCTGATTAAAATAAATCCAACATTGAATGTAAAACTGGTTTTAAGTTCTTGCAAAGTATTGTGCACAAAAGTATTGGTACGGTCTGGGTTGTGAGAGGGAATTGAAATTGTTGTTAAATTACTGGAATGACAACACAAAAAACCCAACAAATAATAACAACAGATTTTAACTAAGTGTAATACAATATATACAGATAGAAGATTGCAAAAGACTATTATTTATTAAACTTTTGTCTTTTTTCTGTTTGCTTTTGACAAGTTTTTTATAGTATAAAATCTGAGAAAGCTTTCAGACACTTTTTGTGGCCCTTGGGTCCCCCACCATCTTTTGGTAAGCCTAAGTGAGGAAAGGTGTACAACATTAAGTAGTTTTACTTATTATCTCCTTCTAAGTTAGCTTCAACTCCAAATATCATACTATAGATGAAATAACACTCTTTTGCATTTATTAATTTTATTTTCCATCTATAGTTTGGCTTATTTAGTATCAACATATTGATGCATTTTACAGGAACTACACTTATCAATTTCCTATTTTCCTTTATACATGTCCTCCTAAACTTTTTTTTCCTTTTCTTATTTTTTTTGTCATGTAAAACATTGTTTTCCTTTTCTCGAACATTATTTTTTGTTAGCACTAGTGAGAAGTGCATACACTGAATTCTGGCAGAGAAAATGTCCCTAAATATGATGTACAGAATACTCAATCCCTTGCCACAGATATTGAGGTAAGGAGATCAGTGGAAAGAAATGCAGTGAAAAGAGGAGAGATCCAGATTAAAATAAGGTCACTTGGCACAGAGGGATTGGGTGGCTCTTCCAGAAACAGAGGATAATTGAGAAGAAAATTATGAAGCAAAGAGAGGAGGAGAAGGAAACTCTTCACATACACGGAGATCCTTCTGACCCAATACATCTCACAGCTTGCAAATCTCAAGCCTTGTATTCTGTTACTACTCTGAAGACATCTAGATATCCTGTACAGGATTGTTCTGTTCTGCTAAAGTTGGGCTTTTTTTCCGCTGAGTGTTGGAGAAAAAGAATACTCAGAGAAGCTTGTTTGAAATGCAGACATTAAAAGAGCATTCAGCCTAAGTTCTTAAGTGATTTAAGAACTTAACACATAAACACATAAGATAAATACATCTATGCAGACCCTCTGCTTTAGCAGTAGAACAAAACATATTTGTTTGAATGACTTGTGCCAAAAAGTTCATATGAGATAATCAGGATGCATATGAAAAAGGAGTTTATGCTGTAGCTTTAAGTACGGTCATCACTATGGCTAGGGCACCAGTGGGCTCTAAAAAAACCTAACCACACTCCAAATAAAAAAAAACAAGTTGTAGCCAACTCTGTCAACACATAGCAACAGCCATGATTTCAGAGTCATTAGGATATACTTAAAACATGCAAAGAGATACTAATTGCCCTGAAAAGGTATAACAGAAACTTAAAATAGTTCCATTTTATGTCAGTGACCTCCCAGTGACCTAATCTTGACTTACTTTGTCAGAACAGTGGTCTTTGTTATTGAAAGGGTGTAAGCGGATATAAACAATTACTCTTATAGATCATCTTATAGAAGCAGAGCTAAATGTTAGACATTCAATAAAAAAATCTCACTCGTATCAGACAAAAAGTCTTAGCAAGGACTGTATATAATGCCTTGAAGCTGCTGCAAACAATAGGAAAGTAGAAGGATTTCAGAAAGATAGGGAGATGATTGGCTCTACAAGCTATACTTATATAAGCTTATTTCATCAAGGTAAGGAAGATTAATAATTGGAAATTCAAATAATAGCTCTAAAATGTAAAGAGTGGTCTGATAAATGTGGAAAAGTTCTATTAAGATCATGACATAGTATAATTAAACTATCCAAGATTTCAGAAAACTTTTCTGTCCGTCTCATCTCTTTAATCGTGTCATACTTCTGGAGGGAAATGGTGTACAGACCTTATTTTCAGAAAGAGTGAAATAAATATTAAATTAAGTATTAAAAAGTAAGTATATGTTATTGATTGATTCTGTCTTAAGCAATGAAGGCAGAGAGAAGCTTTGGCAGGTTTCTACTTTATTCACTGCTGAATTACTTAATAATCTTTTCGTTTCCCATACTGAAGATGTGTAGACATTTAGATGCAACATATGCCATCATGGCACAATTTAAATTTCCCTCCCATAGTCATTTTTGTCCCAAGAGTTTTCATGGCCACAAGCCATTATCTCCAACGGAAATAATAGTTTATGGGACTGTTTCACCACTATACATCATGATTCTAAGACCTTCAAAATGAACCCCATAGTGTTCTTAATACATGTGCACATTCATGCATAGTTGGAAATGAAGAAATATCTCTAATTTCAGAGAGTACATCTTGCTGTATTTTGCATAATGACTATGAACAGAGTACATCAGATAAATGAAAGGAAATAGCTTTTAGTGCAGTGTTCTGTCACGGGAAAATAATAAATCAACAACCTATGAACTCTAGGTCCATTTGAAGCATATTTAGAGCCCTCATTAACCTATAGAGGCCAATTTGAATAGAAGCCATTTAATGAAGACACAGAGGGGATTTTTAATAATTTATTATGATGGAAGAAATGGAAACAAGCTAGAAATAGTAAAGATTACCCAAACGATAATGAGATCCAAAAGTGGCAACATAATCACCTGAATCACGCAACAAAGACTATTGCCAAGACACTGGTACTAAACTGCTGCATAACTTCATACAATACAGTTTAAGGGGCTTTGGGGATGTAGCCCAACATCAGGAATTAATGATTTCCTACTCTCAGGCAGGAACCACTTGTTTTCTTTTTCTGTTTGCTTTTTGAAACTTTTAATTTACTGGAAAGCCTCCTCAGTAGAGAGCATAAGATCGAAATGAGGCTGTTCTGTGGTAGAACCAGCTACTTTAGGCTGGGTGCCACACATTATATTTAAATTGACTAAAATACCTGCAAGATAAAAATAATATGATTTTGACTCTCCCCACTCCAAGATTACACAAGAAGGTGGAGTGTTTCTCCTTAGTGTATTTTAGTGTGTAAAAATACCCATACATACAATGAATGAGCGGTGAAGGAGCTCTTATAAAGCTCCATATGGTGTACATTATCCTGTTACACTAAAATGCAATTTAAATGTCTTTGCAGACAACAGGGCTCTTTCCACCCCAGAGACACCCCAGACCTCTGTTCATGCTCATGCAGAACTGAGTCAAATCTATTCCGGCAGGCATGGAAGGTGGGGTATATAATTCAGGCCAACATCGCGCTGAGTCAGGAGCAATGTGTCCCTGTCTGTAACTGCCCCCAAGAGAGTTATGGCACTTTAATAATGGATGACCAGCCACAAATCTCACTGAACACTCACTGAAAGGACTGGGCTCCTTTCAAAAGTACGTGTCAGCCACCACGTGCGGTCATGGTTTCGTACAAGACAGAAAAATAATTCCAGGTGCTACCTCTCCTGTATACCATCCAAGTGCCCTGACCGGTAAGTGGCAGGGTGGTCTGGCAGGCTTTCTCATTCACTCTTTGTCTCTATTAATGATTATCTTTAGTGAAGACTGAATACTTTGCTTTTCTGCACTGTGAAAAGATTTCCAGAAAAGACCTTGTGGGTGTCTTATATTTCTGCGCGCAGAGCAGCCCATAGTGGCTTCTGTATCACAGTCTCCCGGGAGGTGAAGGTTTGAGGTTTGTGTCCTACAGGCCCAAGAAGGCAACTGAGCATGACTTACCACCTTCCCAACTGGTATAATCACTATGTAACAAGATGCCACTATGACCTGCTGTATTTTGGAAGAAGAGAATAAGCTCTGCTCCATTTTTGAAAGCAAGATGCCTGACTTTCAGAAAGGTTTTAGATCAATGGTTGGAGCTGCTTCCATGGAGTCTTCAGTAACATAGGTGAAAGAAAGGATTTAAGACACAGCTCTGCCTTCATCCTTTCCTAGTTGCTACCTATCGGTTGCATACTAAAAGTACTGATTTTACCTGCCTGTCCGATCAGCATGCATTTTTCACTGTTAATCTCCACACTCATAGAAAGATCACAGGCATAGAAAGATCATAGAGTGGGATCCCCAGTTCTGTTCTGAAGGATGGAGGCTCATCCTACAGCATCGCAGTACTCAGCTTTTACTAACAGGAAAGTTAACTCATTAATAAAGTTTTGATGCATGCTGTTTTGTAGAGACTGGTTAAAAACAAGTAACAAAGTAATTAATGTAACCTGTATGTCCCCAGTTTTCTAACCAGCTTTCATGGGGTTGTAGAATTCAATTTCGTGACTAATAAAAAGACAAAAGAGAAGTATTATGGTAGCAATTATATTAATACCTCATCTTGGGTTCTAAAACAAAGCAAGCAGACTATCTTTCTACAGAATAAAAAGAAACAATGGCATGCATTGCCTCCCAGCCAAAAGACTTTTTCAGAGAATGGGAATGCTTGCTGCTGCTCAGCTGCCTTATGCACACAGAATTATTTGGTATGTTTGGAGTACCCACGTACGACCAGTGATGTTTGTGCCCATCATGGCCCCTGTTCCTGAAAGATCCCAAGTCACAGATCCAATTGCATACTGCTGTCGTGTGGTACACCATTTCCATAACCTGCACCAGTCCAAATCGGAAGCTGACTCGCAGTGGTCAAGGGCTGTGACATCAGCTTTGTCACTATTGTTCTATGTGTTGCCATGACTACCCACCAGTGAATGAGACATCCACTCTCCTGCTGCTGGTCTAGTCTGACATTACTGCAAAATCAGCTTTAGTACATCATTGTTGACAATGTTGGGAATTCACTAGAAAAACATTTTATATTACACTACAAGCAGTTCAGAAAATCTGCTTTTGTTTCATACAATCACTCCTGAGTACTCAGGGAAAATGCCCTCTCATCCCACCATGTTCAGACCTTTTCTGCTCTCTTAGGAAGGCTAACATACAGTGTTATCGAAGGAAAGGCAGCAGAATGACACTGTGGCCTTGGATTTAGGATGCTTACTTGGTAGGAGTTCTACATTCCCGTGACTGTACAAGCATTGGAATGCAGCAAAATACAACTGAGAAAAATAGAATTACTTTAAATGAGAAATTGAGAGTATCCCAAAATACATAATTATTCAGAGATTGGTACCTATTCTCGTATGTGACAAATAGTATATAAAACCATGGGAGGGTTTAGAGGTTTTTCTAATCTGATTTTTTTTTTTATTGGCAATTTAGTGGGTGAACACAAATTTTTGAAGCTTTGTAAGTTTAACAGTTTGTTTCATTTTCTGCCATTGTAAATTGCCCCCAGAAGTGTTTAGTCCCATGCTAAACATACCAGTTTGGTTTCAGTTTTTGATACAACACAGCTATCCATGGCTTACTTTTGGAGTCACCACTTGACTGGACAGAGATGATGAAGTACTGGGTTTAGAATCTTTGTGCTGTATTTAAGTTGATTTACATTTACCTTATGTGCTGAAATTACTGAAACTGAAATAGTCGACTATTATGTTTGCTAATTGATGGAATACATGAACCAAAGCAGCAGGAAAAGCACACTGAAAAAGTTACAGTTCAGACGTAAATTGAATTCTTTGATAATATTCATCATGGCAAAGTTTTAGTGCATTCAGCCATATTTATATGAAACATTCAGCACAACAGGGACCCTGCAGGTCTGAGAAAATGCTTTGTCTCCATGGTTGAATATTTATTAGAAAGCTGGTGATACCAATCTCAATCCCAAGAGGTAGCACCTCTTTAAGCAGTTCAGTATTCTAAGCTGTGGCCAAAAATAATATGCATTGCCAATAAGCTTGACTATTGACTTGAGTATTCAAATATAGAAGATTTAAAATTAGAAAATTAAAACAACCACTGAAATGGTTGCTTGAATAGGTATTAAGTGTTGCTAATCAATACAATTCATTTGGTTGTGCAAATATGTATGAAATGGTCTTGTTATCAGTGCTAAACATTTCTCATGGGGAAAAAAACTCTGAAGTAGACATTTATCAAGTCACTCTGATTAAATCCTGGCTCTAGGAAATAGTGCCATATGAGCTGGGGTTTAGTCAATCAGACTGAGATGAAATCCATATTACCACTTTCCAAACAATCATCTGGATGATAATGCAAAGTATTGCCTGAAGGAAGAAGCAAAAGAACAGAAATATTTGATGACATGTGGTATTTCCATGGATATTCATGCTTTAATGAGAAGAACAGCACATGAACCACAACTTCTTTTTTTTTTTTTTTTTTAATGCTGCATTATGAATTAATGTGACACCACCACCACAAAGAAAAAAATGCATGGAAAAAATACAGGGCGGATATTGATAATTCTTGGAATATCAGGCTTCTCCTTTGGACACCTCTATGTGTAAAAATTTATCCTGTAATAGAGGTTTTGGCTGGCCTGCATTTTGGCACATAACCAGGCCTGGTCTGAGAATTTAAGATCACCTCATGGTTTTGTTTCTTTTTTTGTGCAGTAAAGTGAAACCATTCTCTAAGATGGTAGACTAAATAGATTAACTCTGTCTGTAAGTGTTTAGTAGTGTCTAAATTCCTGGTCACCATACTAGGAAGAAAGGTTTGAAATAAGATCTCAAGAAAAATGTTGACTGTCTAATAAATTTCCGCTTCTTGAAACAGTCTGTAAATACTCAAAGTCACTGGAATCTTTCATTTTAGAAAACAACCACCTATTGCTCTTTTGATATAAAAGATCAAAAATAATTAGTGTGAATTCTAGAAAGTCTAGAATCCCAATAAAATATTTCTGCTTTCTGTGGTCCTTTTGAGACTTGGTCATCCTCTGAAGTTACACTGGAAGTTACAGTAGTTCATTCAGGACGGCATTTTTGTAGTTTGAACTACTGGTTTGATTCTACCTTTTACTGAGCAAACTGAAAATTTACTACAACATGATGTTCAGAGGATATTGTCTTTCAGACTGACTTTTACATGTTGTCCTTAGAAAACTTCTCATAACTATTTACTTATTGCCTATTCTGAAGATCATTAGTGAAGTCCCATCTCTTTATATCAAAGTCATTTAATGGGCTACAAGGGAGGTCTACAAAATCAAACCATCAAGTACTTTACGCTCGTGTTCAAGTCCTGAAAAAATTAACAACTTTACAGAAAAAGATAATTTGTCTTTTGCCTATCTGTTCTTTAAAGATAATTATTCCTTCTAAATATAAACGGAATATACATTATCTAAGTAATAATGAAACAGGCATTGATTTGTCAGTTCAGTAAGATAATATTTTTATTTATAGTTCTTCAGTGAAGATGTAAGGTATTGTTATTAATAATTTATATTACATAGGCACAAAGAGGGATTCGTAACTGGAATATTGGAAGAAAACATCGTTGTATCTCAGCACAATGTGGCCACTCATACTTTGCATGTGATAATGTTTTAAAGAAGAATTAACTTAAGAAAAGCCAATGTCACAAAGAGATACTACTAAGAGTGTGAATCTAAGACACTTGTAGCTGTCTCTGAAGCATAGCCACGAACAGGTTGAAAGTTTATGGGTAAGAATTAGAGACTGAGGCAACAAAGGGAACCTTGTGGTTGGTGTCTACTACAGACCGCCTGATCAAGGGGAGCCTATTGACGAAGCCTTCTTACTCCAGCTACAGGAGGCGTCGCGCTCGCAGGGTCTCGTCCTGCTGGGGGACTTCAACCACCCGGACATCTGCTGGAAAAGCAGCACGGCGAGCTGTAGGCAATCCAGGAGACTCCTGGAGTGCATGGACGATAACTTCCT
>JAVKLA010000053.1:9039979-9067490 GCA_034782735.1 Sagittarius serpentarius | reverse complement strand
GCCCCATCCCTGGGAACATTCAAGGCCAGGCTGGACGGGGCTCTGAGCAACCTGATCCAGTTGAAGGTGTCCCTGCTGACCGCAGGGGGGTTGGACTAGATGACCTTTGACGGTCCCTTCCAACCCAAGCCTTTCTGAGATTCTATGATTAATTTTCAATTTATACTTCTGATTCCTTTAAAACAAAACAAAACCAAACAAAAATCTTTGGAAGTTAATAGGGTTTTGTATCAAATTTCCTGATAAACTTTTTGGTTATTGTTAGAAAGAGATGCATCTATGGCATAATTAAACATTTAGTCAGAGAATATTTTTGAAACTTTTGTGTAAAGATAATTAGATTTGTTTAGTGATTATCTTTATTCTGTGGGAAATCCTCATAATTAGGTAACTGATAATCACTTTTGTATTGCTTCTGAGAAGTATCTTGAGAAAGCAAATGCAAAGAATATTCTTCTTTTTGTCTTTCCTCTCAAACAAGACATTACTGGTGATCATGCTAGTCACTAGCCCACACAAAGAAAGCCAGCGTACAGTAGGACTGAATATTTTTAGAGTATGAAGAAACACACTGTATTCACTGTACTCATATGTCTTCATGGCTTGTGTTCAAACAGGCTCAGGAGAGGGAAATGGGCAAAACACAGATCTCACAACACTAAATGGTTCAAAAGTCTTTGTGGAATGATCTAATTTCTCTAGCTGGTACAGTAAGAGATATGTGTTGGGGTTAACGTTGGAGACAGTTCAATACAGTTCCACTAAAATACAAAGTGCCCTTAAAATAAAACTGCTTTGCAAAAGTGGTCTCAGTAATAAATTGATCTAGTAAAACTATTTTTTAAAACAGTTCCAATGGTTTTCTTACATCTTAAGCAGGTTTTTTTAAATTAAGAAAGAAAATATATTCAGTCTGATATTTAAACCAAATAATTCTATTTAGAAGAATATGCAAAAGGCACTAAAGTATCAGAACTGAAACATTTCAAGCAATACCAGATACGTTTTGGGGGGATAGAAGAACAAAAATGCTCTTGTCTTTATTGAGATACCATTAATTTGGACAGCATTTTCTTTTGGCTAATGTCCTATTACTAACCATATTTTTTTCCTCCATGTGTTAGTTTTATATAAGCAGAAAAGAGTAAACCTTAATGTTCTTTACACATAAGTGTATTCTAATCCATTTTATATGTAGATAAAAATATCACCTGAGACAAAGAGCATTTAGAAACCTCATAGAAAAAAAGAAAATACTTCAGAAATTACAAGTAGGTACATTTTCACATAGTACCTCTGTTTATTTCAAATGTTCTTTTTTACACTGAATATTATGTCAAAGGCCCCTATGTTTAGAAGGCCCTTAGTTAAAGTGGACACCCAAAATCAGTTTGCACATTGCACTGGCCTTAATTAATAAATGAATACTATTTCTGGTAAGTATGTTTTATGAAAACGATAAAGGTTTAATGGAAAGAATGACAGTGAGAGTGCTTGCTGATTTTAATTGCAGGAATTGGAATAATACAATTTGAGAATTATCAGTACTGGAAAGAAATATATAGTTTCCTACCTAATGATATAATTTTTTTGGATGTAGGAATAATTCCTTGTGGTTTGTGTTTGCATACCTGTATCTATAATAATTAATTGCCATGGATAGGAATAGGAAGTATGATCATCTTCCATGAGTTCTGAGACATACAATGCTTGACTTGATGCCCTCTGACCCACCAGTGATTATTAATTATGATTACATGGTAGCCATGATATACAAGAACCCTGAAGGATAGACATCTGGGGAAATTACATTGGAAGCTAACACAGAGAAGAGGCAGCTGAACTGATGCCGTCAACAGAGCAGCATTTGTTCTTCTAACTTGCCTTCAAATTCTCATTTTTTATGACTTCCAAACTTTGATACAAATTAGGTTAAGATAATTTGCCAGTCTGCAAAGTATTCATAATGTTTAGCATGTTTTAATACACTGAATTCGCTGAAAAAAACATTTGAAGCAAAGTTTTGCTGTACATCAGATGGAAATGACAACTGCTATGACAAGATAAGACGTGACAGAACAGTCAGGACACAAGTTAATTCCAAATCCCATTGACATCCATAAGAACACAAGGCAAACGTGAGAGATCCTGGAATATTTTTGCTACAATATTTTTGCTGTTAAATAGATATTTTGATAGCCGTATTTTCCTCACAGATAGTCCTTGTACCTTCCATTTTTTAGTTTATAGATGTCATGAAGGACAAATCTTCTTATAGTCTGTAGTCTTATAAACAGCCCTGTAATCTCTCTGTAGTAGGATTTATGTGATTAATCTTGCTCATAATGATGACTCTAATCAGTGGGGAAAGAAAATGAAATACGACTATTTCTTTTGATAAAGGATTAAAACATGGACAATTTCAAGTACGGGAAAACCCATCCTATTTGTGTCTTTACTAAGTCATTATGTTTCTCTGTATACCCCTCTCCCCACCCCTCGACCTCAGCCGGGGTCTTTTTCCGCAGTGCTTTTGTCAGTAAAACTCTGAGTGTTGTAAAAAGGGGCTTGGCCTTCCAAGGGAGGAGGGAATGGTGAAGAAACTGGTACAGCTACAATTTCTACTGTTTAGCTGGGCCGAGAAGGTTTGCTTAATTAGTTCATACCCTTCTCTTCTCAAATATGGAAATGAACTTTTTGACTTTTTGCTCTATGTTCTTTTCTTTGTCAGAGATTGATTCAATTAACTGTAGCAATAGCTTTCATAATTTATAAAACTCAAGCCACTTCAGAATTTCCTTTAGTCCTAGGACAATAAGTTTATTTCCAGACTTTCTTCAGAACTTGTACTGCTGAAACTAATCCTTCAACACCCCTAAACCCCAAAGTGCAATTACAGCCTCATATTTTTAAGTATAACTACCACCACATTAAGTAGTTCAGGCAGCTTGCTCTGTTTTCTTCAAGAAAATCTACTTTGGATTATAGGTGTTTGCAGAGCACCATTCTCTATTTCTAACCAGGAAAATAATTTTTCTATCAGTTATTAAAAATGTTTTGTAAAAATTAACTAACACAAATCTTTAATGTTTGATTACAGTGGAATAAATCTGAGATGCAGCAGTCAGGTGTTCATTTCAAACGTGGTCAGCAGAGCCCTCCAGTCTCTATTAAAACCATATTTTTGACTTACTGTGCACTTTCATTCTATGATGTCAGAACTTGGTCTTGTACATGTACATGCATATTTTAGAAATAATAGAAGGTTCTAGAACTTTCCAGCACAGTGAGTAAGTGGGATAGATCTTTCCTTCCATAGCACTGTCCAGTTGATCGTACATTTATTTTTCTTTTGCAGAACTCAAGTTTTTACTTTTATTTTGTTGACTTAAACTTGGCACTCAGGAAATTAGATAAAGAGAAAAAAGGTGCTACTTTTATGCAATGATAGCATTCCTCCTTTTTTTAATATAAACTATTAAGAAAATTATTAATAACAACATCTTTTTTTAAAAGAAATATTACATTAAAAATAGTTTCCAACACAAATTAATGACTGTTACTAGCATGGTCAATCAAGCTATTCCAGGTCTTTTGCTCAAACATTTGGTTCTACTTGCTGATTTTGTACCTATAGTAGTAAATTCAGATATTATTCAGTATGTTCTATATACATAAACCTAGTTCGGACCACTCTCCTCATCATTTCTACAGAATAATTATGCAGTTTATTTATTTCTAATATTGTTGAGCATATATATTGTATTTATGAAAAATAGTATCTGCATTTTCTTTCTGCAATACTATATGGTACAGTAAAATAATTTACAATGTACTGCAACATTTCTAAATTCTAGTAATATTTGTGTTAGTAAAAAAACCCAGAAAATAATCGAGGTAGCTCACAGAAAACACTACAAGAATGATTAAAAACAGGGGAGTAAATGCTGAACAGATTATAGCCAAATTGCGTTAAATCAAAAAAGTGGTATTAGTTACATTCAAATATATAGACGCTGAAATAAGATTAATGAAAGGGGTTCCAGTTCCCAGTTGCAGAATCACCCAGAGGTTTGATCATATGCTTTATTTTGTTATTTTTACTCACCTGCTGGCTCGTCTGAAGGCCATGGCAAAACTCCTGCTGGCTTCACAGAGAGAGAGTATTGAAGCCCTGAATAATAAATAGCCTGAGGCAAACAGAAGTGCTTATAAGGAAGGGGGTTCCAGACTGGTTATTGCTAGAAAATGGGGAGATAAATTGCCCCCTGAATCTCAGGATTCTTAGAAACAGCCTTTTATGTCCTTGTTTATCTGTAAAAGTTTAGGTACAAGACAAATTTTAGGCTGAGATCTGCCCATGAATTCAGTTTCACATATTATTCCCAAGGCATACTGGAAAAATTGGTCAAAATTTTGTGGCATTCTTCAGTCTTATCAAATGCATATAAGAATGAAATGGTATATGATCGTCCAGTTTTTCTAAGATTCTTTTTGTTTGAGACTAGTCACCTCATTAACATGGCTACTGCTGTAAGGTTTTGGGGCACTAAATGGACCAGCGATAGGCACCCTCCAGTTTGCAATTCGATAAGGGACCAAGGCTAGGAATGAGTTGTTGTGGACAAGAACAATCAAAAATCAATCCAAAATTAAGAGAGATTTTAGGTTGGAAGTGTCAATTTTCTCTGCCCTTCAGATGCCTTAAATCCCCTCCAAAACAGATTAAAATGTCACTCAACACCATTTTAAAATGAAAAATCTGGAGCATTTTTATAATAGTTTTGACCTCACACGACTGTTGTTTTCCTGAGTGTAAAATATTGGAACATCCAGTTATGGGTCTAATTTTCCTCACTTGCTCAGTAGAAGAGAGGTGGTATAGACAGAGAGAGAGAGACGACAGAGACGTGGGTTCCAATACAGACGCTTGTATTTATACTGTACAAAGCTATTTAGATTCCCATTTCTTTCATGACAGTTGGGATAAAAATGAGTAAAAGTGATGGAAATTTTTGAAAAGTCCTAAAAAATCATGTCCTTCTTAACTCCACTGTACCATCTTTAATGCAGGCTTTGCAGATCTGGGCTGTGTATTACCATACACTTAAGTTTTGCAATCTGTTCTTGCAAATCAATTTTACACAGGTTGAGAATATGGGCAAGTTTGTATTTGAGCTATAAAGATGTTTCAGAGGGGAAAAGAATGAAAACAGTGTTGTAGCTGCAAACAAATCAATCGGACTGTATTAAAACTAAACACATGATGCCAAAGATGAATGTAAGGACAGAAACAGGGACAGAGATTACCATGGGGTCTAGACTCATACAGTGATTAATCATCACACACATGCGGAAAAGAAAAGCACAACAAGAAACAGTTTTTTTCTTCTTGGGCTACACAGTCTAGAGAGAAAGAAAATCATATTATATTCTCCATGGATGAAGGAAAAGATGAAATGTATATTAATTGTCCTGCATTTGCACCAAAGTGAAAATCTTTCAGCTAGCTTTATTTTTTATTATTTGAAAACAATCCCATAACTCATTTTTAAATTCAGAACATAAGTATATCTGTTTCTTTTTCAAAGACTCATTTCAATTTTTAAATCATATTAAATAATTAAATTGGGTTTAATTAAGCAAAAAATCAATGTAATTAAATTCAGCAAATCTGAATAAGGGAAAAAGCTGCAATATTGGGCTTTTTTTTCTTTTTTCCATAGGTTTTGCAATTGCAGTATAAAACTCATTCAGATGTAAGTATCGCTGAACACAGTTCTAATTACTGGGAACATGACTTTATTTGGCTACTCAGGATAAGTTAAAATGAAAATGGTCTATTTAGATGTTTTTTAGGTTTTTTTTCTGCACACACAGAATACTGAGACAGCACTATGGTGCTCAGAAACTAATAACTGATGAATTTTCCAGCTTTGGAGACAAATTTCGCCTTCATACAGAGGCTGATAAAACAAATGTGTTTGTAGCACCACATGATAAATAGAACCTATTAGTATGAAAAAATAATTCTGCAGAAATTGCTGTGAGGATTAGGTCATAGGAGCATCTGCATGTCAGCTGGGGGCAATACACCAGATTTATTTATGATTATTTGATAGTTACTATGTTCGGGGAGGGGGGGGGACGACACATCTATCTAATCTTTTATTTCTTTTTAAATGTAGCCTCTGTATAAACTTCCCAAATACCCATTTAACTCTGGCGGTGCCACAACAATTTGTCCAAACCAACAGGTGCCCCACTCCTTTCTTGTGCATGGATAATTGAACACACAGTAGTTTGCTCAGTACCTGCCAACAGCAGAAAGTTTTTGCAGACCTATTCCTTCCGCAGATCTGTACAGGTCTATTCCCGAAATTGGCTTGTGCCAGCTGGGTCGTATCTGGAAGTGCTCATCACCTCCAGGACTTGGGTCTGAGCTGACTGGTTAGCAAAACTTCCTTCCAGCCTGCTTTAAGTTTCTTTTTAATCTCAGAAAACTAAAGAAGCAGTAAATGTATTGCTGTTATTCCTGAGAGAGGGGAGGGAAGAAGAACATGCGTAGAAGTATGTTGGACTCCCTTTCATATTTTTACTGATCTGGGAGAGGCTTTCAGGCTCTTTTAGCGGAGGTTAGGGAAGGATATGTGGAGGGGCTGGGATAGGGTTGTTGGTTGTTTTCTTATGAAAAAATAATAAAAACTTTGTGATTATTTACACTATTTTTTCTCTTTCTCCCACCCTGCTCAGGTAGCTTATGTGCTGTTAAAGCAGAACATGGTTTAAGACTCATTTTAAAATGTCTCTAGAAATGACATAGTTATTGAAAAAAATAGCAGTGTAAGCCAGGTGGAAAAAAATAGGATGGTAGAATGAAATACCTCTGAGGACAGTTTTGTTGTACAACATTTGGCCTTAAATAAATGTATGGGCCTGCTTCTGAAAATATATTACATATGTCAAAGGAACAGTAATTAAACTGCTCCCTCTAAGCCTTTTTGATAGGCCATTTTCAGAATGAATGGCTGAGGCTGAGAAAGGGCACTTGGCATTTAAGAACCCTACCTTTAGGATATTATTCTCCTTGCCTTCTCATGCTCACATAATTTTACTTTTTTTCTACCAACTTACAGCAATGTTAATATCCACTATTTTTTTTAAAGAAGACCTGTAAAATAAAAATTACGTGTCACACAAATGTAATTGTTTTTGTCACTAAAAAAAAAAGATCAGTTAGTCACATCTTATATCAAACCTAAATAAGAGAGACAGGTAATGGGTTGATCATGGTGAAAATGGCAAATTTTGCATTTTGTCATTGATTAATGGAAACTGACATAAGCCACAGTCAGTTATACTAAATCACTCAAAATAATTATTACCTGCTTAAAATGGTGTTATGGTGAATAAAAAATAATAATAAAAAAGGCAGTGTCTGAACAAGACCCATAATACCTTTCTTCAAATGAGATGAACAAAATTAAATGTGACGGACTGAAGGCCTAATTCATCTTTAAGGAAACCAGCAGATTCTAGAAACTTTTTACTAAAAATGATGTAACATGATTTGTGTTTAAAAGAATTGTTTTGACCAAACTTACTGTTTTACATGACCTGTATCTTGGACCCAGATTTCTACTTTATATTAATGTATACACTTGCAAAAACATATGTGTATGTAAAGAAACAAAAATTACAGTAGTATAAACAACTGTAATATTCCTAGAGATAAAATTCTGTGTTATCTCTAAGAATTATTCAAGAAGTGACAATGCCAGGTGACAGACAAGTCCTTGCTTTATATATCCTACTGCAGGACATATTTTACATGAATTCAGACAATCACTTCCCTATTGAAACTGGTTTACACCTTTACACTATTTCTTTTCTGATTTGTGTATACCATATGGCTGTTCATTTCCATGGACCATAAATGTGTATTTTCACACTAAAACTGATATTTATGTGTCTTATCTCTTTACTACAATAAGGTATTTTATTTGTTTTTTAACTTTTTCCAGTTTTCAGAATATGATATAACTGTGTTGGAAGATTGCACAGCTGCAAGAATTTTTCTTACTATGAAGGCAGAAAAAATTCTGTATCTATTTATTAGTCTCTGATTTTTAATTTAAGATTTTATGGGTATTTGTTTTTCTCCATGCTGTAGCAATAGGTATTAGATTTTATATGCTTTAACTGTGACAGTGACAGAATGCCAGCACTCTTGCATAAATAATAGTCTTTCTGTGGCTGTCTTAGCAACTTCTGAGTTTCTTTCATTTTACTTTTGCTTTTGGATTATTTTTCTTAAAACTCTGTGAAATTTGGAAATTACGAACTATAAATACTTCTAATACACAGTCCTTAGGGATACACTATAATAAAAATTAAAGCCATTTTTATTTGCCACTCAGAAACAAAGGATGTCTGAAGAAAAAGTAGAACAGAATGACTCTTCAATTACAGGCCTGACAGAAATAGCCAGAATGAAAAGTCTTGTAAAAAGGGAATGTTTACTGGAACTCAGGGGGAGACAATGGAATTACAATATCAGAAATGTTAATAATCCATGTTTTTCTTTTCTGTAAGAAAATAAATGATCTTCCAGTTGAAATAAAACAATACAAACCTTTGATTTCCCTTTTGAGAAATTGATTCACTCACAATACTCACGTTTGAAGTGTAATAAAAAGAATTTATGGGAATCTTTCTGTTAATCACAAAAAATGTAGTTATAAAGGCAAACAAATAAGACAGTTCCTAAGAACTAGGGTATTGTGGCCATGAAAAGGAGTGTTTTGCATTTTCCCCTTGGACAAGTACAAATTTCTAAAACCTTGTATTATATGACTGCCACCCACCATCCACCTGCATATTTGCTTTCATGAGAACTCTCACAAGTTCAGCCACTGTGTTGCAAAACTGATGTAATGCCATCTGATCCAGGTAGCTCCTGCATTTCTATGAGGGAAGTTAGGAAGAAGCTTGTGAAGAATAATCACATTCTTCCTCCATTTCTCCCTTTCATAAGCACCTAATGCAATAAGACAATTAACACTAAAGGTTTATAGTCCTTACAGGTACTTCTTTTTGATTATTTTACATGCAAATTACTGGTATATGGAAAGCATTAATTTTTAAAAAAATTTTATTTGGCTCCTCACTATACATGCACGCATGCACACATGCACATGTGTATCACTTATAAAATTAACTAGTTACTGATGTCTGTTTTTATCTCTTAATATGAGTAAATTAATAATTTTTGCACTTATTCCTGTGCAAAATATGTACTATTTAATACCAGCTTCTTTTAAATAATGAAAAATATTTTGCAAAAATGTGCATTAATCAACTTAAATCTCTCTGTCTGTTGGAAAGTATCTTTCTCTTATAGTGTTCACTTGCAGTCTAGTTAAATATGTTTATTTTTTGGCAAATGCTTAAATCTTTCATTCCATTCAAGTTAAAAGTAACATGCAATTAGACGTCTTAGTGAAATGGTGACAGACAAATGTCTTCAACAACTGTCTACAAAGACATTCCATCTTTGTAAGACCAAAAGTAGGTATGACTTTAAATGTCACAAGCCAGTATTTATTGCCAAACTTTGACACGCAGAGAAAAAGCTGAGACACAGTGCAGGCGCCTACTGGAAGTCAAAATATCCTCAATTATATTTGCATATGAGCTGGTAGACACTGTTATCTGTGGAGCACCATTAACTACTAATGGGAGCACCATTACTACTAAGCTTGTTTTGCATTACATTAAGAAAAATTGCACTGGTTATTGACCGTTGTTTTGGGAAAAGAGGATGAAGTAAGTTCTGAATATGACCATATCAAATCCACAACTGCATAGGCAAAGAATTAATCCTACATTGTATGGTTTGGGCTCAGAGACACTTTTCACTGCTCCAGAGATTTTTCAGAAAATGTCTGGTTTTCATCTTCACTCTTTAGTAGGGCTATCAGCTGGAATATGAATATGATTAATTTCTTTAAAAACTATTTGAGCAATAATTTTCTTTTCCTCATTTTCAAAAGAAATACACTGCATAGAGTTTTTGCAGAAAATTCTAACCTTTGATTGTCCTTGGTTCTTTTAATAATCATTCAGCATAGATCTTTCTACTTTAAAATTACGCTATTTTGTTCAACTGATAAAGACTGCAATAACTGGGTATTAAATCTACCTAATAATTTGTGATGAAAAATTTTATTAGAAAGAATTCTTTATGGAAGTTCATGTCAGAGGAATATTGATTCCTATTTACAAATTATGTCCTGTACAGTTGCATGGTATACAATTTCTAATTCTTTGGACTGCATAGAAGTTTTAACCTTCTCACTGTACCATACGATATAGACACTCAAAAAAATATTCATAATTTTGTTAAAGGAATTGAGACCATGTGAGAATCACACATATGAGATGTTATACTTGTAATAATTCAGAGACATAGTTCCTAGTTTAGAAATCTTAGTTTTTAGAGGTAATTTCCTTTTGTAATGAGACCAGCTTCACATAGAAAAGATTTCTCTAAGAGTGTATGATAGAATTTTTCTATTGAAGATTAATTCTTAAACTTAGGAAGGGAGACTTTTTCACTGAAAATATTCTATTCTGTTCTGTTCTAGTCTAGTCTAGTCTTTCCATTTTATTCTAAGAAATTCTAAGAAATTCACAACTGAGATTTTCAATATTCAATTTCAAGGATAAGAGTAGACCTAGATTCTAGTATATTTCTGTTTCTACTGTCTATAACTTGAGTCCTGTAGATGGTTAAAGTACATGTATATAATTCCTGAGGATGGAAAGCGGAAAGATATGAAGAATAAGGCTCAATATCTAAATTCATTTCCATTGAACTATTGAATGGTTCTCTGAAATTCTTCTTTGCTCAATCCTGAAAATGAAGGAGAATGTACTCTGGGGAAGGTACAAGGAAATCCTTGGACTTGTTGGCTTCCAAGCATGTGGAATCAGTAAAAGTGGGAGATTACTTTAATCATGCGCACATGCTAAACACAGCCAGCTGAGCTTTGAAAAGAAGGAAGCCCCAAAAGAAAGAAAAGAAGAAGTAAAGAGGAATCAAAGTAGCAGCAAAGATTCTTCATGACAAATATTGCACTCTACATCTGCAGCCCACAACTTCTCCACTGAGAAGAGAGTTGCAAAATTAGTGAATCCACTTATCTCCTACCCTAAACCTACGGCAATGCCTCCCTTGGTCCCACCATCCACTTGATCCTGCTAGTGTGGAAGAGGCATTTAACCTTTTTTGTGAACTGCAGGAGTTCTCACCAAAGACCTGAGAAAACGAACGGATTGATACCTTCATAAGCTGTGACTTCAATGGTTTCAGTGCTTTTGAAATAGATGGTGTATTTCACACCTTCTAAGTTACGGAATGTTTTGCTGCAGTGAAAAGTAGGAATTAAATGTCAATAAAAATTGTAAATTTATTAGCAGATACTGCTAGTGAGTAGACAACTACATAACTGAGAATAATAACCAAGTTTTCAATAATTTCAGTGAAGCCTGAATACTTAAAGACACAATTTTTTCTTCTATATTATATTAATGTCAGCAGTGATTAGGGGGAATTCTGTCAAATTTTGTTACAAAACCTACCTGAAATCAGGTTGATTTTAAAATCCTTGTGAAAATACTGAGTCTTCAAAAGGGTGATTTCTGGAGATTCTTGTTTAGTTTCTATAAAATCATAGCATAAAACAGTACCAAATTATTCTTTGCTGTATGTTTACACCCTAGTTTCAAACAACAGCACTGTCTTCTGTCCAACAACCTACATTTTATATGTAAATATTATGCCAATTTTGTTAACATTTTTAACTAAAAAATATTTTGTCTTCCAGAACTGTATGAGTCTCAATTACTTCTGCTTGCTTTTCTTTATCACAGTAGAAAAGCATCATCAGACTATGCAATCCTTGTAATACTTTTGCTAGCATTCCTGGCTATAACAATCCAACAAATAAATAAGTATATAAGAAACTGAGAGAAGGAAGAGTTGCACCTCAGCAGTTGCAATGAGACACAGCAAAGGAAGTGAGAGGTATCTTCCATCTTCTTTCAACTTCTTTAGGACCACAGCAGGGTACAAATTAAAAGAAAAAAAATCAGGAAGTGAGAATTATAAAATGTCCTGGATGAAAAAGATAGTGTTGCTAATATGTTTGGATTTTTCACTGTTCTGACTGATGAACTCCGTGACTGTGTACACATGTGTAAGCAAGTACACGTACACAAAAAGGCAAGCAACTACGGTAGAGCAAAAGTCTCAAATGCCTGTCCCATCTGCAAGGTTTGTAAGGAAGTTGTTTTTCTAGTCAACCGTATCATGTTATGTGTTCCTTGAGACTACAGCGCAAGGCTATGATTTTGGCACAGTAATTGTAGCAAACTTCATGACTGAGTATAAAATCCAAAATGGAGGGAAATGTTCTCAAATGTACTTGCTGCATAAATACTTTTCCTAACCTGGTTCTTTACCTCATAGGTTTTATATTGTTGAAGGGCAATATCACAGCTCTTTCCCATAGTCCACCTTACCAGGTAGAACTATACGCAGGGTCATCTGCCACTGACTATATGACAGAGTAACTAATAAATGAGACAGAACTATTTTTCTATTTACTTCGTAAAGGGATTGATGAGCAAGCTGAGCAGAGCTTGCTACCATCATAAGAGATGCATAAAAAATATGAATCACTGAAAAGATTTACTCTCCTGATCCATGTCTGTGAGTAATTCTTGTTGGTGTTAAACAAAAGCAAATGAAAGTGACTGATCTCTTTGGTCTGATTGCACATTCTGTGGGCAAAACGTTACCCTTTGTTTTGGCATGCCACACGCTCTGAACCACTGGAAGCTGCATGTTGGTGCAACGGCAGAATTTAGCAGTTGGGATCTGTAGTGGGCGGTCATTTTATTAAATGTGCTGTTAGATCTTCAATTTGAAGTGCCAAATCATATCTCAGGATTACAGCACTACAATTCCCATGAAAATCAATGGGAATTTCATGGGTATACTCTCGTATAGTGCTTCAAAAGCCTGCCTTTAGCTTCCCAAAGC
The DNA here is from genome assembly GCA_034782735.1 of Sagittarius serpentarius. NCBI lineage: Eukaryota > Metazoa > Chordata > Aves > Accipitriformes > Sagittariidae > Sagittarius > Sagittarius serpentarius. The sequence goes on along the minus strand of JAVKLA010000053.1, from coordinate 9,054,379 downwards.
AGGAAAGAGTGTGTTGATTCAAATAACATTAATTAACAAAAAGTCGCATTATTAACTTACAACAAAATCAGTGCTAAGACTTTTGACTTTGAAGATTTATTTGAAAGTATTTGAGGCCCAGAAAATTAAAGACAAAGAGCACAGTAGTGTGCATCAGAAAGAGATGATAGAGGAACAGTAAATAATGAAGGAGAATGTAACTAGATAGAAAATATAGAGAACATTTAAAAGACTAATAAATGACAAAGACAGTTCAATGCAGATAAATGCAGAACAGTAGTGACTTTGATGAGTCTTTATAACACAACTGTGCATGCATTATAAAATAGGGAGAACAAAAAGTGTTCAAGAGTCAAAAGAAAACTGTGTCATTGATGTAGAAAAAGAAAGCTTGCAGACAAGTCTTAACACATGGATGAATGATGACTTTGAGAGAGTCTTTATGACAGAAGTCTGTTTTTCATAAAGCAGAAGTACGAAAGAGTAGGAGCTAAAAAAAAAAGATTAATTCTACATGGACTCTAAAGTATGAAAGAACCACAGCAATGTTTCTGTAGAGGAAAAAAATTGATGTAGATGAATTGGTCTCACTACATTTCTAGTACTGATCTGACCGTGCCCATTACACAAAAGTAGTATTTACAGGAAGGATTGCCTTCTGTTTGGCCACTGTGCAGTGATTATTTCTCAAGTGTTTATTTTTCATGAGCAGTAAAAATGCAGTGACAACGATAATAATGGTCACACACAAAAGACACAGGCGGGGGAAGAAAACAGATATGAATATATAATAAGGTATGAAGGAAAGGAGAGGAAGAAATCAAAAAGCAAGTAGGACGAAGAGACAAATAGACGGAAGAGGCGATGAAGCAAAATTGATATTATTTATTAGTATACATTGATATTATTTATTAGTATAGATGCAGGGGGGGAAAAGGAAGAAAAATCTAAAAATATATAGCTTAGGCTCAGATTTACCTACTTAGTTATAAAAATAGCCAGCTTTAAACAAAGAGGTATTTTGGGCCTACAGCAATATGTATACTTTCTAGAACACATCCATACAGTGTTGTTGAAATCAAGGACTGCTTAATTCAATGTCTCCTAACTGACCACTAACTAACAACAGCAGCTGTTCCTTGCTGTGCTGTGGTTCCTTGTCCTCCCTCCTTCCTGGGCTGTTGCTCCCTCTCTTCAGGGTATTAACCACAATAAGAGGCAGGGTCAGCCAAACTGTGTATCTAACCCATAAGATTCCTGATACCCAAAGTGACACTCTCTTTCCCTCTCATCTAGTTAATCTCCAGCTATCCATGGCACCATACAAAAACTTCCGACAGGAATTTCCCTTCACTTCAGCCCTTCTCATTAATGTGGAGGTATATGACTGAACATCTGAAGACCATGAAGATCATTGAACCCAAACTGAGAGTATTTTTTGTAGTAGTTAGGCTAATATGTAAGCTAGCACTCTTTCTGCATGGGATTTTGGTGTCGGACTGGTGTCAAACCAGATAGACAAGCTTGAAATGCAGTTTCCGGATTGATCCCTTCACACCTTTCAGGTGCAGCAATATCATGTTACCCCTAGCAAAATCAGAAACTGCTTGGCCTTAAAAAAAATGGTGCACTTACTTACACATATGGCCAGAAGGAGACCTCAGGCACTTGGGAAATCTAAACATAAGATGGTAGCACTTCTAGAAGTGCAATTTCTTTGAGGCATCTAAATAGACATACCTAGAAGGGTAATTTCGGATGTAGGCATCTCAGTTCTGAAAGCATCCCATGTTAGGCTCCTGGATCATTTCAAGAAAGTCACAACTAAAGAGGACACTTCCTATCTGAGATAGCTACTATATCAGGTTCCCTACAGAGTCACGCAGATATTACAAATTTGTTTGCATTTCAGTTCATAATTTCAAACTTTTTCTCATAATTATGAGAGAAGAAAATATCTGAAATGAAAATAGGAATTCTAACCTCATTGCATGACTCTGGAGCAAACCTGCCTTTCTTCTACCGTAGTCTAACTCTATTTAAGAATAAAAGAAAATCACCTTACTAAACTTATGTAAACCAGACTGCACTATAGTTCCATTTTGGCAGAGGTGTTTTTATGTTGAGTCTGGATCAGTAGTGTTAAAAAAAAATTGGGTGCCCTCAGTGTGTACTATCCTGGATTCTAAAATATTTACTAGGGATTCTGTGTGTTTAACTTGCCCTGGAGTATAGATGGTATGCTTTAGTTCCAATTTTTTAATGATACTACTACTCCTGCCAGTAATTTTTATACCAGCTGCACTGGACTAATTATGCGGTTTTCTCAAAAGTCTATTTTTGAAATAATTATGGCCTTTGAGCATATAATAGACAGCAAGCTTTGGGCAGGCAGGAGTAAAGAACTTTCCATTTGAGCAGAAAGGATAAAAAAGTTGGCATATCCTTGTTACATCCTCATTTAGGATGCACAAACCTGTACACCATCTCAAGGTGCCTGTCTAATAAAAAATTGTTCATTCATATTTATGTCCACATTCTTTTAGTTACATTTCTAGATATTTTTTTTTTTATTTCTCATTAACTGCATTTTGCAAGGCTTCTTTGAGTTAAAGGAAAAAATACTAAAGACAACTAACTGTACAGTGTAGGATTGTTACTGGTGCATTATGACGGGAAGTTTCTCTTCTCTAACCTCCCTTACTGACCTGAAATTGCTGAAGAGCTGAGGCTTGTACCCATGTGTACTACAAGGACACCTTAAACACAGTGTGAGGCTATCTGCAGCTTGAAGAAAATCTGTGAACAGTCTGCTTAGTTGGTGGCTTCTGTTATCTTATAGAAATTAAGTGAAATATGGAAAATTATGATGTTTGCAAAGGTTTATTCTGGGGCATGTGTAGGGGTACATTTCAGAGCTTTGAGCTGATCTGAGCCACATGACTCTTTTAAAGTTAATGAGAAAGTCACAGCTAGAATGGCATGTGATAATCTGAAAATTTACCCCTTACTGCCTCTTTAGATTTTCTGTGTCATATGTTATGGTAATAAATGGTTCTCAGCATGAGGTTGATTGAAAGGGGTATTGCTGCATGAAACAAAGAACTTGTCTTTTCTTCATGATCTCTGAATAATGTTATTAGCATATGCAGGGTCATCTCTGAGCATCAGCAGCCTTTGTGACCAGGGAGCCTGGAATTAGATCGGTGTGAGTGAACTTAAATGTGCTTTCGTAACTTGTCTTTTCAAGTTGCGTCTCTGAAAAGGAACTGAAGAAATATATGGTCTTCATTCTGCATTACTATTGGCTACCTTTACTATGGCTCTGACATGGTAAGTCTCAAGGCCTGTAGTTTTCAAATTATTATAAAAAGTCCTCAGTCTTGAAGAAGTCTAAAGAATATATCAAATTGAAAGGAACAGCAGGGAGAAGACTCTAGTCAGAAGGTTTTGTTGTATATGACTGTATATGATGTATATTACTAGTTTTGAGCAGTTATATTCAGTACTAATGTTGATCATCAAAGTAGGGAGGATCCAAGATTCATCTGCATGTGAGGGGGGGGGAAAAAGGCACAGTTGAGGAGGTTCTTGTTTTTTCTTGCTCTTTCAAAAGGTTTTAAAAAAAACCAAATAACCATTCTCAAAAAGAATAATGCTTTGTCATGGATTCCTTCTTTTGGTCTGCCAAACTAGTTTTATATACATATAAGAACACAGGTAAATTAATGAAGGGATAGTTTGATCAATTCTTTCTTGTTCAATTTAGGAAGGATCTATTAATTTAATACACAGCAGAGAGGGTAGAAACAGCAGAAGGCAATTGCAGGAGAGAAATTCTGGTTTTAGGACTAGATAGGCCTATTTAAAAGCCTCTATGTCTAGCTGCAGAGATTTTCAAGGCATTACTCTAGAAAATCTGATTACAGAGATACTACAGATAAGAAGCAATATTCACCACTGTAGTTCTCTGAGGTCTTCTTTTTAACTTAGTGTAGTGGCATTATTGCAATTGAAATATGTAAATAGTACAAGACCTGATTGTGGGGAATGTTCTCAACATCCTATTTAAAATATCAATTTAAACAGTGGGGGGGTTGTTTTCCTGAAATCTACAGCTGCCTAAACCTGAAGCTGGCCCAGAATTTACTGGTGAATTCTAAGTGCATTTTGTTTTGTGACATTAATATTGGGCTTGCACTACCAATTCATTTGCATTTCCATACAGCTTTTCATTCAAAACCTTAGAGTATTCTTTAAAAAAAAATCATTATGGTGAATGAAGAAGCAAGTAAAGAAGTATTTTACATAGGAATATGAACTGACTACTACAATAAAAGCCACTTAGAAATAGAATTCACTTATGTAGTATCTAACTATAGGAACCAGAAATTTGCTCTGACAGCTATGACTAATAATATTTGCTTTTAAGAAAAGTGCTATGCCTAAAATTTTAAAACATGGAGGAACTCTCTTAGTAGTAGTAGTTTCACTTTTCTATCTAATACAATCCTTCAGCCTCATGAAAATAAAAAGACATAAAAATCAATTAAAAAATTTATTATAATTTGAGGGTTTTTTTGTTAACAAGTTAATGGTGTCATACCTGTGACTTGCTTACCTGAGTTCTCTTCCACAACCCTCCCTCTTTACCTATAAGCTACACCTTTGAGATTGTGTAGAAGATCATATAGATTGCATTTTTATTTCTTATTCAGATTCAGAGAATTATTGATTTTCATACTGAATAATATTGACCAATGACGTATTCCTGCTTTGGTGGCTTCATTATTTTCATAGTTTCATCTAGTTATAGTACGCTTGATGAACACTGAGAAAACTGTCAGTTATAGCTATGTAAACCCATTAAAATGTCACAGTCCTGAAATACATTCTACAATGTTCAATCCACCTCACCAGAGACGTCCGCAAAAGATACATTTTTGCTGTACAGACCTGTTATTCAATTTCAGTTTGTTAGGTGTGACCCTATTACCCACAGCACCTTCCCTATGACAGTAATGAGTCAGGCATGTGTTCCTTCCTGTTTCTGCAGGTAACTTGTAGGGGATCACCAGACAGGTCACAGGTTATGATGACACTGATCTGTCCTACACCATGAATAGTATGGGCTTTGCCTTGGATTTCCTTTCCCCTTCTAACTCACCCTAAGGAAACAGAAAAATATTTTTAGGATCCCTGTATGGTTTCAGTGACTGCCCAAGGCATTACTTAGTTACTTCAGAAGAAAAATAATTAGTTTTTATTTAGAAAAAGTTAAAATGAAAAAGTAAGATATAGTTACAAGTCCAGACAGGCAGTACAGATATACACGCCAGCTTTGGTATGAAAACCATCTCACCAAGTTATCACAGGTCTGTTCCTGAATTAATAAGTGCACTCAAGGGAATACATAAACCATGTTTAGGATGATCTGCTCTCACTTTTATCTACAATGTTAGTCATCTGGAAACATCTTCATACTGAAGATGAGCTATAAGGCTGGAAGAGATGTGCCCTAACCATTCACAGGATTTACTAGCCTAGAATCTACTTGTTTCTGTGGCTTCCAGTTTGCATGGAAAGGAGGCAAGCTGAGCTTGCATCTCTGCAGGACACAGATGAAGTTCACACCTTTCTAAATAAACATTCATTGTTTTCACATCTACTCTGCTGCAGAAATGCATTTTAGTATATTAATTAATTAATTTGTCTAAAATCTTCTGAGAATTGGCTATTGTCAAGTGTTGTATGGATTCCAAAGAAAATAAGAAAAGCTGGTTTCCAGTGTTTCTCTAGACCCAACTAAATTTGTTACAATATGCATTCAGTTTTGATGAAACATCATAGCTCAGTGTAGCTGAATATGACAGCAATTCAGTAGTGCCTCATTTACCCTTATCCTGCCATTTATTGTGTTCAGGTAGACCTTGAACAAGTTGTAAACTTGACAATATACTTTAAAAACCTCTATTATTGACTTTAGATTAACCCCAATTTGATTTAATATTATTTTAATAAGTATGATTTAGCACATCCTTTTTGCAAATGAAAATTTCATGATTTTTTTAGCTAATAGATTTTTGTGAGCTTTCTTGAGTGCTGAATTAGAATGTCAAATTGCAGGAGATTAGAAGATCCATACAAGTTTGCAGTTTGGACTTCAAAAACTAGTTTCAAAAAAATGATGCTTAATTAGTAAGTTCAGTCTTGTTAATACTGAAGGTACTAATCAAAAGTGCCTTATTAAAATGTATTTATGTACAAAATGATAACTGGAGATGTGCTATCAAATACACTACACTATTTCAAAAGTACTCTCCTCCTCTGTATCTCAGAAGCTTATAGAGACATAATCGTCTCCCTGTGAAAGAATGCATTTTTCTCTCATTCTCTCTCTTTTTTCTTTCTTCTTTTTTTTTTTTTTTTTTAATTTCTGTTGTGTTAACTAGAGGCTTCTATTCCAAAAGTTAATGCATAAGTACATTCATTTTGTAACACAAATCCATGGTAATAAGTGTTCCTGCTCTTGAATTTTCACTAATAATACCCTAAACCACAAACTTAAGGGTTTTGTTTTTCCAGTCTTCAAGATTTTTTGTTTGAAAGTGTTTGGTCTTGGTTGTGTTACTGCATTGCATTTAGCAGTGTGTTATATACAGTTGTATATAATAATCAATGCAATAAGAGGCAAGATGAAATATCGACCAAAAGGTCTAAATCCTTTTTTTTTTTTTTTCATGTCACTAATTTGTTTGGCTTCGGAAGAACAGATAAAATTTGATTTTAAAATATCAGCTTCTTTCAGGATGGAAATCAAATTTTGTTTACTATTCCCATCTTCATGTTGACTTCAACTGAACTTAAACATGCTAAACAACATAGTTTGGTTCCTTGTGAACAGATCTGATAATTACATGGCCAAATCTTTCTTCTCTACTGGGCTCTTTTGTGTCCTTCATTTAACATGAAAATGTGAGGAAAACCTGAAGGACATGAGAGAACCTTTACTTTCTACTCGTGTTAGTCATCTCCTGACTGTCTTCTTATCTGTGAAACCACCAGAAAACAGAGATTTTAAGCCAGTTATGCTTAATATATTGAGCAACCTCTCTGTCTTTGAAGAGGCTGTGAAACTCACTTTCTTCAGCTGCAAGCCCCATGTCCCTCTGCACTTTCACTCACTAATCAGTTTCCTGGACTGTCCTTCCTCTGTCTTATTGGATTAAGAAAAGACTTATGCCAAACTGTTTTGTGGTGAAATGTGATTTTCACAAGAATATTCCCTTTGGTCTTCAGGGCTTTAGTGGATACAGAAGAGCTACTATCACATCTTTAATAAACTTGTCTTTGAAACTGTTGAGTTATGTCATGTGAATATTCCCTTGGGTCTTCAGGGTTTTAGTAGAAATAGAAGAGCTACTATCACATCCTTAATAAACCTGCTTTTGAAACTAGTGAATTATCTTCTTTTCCAGTGTGCAGTGGTGCTTATATGTGGGAAAAAATGCCTGGGTTGATGGGTTATCCTGAAGAATGGATTTCATGCATAATCTAGTCAGCCTGTACTCCCTTGGGTTTAGTGTCTGACAGTTTCCCTGGCTCTATGCTTGCTAGACCAATTTGTGTTCACTTGCTTTGCTTGAGGAGCTGGTGACAGTACTCCACAAAGACCAGACTATCTTTAGTCTTCACACTTTGCTGGATCTGATTTAGGTTTGATTTATTCCCAGTAAAACTTACTGAGGCAGAGAATTTCTTATTTGTCCTTATATTTTAGTAATTCCACTGTTTCTTGCATTCACAGAGTATGTCATAATTCTTTTCAATTCAGTAAAAATCTCTCTAATATCCAAACATCACTGTCATGTTATTTTGCAACCATTTGTCTTTGTCCATTAGATTTCTGTTTTAAAGTTACATGAATTGAGAAGAAATAGGTATCATTATTTTTTTTCTTAGCTCTTGAACAGTCTTTTTATTTGATATGGTCAACATATCCAACCACTCTGCTTCATTACCAGGAGCCATATTTCCAAGACATATGTTAAGTGCAAGTTAATTTCATTTTCATATTGCATTTTTATGCTTAAAACCGTATTTTATTATATCAGGATACACTAATTCCTTATTTAAATACTGCATTTTAAATCAACTGTTTTTATACTTTACTGTTTTTTTGCATTATTAGAGTCTCTGAGAAGATTTTTATTTAGAAAAATTACCAGAGTTTCAATATTTTAAGAAGTAATAAAACATCCATAGATTTGATCAACATAAATTTAACTACTCATTAACCTTTTTATTCTCCCCTTAGGTTGCTTACTACTAATAAATTATTTAATTTTCATAACACTTGTGTCTGTTTACCATTTCCGTAATTTCATTCTTCTTGACTCTTTCTCTGCCTGCATAGCTTTCCCAATTTCTACTTCTTACTGTGCAAGCGCTGACATAATCACCGTACAGGTAAATGACTGGTAAGCACTACTATACTTCTGAAACTGAAAATCATTCAGGTTGGTATGCCCATTTTCCAGGATGCAAACTGCATTCATGACTACCGGATTTTGAAATAGCATTTAAAAGAGTAAATGGATAAGGTAGGAATGCAGGCATAACATGCACTTCTGGTTAATAAAATGTAAGTTAGAATTAGTAACCTGTGTTCTTAGCTCATATGAGTTGTCCACAAAATGCTAGTAATGACTGGAAACTATTATTATCTGACCCGTACCTAGTTCTGTAGAGATGGAGCTTTTACTGTGCAGATACTTCTTTGGGTGTATTCACTGTTGACTTATAAAATTATATGGACACTTAAAATCCCAAAGGAATTTTTGTCTCCCCCAAGGATGAGTATACAAATCCTCTTGATCCACACAGTCAAACAAAAGAATATGAATTTTACAAAAACTTATTCATGTAGTTTTGACATTTCTCTTTTCTCCAAGCCAAATACTAATGCAATTCCAAAGATCTGAAAAATAAAACATAATATGAAAAAAACATAGAACCCCATGCTCCAAGCAATCTGTGAATGCTGTCAATATAAACATATATAAATAGTTTCTACACATCTTTGGTGGCACATACTCTATTGTGTACAAACCAGAGAAAATTGTAGGCATAGCCGATGCGGTTGTTAACTCTCCATGAAGTGCCTGATTTAAAATCCCAATCATGGCAAAATTCAAAAGACACACCCTAGTCCTGTCATTAGGGGTCAATTTATACTGTCATCAAAGTTGAGTCAAGTTATAATAATGCTTCAATTCACGTTATTAGCTAGCCTACTTGTAACAGTGGGGCCTGGTAGCACATGCAAGAGTATCAATATGGCAGCTCAGACTTCAGTGAGAAGAAATATCTTTATTATTTCCATAATTTCACAGATGACTTTGGAAGAATGTGAAGGCACAGTATTCAAACTAGCTAGTTTATTGCCAGTTCAGCTATTTCTAAATGAATTACTATCACACATGGAGTAAATGACTATGAATCAGTACTATACAGTCTGCTAAAGAAGTGTCCTGTACAGTGTTTTGAAAGTATGATTAACAGATGTATATAGTTAGAGAGAATTATAAAACTTTTACTGTAGTCTTTGAGATGATTGATATTCCCAGAGACAAGTGAATAGGAGAAAAATCTTTGATTCTTTACTCCAGAGCAGATGGATGGGAAAGATGATAAGAAAATTAAAATGAAAGGAAGGACAAAAAACTGTAAAACAAAAAAGAAGAAAAGTTGATCAAAGGAGATGAAGACAGAACAACCAGAAGTTTAAGAAATCTGCAGCATCCTGGAAAATGAAAAAGTCCCAGTCAGCACAGTTACCATATTTACTTTTTTGTTTGTTTGTTGAAGAAGCATCCACGAAACCAGGTCAGGGAAGGCTGCAGGCTGCCTCAGAAGCCCACGGAACTCAGACATTTCATTTGTTCTACATTTTGGACCTGGATCTAACATGCACATTTAAGAGTCCCTTTCATCTAATTAAAATTGGCACCAACATAAATTGCAGAGAGAAGAGGTTGTATCCTCCCTTCCCAGTGATGGTCAGTTGTTCCTGCTCCTCCCCAAGCCTCTTACATGCCTTTTATCGGTTTTCTGGGGCAGTGCTGATGGGTTAGTTTTGAGTTAGTTCACCATGCCTTTTGCTTTGAGATCTACAGGCAGAAGTGGGAGGGAAGCAAGACCACTGCCTGTTTTGGTAGTCAATACTTGTTTATACTGCCCTAAAATGGCTGTCAAACTGTGGGGCTAAGACAAGAGGGAGTTGTGCTAGTATTAGTATTAGTATTACTATAATACAATCTTTACTATAAAAGTATAATTTTTTAAATGATAATTAAATAAACTACAACGTCTAGCATGCATATGTAACAGTTCTTAAAACAATAAAATTATATAAAAAACTTAAGGTACCAGTAAAAACAAATAAAAAAGGGATATTTCTATTTCCAACACCTCCTTCTGCTGAACAATAGTGCATCCACAAAGAAAAAGAGATAGCTTCCAATTAACCTTCAAGCATGTAGTCCTAGATAAAATCCATCTCATTAATTCAATCTAAATGTCAATAGAAGTACAGTTTTTGTACTGAATCCTATATCCGAAAGAAAAAAGAAAAAAACCAACCAAACAAAAAAAACCCAGCAGTGTTGTAAATAGAGTCTAAGGATGTCAGAGAGAAAATGCAACTTCTGGGAGGAAAGGGGATGACATGCAGATGAACAGTGTTCTCAGCTACTTCTGTGCCCATCCAAGGACTGCCTAGCAGGCTGCTTGCTTCTCGCTATGTTCCGTGTCCACCCCTGTTGCCGGTGGTGGCCACACTGGCATCTTTTTCCACCTCCCTTCTCCGTCCTTCCCTGGCCTCACTGCTGTCCGCTCTGCCCCCCATGCCACAGCTCCTAACTTCCCTTGTAAGACACACAGGACTGAAGAAGACTCTGTCTTCCTAACTGCTTCTAGTACCTAAACATAAGAAGCAAGAAATTTTTTGGACAGGGTGACGAGTTAGGGTAGGGCTGGTTTAATCGCACCACAGGGCTCATCCCATCCCAGGCACTAGAATTCCTAGTCTTGTGGCCAGGGTAAGGACAGCAGGGAAAATGGCTGGTAGTGTCACAGTACCTTCCTATGGTTCTGGCTGCATAAAACCCACAACTTATTAGTGACATCAGTTCTTGAAAGCAATCCACATGTCGTGCAACTAGCAGTCAAAGCAAAGTAACTGTATTTCCCAAGGCGGATTACATTTTAGTCAGACTTTTGAAACAGTTAACGAGCAAACAAACAAACAGCAGCACTAAATGTTAGTCCAGTGTGACCAGAAATAAACAAAATTCTGCCTTAGCATACGTGTTTCAGGTGAAATGATAAAGAAGAAAGAAAATTGCCAGGGAGTTTTCTGTTCTATTATTAAGCTAGTACTTATAATTGCATTTCTGTAATGCTTTTTTCTTTTCTGTTTTTTTAATTGTCTGGTAAAGGAAACTTGCTACCACAAAACAATATACAAGCACTTACATTACTGGTGATTTTGTAAAGTAACACTTGGGAATGTATCACTGGCTTCATACAAAACGTAGATGATGTAGAGAGACTTTTTCCTCCGTTTTCCTTAAAGTTTCAGATTATCTCTTAAATGTATTTATTACTTAATGATTGGCATAAAGGCACTTATTTGCACAGCTGGGATAATGTCTGTTCACAGGGACCCAGAGTGATATATTCTGCAATTGCAACTAATCTATTTTATCTAAGTGTTTGTTCTCAGAGGCCAATGTCTGTCTGGAAAGTTCTTGTGTGTTAGAATGAACGTTATTTCTTTCAGTGGTTTCTATTTATCACTGTGCTGTGGGACACTACTGGCAATTTAGAAAAGAATAATGCCCTCCAGGTTAGAGACCAACAGCAGGAGCTGCTCCCATAAAGACAAATGTACTAAAGATTTATCTGTTTACCTATGTAATTTTTCCCTCTTTAAGATACCGAGGGATTTTTGTGCATCATTTGCTACTGATTTGTAAGAGGTTGTTGTCTAAAGTAAAGAAACATTGCACCTTAGCTTTCTCTTACCAAAGATTCCTCATCTTTTAGACAGTTTGAAGAGAACAGAAATTATTTTATAGTGAAATGTATTTGCAGAGCTCTTAATGAAGCTACTAAAACATATAATTACCTTAGTGATCCTGAGTACATTAATGGTTTGATTCTCAGTAGAATTGGAGGGGCAGGGAGGGGGAAGCAGCTGTCACGTTTCCAGGAGCTATTCCCAAGTACTAAAGATAGGCTGTGCATTTAAAACTTCCACTTACAGAAAGTAATGATAAAAGTTTAAGAATTAATGCTGTGTTGAATTAATAAGTTCATTAAAGACTTAATTTGTTTTTGTATACTGAGCTGGCTTATGGAATCCTCATTAAATCTAATGATAGGTTGTTTTCAGCATATTTGTTATGTAAAAACAACAATAACAAATGATTTTAAGAAATATTGAGATCAATTTTAAAATTCAAAAACATAGGAGTAACATCATCAATTGTAGATTTTAATTTGTTGGCACTGGCAGAAAGATCACATGCAAAGTAACAGTAAAAATTGACCTCAGGTATGACATTTTACATAGGTAATTTTATATACAGACTTGTGTGTGTGTGGAGTATATATGTAAAATTATACTCAAAATGCAAATAGATTTTACAAGGATAATTAAAGGTATCATGGATATCTACTTAACTGGTGGCATGATTATTTTTATGGGAGACATATTTCGGGGTGATGATTTTCAGCCCCAGATTCTGACATGGCAAATACACCTGGTCAGCATCACCTGAGACATTACTGGAAAGTGAAATTAAGAACTTATGAAATAAACCCAAACACTTGGCTTTTTTCACCAGTCCTTAAGCAGTGCATTGTGGTCTTCCTGCAAGAGATTTTGGTTGTTTAAAAGTTGCTACTCATCTGCCTTTTTCTAGTGACTGAGTGAAGGATATGGGTCTACCACTTGTTTCAAAAGGCTGCTTCTAGAAGGAGGTTCACCTAGTTTCTCATACCCCAAATCTTCTTGCTAAAAAAAGGCAAATCTACCTAAAGTAATATTTGGAAGGGTGAGTGAAAATGAATAGGCTAGCTAACTGGGGATAGAGGAAAAGGGAACTGTGTCAGGACACAATTGTCATCAGAGTGAGAAACAGCCAACATACTGCAATTACAGAAAACATATCTGGTTTTCAGGTCTTACCCAACAACCAAATTTAGACTGCTTCTAAAATGAGTCTGGAAATTAAATTTCATGTATTTTCTCCCTGCAGGTGAGTAAGGGGAGAATGAGATTTTTAAAAAGCCAGGTTTTGCTTTTTCTTGCACCTTTTGCACCCATGCAGTCTGATGAAAATCAACTTGGTTACACATCTGTTGCACAGTTCTGAATTTGGTCCTAAACTCATACAACTTCAGCAGCCAGTGGTTGCTTGGTTATTTGCTTCTAGTAGCTTATATTAGAAGTGCTTTTCTGATTCAAAATCAAAGGCCTTAACCCAATCAAATCTAAAATCTATGTGAATGACTGTATTGAGCACCAAACAACAAATGGTTTATTAAAATTGATGCTCTTTTGCATAGTATTCCCTAATCTAAAGCACTTAATATTTTTTCCAGTGCAATGACTTAATTGATTTTATATCACTGTATTCTGTTGAATGATTTATGTTTAATTTCTTGCTGTCCAATTAACAGTATATTAGATTGTAGTTCATAAGGGATACTACATCTTGAGCAGTGTTGTCTCTTCCGAAGGAGAGAGACAGTCTTTATCAAGCCAGCTTTAAACTGATTCAATCCTCAATATTTGACATCCCAGCTGTAAGCCTCCAAATTCCCTTTGCAATTTTTTATTTTATTGCAGGTGGTCCAAATACTATATGTTGTGGTTTAACCCCAGCCATCAAGTAAGCCCCACACAGCCGCTCGCTCACTTCCCCCACAGCAGGATAGGGGAGAGAATTGGAAGAGGAAAAGTGAGAAAACTTGTGGGTTGAGATAAAGACAGTCTAATAGGTAAAGCAAAAGCCGCGTGCGCAAGCAAAGCAAAACCAGGAATTCATTCACCCCTTCCCGTGGGCAGGCAGGTGCTCAGCCATCTCCAGGACAGCAGGGCTCCATCACGCCTAACCGTTATGCGGGAAGACAAACTCCGTCACTCTGAATGTCTCCCCCTTCCTCCCTCTTCCCCCAGCTTTATATCCTGAGCATGATGTCCTATGGTACAGGATATCCCTTTGGTCAGTTGGGGTCAGCTGTTCAGGCCGTGTCCCCTCCCAACTCCTTGTGCACCCCCAGCCTCCTCGCTGGTGGGGTGGGGTGAGAAGCAGAAAAGGCCTTGGC
>JAVKLA010000053.1:9024146-9039927 GCA_034782735.1 Sagittarius serpentarius | reverse complement strand
AAACATAGACCCATACCAGCTACTGTGAAGAAAATTAACTCTATCCCACCCAAACCCAGCACATATATAATCTTTATTTGGGTTATAGAATTCAAGAAAATAAAAAACAATAGAGGGCAGACATAGGCACATTTACTGATGAAATTAAAAACTGTATGACTTTGATATTAATTTGGTTTTGGAAAGTAACGTGAGGAAAGCATAATGTGATACAAAGAGGACATTTTGTATTCTATGACTTCCCAAAAGGCTTCCTACCACTATTTAAAAAATTTTAAAAAGGATGTGATGATGATAGAGGCTAAGCTGATACTGTAGAGGATTAAGAGACGTGTGGGAGATATAGAAGAAGAAGGGATGTCATTTTCTTTTAAAGTAAAAGAATTTCACATGACTTTTAGTGAAATAAGATTATAGACACCGTCTTCAGAATTCTGCTGGTTTTCATATTGAGGTTACATTTCAAACTTGAGTATTTTGGGGGAAGAAGAGAAGGATGTTCACGCTGTCTTCTGGGGAAAGACGAGGTTTGAAACTGCAATTAAGGGAAAAATCTGGAAAAGAAGAATATTTTAGACAATAAAGTGTAAACGATGAAATGAAAAAGGGTAGAAAGACAACAGAGAGAACGGGGAACTTTTTTGTGACAGTGTAATGGAGCTATCATTTGCTTTAAATAATAAATAGTTCCACAAACACTGGAACTAATAGAGTTGTGTTTCCAAATGATTTGTGTTTCATCAAATGGCTTTTTAAATGAAGTAAACTAAGCCTGCAGCGTGTTTCCTGTCCTTATTAAACACTAGAGAGCTCATAAGAGGAGGGAAAGAGAGAAGGAGAATAAAAGTGAGATGATGTCTAATAAAGTTCAAACTTTGACTGAAGCTTTTCCCAGAATTAAAGCATTTATAACCTCTCCTATCTACACTCTTCAACACAAGAATGTGTTTATTCAGTAACAGTTCAGTTCATACTTTGGTCTTTCCCTCAGCATAGGTATCACTGTAGCCTCTTTCCTGCCCCTAGATACCTAGTTTCACAGAACTTGTAAGAATGTAACATCTGAAAACTCTGTCTTTCTGTCAGATTTGATAGAAATTGGGCAACCAGTTCAAAAGCGCTGGAGGAGCAGGGACCGCCATGCTCTCACAACTGCACTGACACATGAAGAGCCTGACTTGCATGAACTTTTTATTCAGGAAAGAACAGAGAGGGGAAAGAAAGAAAACAGAAATCACCATTTAGGAAAGTTTCGCTAGTTTGTTCATTTTTTTCTTCCATTTTTTGTTACGAAGACTGAAAGAAAAGTCTTAGTTTTGTGTTGCTCAGTCCTGGTTTATAATGTTTCCTTCCAGTGAGCTGGGCACGGAGG
Source organism: Sagittarius serpentarius (assembly GCA_034782735.1). Classification (NCBI taxonomy): domain Eukaryota; kingdom Metazoa; phylum Chordata; class Aves; order Accipitriformes; family Sagittariidae; genus Sagittarius; species Sagittarius serpentarius. The sequence goes on along the minus strand of JAVKLA010000053.1, from coordinate 9,038,555 downwards.
TTTCACTTTGAATCTGTTTAGCAAAGCATTAAGTTGCATCCCTGGCCAGCCAGTTGCCTGGTTCGTGCTGCTCTTCCGTTCTGTCCCACTGGGTTGCCTTGCTACGAGTGAAAATAATTCCCTGTACTGGACCCACGAAGGATCAAAGCATTACTTCTGACACAGACACCTGCACATCCCAGGAGCCAGAATTTTCTGAGTGCATCTTGGGAGTAGCAGTCTAACTAGAAAGCGAGCTTCCCACATTGAAGAGGTAGCTCTCATCACATAACGTACCCCAAGCAGAAAATGAAATGCAATGCTAGACCATTTGAGATCAGTTCAATTTCTTAAAGACAGTAGATGCAGGGGTACTTGAGGTGGAAAGGAGTTCTTCTCACAAGTATTACGCACACTCAGGCAGTGCACAAAGGTAGATGTAAGCCCTTCAGCTGAGGCAGTTGCAGGAGGACAGGGCATCACGGTGGTGTTCCTCCAGCCAGATGATGACTCTGGCAGTGACCCCAGCAAATCTGACCCCTGCAAAGGGGAAGGCTGCACATAAGGTCCGTAAGGGCATTTCGGGCGTCGCGGCCATTGATGGTACTGTTTCCACCCGACCCTGACACTCAGGTTCATTCTCTCTCCATTTTCAACCCCCTACCCCTCGCCTTCCTCCTGAAACAATTTTCCTTCCTCCCCTCCTTCCGCCTGGCAATCAGGAGACGTCTCCCTCTGTTGCCATAACAACAGACAGCAACCTGGCCCTGGCGGGGCACTCCTGCCCTTTTCCTTAAAAATTCAACTTCATGTAAAAACATTTGTGTCTCGTTCTCTCTCCTGAAATCCTTTTCCCTCGGGCTTTGGTAGGAGAGACTCACTCTGCTCCGTGTGTGGCCACTGTCCTCTCTTACCCCCTCTCAAAACACTGTTTCCGCACCACAGAGAGACACAGATTTGATGCTTAATTATCCCCTACTGAGTTTCCTATATAACGCGCTCGGAAGGGCGTGCCACTTTGCAAGCTTCGCTGTACGAGTACGTTTATCTTTGCCATCCTGGTGCTCCTCTCTGCAATCACCGCGCTGCAGCCGTACCACCTGGACCAGATGCGGACTGATAGGGAAGCACAGCTCTGCCCGCACAAAAGGATAAGGAAACGTGGAGAGCTGTACCACAGAGCCATCGTATCAGATAGCAGCAACAAAACCCTGCTCTTTCCTCAACTAATCCATCAGGCTAAAAGAGAGCAGTTTGGGCATGCTTTTCCTTCCATTGACACCAAACATATCATACAGTTCTGCAAAACATCTGTGCCGCTTCATTTTGAGTCTTGTTTTACGGGGCATAAATTTCTCACCTGAACACCGACCTAAACACAAGCCTATAGGGCTGTATGAGTATTTATTTTTAGATTATTCTAATCTTGTAGCCTAATGTAAATGTCATTCTAGCACGTATGATTTAGATGTTAATTGCACTTCCAGGTCATTTTCTGTTTCTGGAACCAAATCCTGTCAAAATGCAGATGGGGAAAGTTATCTTTGGCTTCACCCAACCTGTCCTCTTACAGTGTACCTGGCATTGTCCTGGCAGCCAAATTTCTGGAAGCCCGCAGTGTTTTGGGCTTGGAGCACTTGTCACAGCATAGTGGGTATGAGCTAGCTGGAACAGCAAGCAGATAATGTCAGTATCACAGAGCCCTCTTTTCCCTCACAATTTGGACAGCAAGCACTTTAGAAACTCTCTAATGTGCCAGAGCCCAGATATTATTGGCATGGAGTTTAGTTCCTTTTATTATCTACCTACTGCCCTAGATACAGCATTTCTAGACCAGAGAGAGGTGTGGACAGAGAAGGAGCAACAGAAACATTATTCCCTTTGGTTGGAATTTTTTGCCAATTTTATATTGACACTGCTAGCTCCACGAATCTTTGGGGAAGACTTTCATAGAATTCATCATCCTCTGCTACACCTACACCTTGCAGAAAATGGCCTCTGTAGGTAAACAGCATCTGATTAGTAGTTGTACAGATGCCAGCCCAGACAGAGCTCTCCATTCAGTGAGAGCATACCTCGAAAAGGTGCAAGAAGTGTGTTCTGTGCTTTCTTTACAAATCCATGAAAGATTGAAAGTCACGGAAACACATTTCATCAGCACGGTCTGTTTCTCTAGTAGAAGATTAAGCTGCAGGTGCTTCTCTGCATCCTCACTGTACTTTTTGGATGAAGAAGACTACATCCATAATGATTGTTACTGGGTAATAGGAGCTGACACAGAGCAATATTGTATAAAGTAACAGTTCACCCCATGACAATGCCATGATAATCATGAACCTCAAGGAATTACTGAAGAAACAGTGGCCTTAGTAGGATCTAAAAGTTCTGGTACAAAAGGAGGAGAAGGGGGTGTTGCTCACAATGTGTATCTAGTAACTGAGAAATGGCAGTGTGAATTTCTTGTTATCCTGACTTGAAATAAGGGTTGAATTCCCAAGGCTTGATGGCAGACCTTCAGATCATCTATTTAAGCAGAAATCGTATGAGAGAAGGAAACATGCATGAGAGATGTAGATACCTAGCTCACATAAAAATTATGCAATTATTCTGTTCAACCACAGTGCCCTGGTGGGATATCTATTTTGTTTTCAGGGATTGTAGGGGCTTAGAGGACAGCAGAAAATAGTCTGTTGTAGAGCCTTTTATGCAACTAAATAGAGGCAATTTTTGTTTGTTTGTTTGTTTGTTTGTGTCCATCCCTCCTGCTGAGCATTTCACACTCACAGTCCTCTTACTCATCTCACCAGCTACAGTTTTTGTAACATTAGAAACATTAATTTCTAAATCTCTGGCATTAACGTTAGTCTGCATGAGTGGAGTAGCATCTGATAGTGTTAGAATAAGGCAAAAATCTCAGTGCTGTGGCAGGCAACTAGGGAGCATGTTACGGGGTCTCTAGAGGGATTAGTTTGGAAGCCTCAAAGTGACTTCTATGCTACTCGGGGCTATATCAAAAGAAGAGAACTCTGAGTCAAAACACTTCTGTCCCCAAAATGGGTCTGACAGTCCTGCTTCATTCAGTGTCTAAGTCCTAAGCACTGTTAACATGAGCTTCTGCTTCTGGTAATAAAGTTTAACAGGGCTTCTTTCAGAGCTTCTCCAAACCTATCATGTCTGGTTCTCACTGAATCATCTATGACTACTATTCTATCTCAAGGTCTGCAACTTCAGTTTTAAAAAAATGAAATGTGATTGTTGCACCATTTTTACTTCACAACAGGAAAGAGAGAGTTCATCTGATGTTTCAGTACATTAATAATGTAGAACTGGTAGCAAGGAGCAGAAAAGATGGCACAAAGGCTTAATCTGAGAAAACAGACATAGGTAAAGTGTAAATAAAACTGGGTAAATAGGCATTTTTTCCATTCTTCTTGTATTGATTGAGTGGGCAAACAAAACTCTGGGAAGAAATTTTGTGGGTTGAACCAAACAATTTTTTTTTTCCTAAAGATAATAATAATAGTAGTAGTAGTAGTAGTAGTAGTAGTAGTAGTAGTAGTAGTAGTTTTGGTACAAAAGGTATAACCCTTTTTTCCAAACAGCAATATTCTACTTTTAAGATAAATAAAAATTTCCATTTAAAAAAAAGGGGCTTTTGAAACAGATTACAACTGCTTTCAGCAAATGTCAAAACAAAGTTGTCTCACATCTTTTCATCCAAAAATAAACTGTGGCAATTTGTTAATCACTTGTCATCTCCACTGACAAAGGAAATTTGCAAACCTACACTTGGACAAAATGATACAAAATACTTTGTTCTAATATTAAGGATAGTGAGAAAGTAGAGGCATGGAAAAGGGCTATGAACAGCTCCAATCTGCTCTACTTGTCTGCACTTGCTTTGGATTTTCAGTCACGGATGACATAAATTTTCCGATTGCTGTTAATATATACCATGTCTCATACCACACTCATCAACAGTTCATTGAGTTGACTGGCCTCCAACATACCTGTCACCCATCACAATTAACTACAGTCACTGTCACAAACAATTTAGTAGATACACATCTGTGCTCAGTCAGTCAGTCCCAGCTGTGAAGTGCATATGTCTCATTTGATGAACCAGCTCAACAAAAGGGTTCTTGAAAAAGTGTTAAATACAGTGACCTGAACCAAATACAATGATGTTTATTCTGTTTATGAGCGGATTGAATTTACATGCCTTCTGCGTTCTTACAGGCTTCAGAGATGCACCGCAGTGCCACTGTGTGATCCTCTTTCTTTGAAAGCTGTCCCTTGTCCAGAAAAAAATTGCAGCTGAAAAGATTCTCCTAGAATGAAGTGGAATAAACAATAGATCTGCTAATTATTACCACTGGTATGGTAGACTTGACACATGGCTGCACAGGGAGAATACTGAAGTATGTACACACTTGACTGTCTCCATTGTTGCTATATTTAATGTTTGTGCTGTGCTCAAGACAATTATTCTAGCAGGAATTAATATTTTAAATAATGTGTGGTGATCCATAAATTTGAACTAACCGATCTGCTAAATAACTAGAAATCCATGTTCATTCAGTAGCTGACATAAAGTAGATTCTAAACTACTGCCAATATTCCAATACCTGATTAAGGAAATGTTTTTATTTCTAAAAACAAAAGCCTTGAAATCTTACACGACTTGTTAGTATATCAAGATTTTAAGGTCACGCAGATTTTAAGACCGTAGAGGGAAATGTGTCAGACCTGCAAAATGTAGGTCTGTGTTTAAAAAGTATTTTCCTTAAAGTACCACTAAGAATTGTTCCTACTGTAGACAATTCACTCAGAGGCTGTTCTTTTGTTTTATAAGCATGCTTGACATTTCAATTCCCTTTTTTTGTGTGTGTTATGCTGTCATACATAGGTGTGTAAAACTTGCCAAAGGAAAATGGTAGTATTTCATAACTCATTTGTCCGAGTAAAAGCAATTACGCAAGTCACAAGACAATGAGCAGTTAGAGTCTGTAAATGCCTGCCGGAAATGAAAAGCACAGTGTGGTACTCAGAGAGATTATATTTACTGTTACTGAAATTTTCAGAACAATTTTTTGTAGGACAAAACCATCATCAGATTCTCTAGTTGTACTGGTCAGTAAATCCAATACACTTTCTCAGTAACAGTTTTTGGAAGGCCAGACATTGCCTACCTTACTTCAAATGACATCCACTAAAAGCTGATGCTTTCTTTTAGTTCTGAATATCCACTCTCCCCAGTCTAAAATGCTGGACTTCTAGAAATAAAAGCTAGTGCCATATTTAAAGGTTTCCCACTGTCAGGAGTAAAGCAAAGGAGAGTTGGGAAAAAGCAGAGAGGTTGCTGGCTGCCATAGACTGGGATGAAGTTAATTCTGGGGAAAACATGTATGAAGCTTCCCTCTCCAAGTGGGCTGGCTGCCTTTTGCTTAAAGAAACAGAGGAATAGGATGCTGGTTTATATGGGTTTGGCACCTACCCTGTAGAACAAAGAGGACCAATCTAGCAAAGGTGGTGTCAGCAAGTGTGCAAGGAAATGAGGTAAGTGTGTGTATTCTTCACCTAGCAAATATTTCTTCTTGGTTCAGACTAACTGGTGAAATAGGAACTTGGTTTCATGAGTCTGAAGTCACTGAGTTTCACTTCACTGAACTCTGCCCAGAAAAAGCATATGTGATGGTGCCAGCCTGGGGCTACTGAAGTCAAGGAACAGTGATTTCTCTATTCCGCCTAATAAATGGATGGAGTCGTACCTACCACTGAGCGAGAGCAGTGTGTGGTGGTGAGAAAACGAGGCGTAGGTGTGAGTGATCAGTACATACAGGTGCTTTTCTGCTATGGACGCCGAGTGCTCATCTGCTGTAACCTGCTTCTGCTGAAGCATACAATTTTGCTGCCTCTACCTGAACAGACAGAAAACATTCTTCCTTCTTCCACTCCAAAAATGAACTTAAAGAACAAGTGGAAAGCTCTAATAAAAATATATACAAACAGATGTAGGGAAAAGCTAAATCGAAGGGATCCTCTTGCCTTGTGAATCTAGTGAAGACTTTTGCAGAAGTTGTCTCTCAAACATACTTCTGCTTACCTGTTAAGGGAAGGAGAGACATACAAGGTTTGGTAAAGCTTTCACAGATTGCGAAGTTTTTTACCTCATGTTTTCTTTTTCTAGATCCTCGAATGCATTGTGCTTTTCCTACGAGATTCAGTATACCCATAATTTCTTGGTTCATGGATCTTCTCTCTTATAGCATGCAACCATAGAATAAAAAATTCACCATGTGAAATAAATGATTGCTCATGTAATTCAAATAGTATATTCCAAATATAGCACTCCTCATTAGCTAGGATTTCATAGCAGTCTAAAATAGGTTTTTAAAAACTACCAGATAACCATTTGATAGAAACACCTTAAACTGTTCATGGGAAACTTCCAACAGAAAAATAAGCCATAATTCTTAGCAGATTGTCAAGATTAGATACTACATCAATGTTTTGTGTGAAAAGCAGCATTAGAAGGCAAGTATAACAAAACCAAATTACAGGAATGCTAGCCCCACATGTACCAAACATGCTACCTACAGTGGATCAAAGATAATTAACTGTATAGCAACTTTTATTCTTTTTTTTTTACAAAAACTTTCCAAATGGTTAGTAAGTTATGTTTAAGTGGACCTACCAAGTAGCTTATGAATTGTTAAAGAACACTTGGCTACCCATCAAGTTGTTTATAACCTGATCTAAAGTCACACTTTTAAAATGTATAAATCCATGTGTTGGTCTTCTATGCCATACATATGTAGAATAGGCAATGTTACTGATAGAGAATTTAAGATGAAGCAGTTCATCTCTTGTTCATCAGAAAGTTGTTACTTTCGCCAATAAGAAAATGTAGAATAGTGCAACGTGCTCTGAACTCTAGGTAGTAAGTGCTGAGAGAGAAGAGTGTGCAACCTATTTATCCCCTTCATTTGCTTTAGTTCTCCCTGAACATGCTTCAAAACAGTGTTACAGGTTCATCAGCATGGGATATTTGCTATTGCAGGTTTACTTGTTGTTACTGATCTCATTTAAAAGACAGTGTTTAGCCTGGCACTAGATCAATGAAGCAGGAGTCACTGTGGTGGTTGGTTTTGAAATCTTTCCAAACAGCATTGTGTAGAAAGCTGTGGCAAACTCAAGATTTTCAGTTCCTCTGTTTCTTTTCAGAATGAAGTATATTTAATTCTTTAGCGGTATTTTAAAGGAATTAAAATCCACTGAAAAGCATACAGCTTTGTATTTTTCCTATTTAAGTTACAAGTATTACTTCAAAATTAGAACTGGAGAACAGAAGAGACTAAAGTTACAGTTAAATTTTCGTAATTGGTCCCATTCAGTACAAACTGAGATATATAAAATGTGAATGCCATCATAGATCAGGCTAAAGTTTTATGATCTGACACTCTATATAATGTATTTATTTCTACTGCATGCATGTATAGAATGCATATTTTTTTCTCTCTTTAAGAGTACTTCATTCTCTCAGTGCAAATGCATATTTTTCATTGTAAAAAATAAACACAGCAGTGTTACTGAGATCTTATGTTTAGTTCCATAACCTCATTGTAAACTGGCACTGTTCAAAAGACCCAGCATAAACTAGGGACAGAAGAAGGAAAAAATCGTATTAGCAGATATCAAAATATATTTAACTCCTGAAGCATTCATAACCACGAACCTTGAGTTGCATGCCATTGTATATCACAAAGAAGTTCTGTTACTCACAATTTTCCTGCCAGTAGTAAAGAGCTGCCACATCTAATACACTTATGCAATTTTGTATTAGTTAATGTTATTAATAATCGCAGTTCAAAGGAGTTTGCTAAATTGAGAGACATACAATTGCCCCATCTGTTCCACAAAGGACAGAGAACATTTTGTTGATTTTATTGCATAAATACAGACTATGAGATCAAGTACTGTGTCACTATCAAGGCCATAATAATGACAGACAGTGCATTTCTGGGAGTTACAAACCATACAAGTCAAAGAACTTGGGACTTCAGTCTCCCGAGAGCTGCAATATATACACAAAACTTCATACAAAATTGAAATGATATTATAAATTGGAATAAGAGTTCATGCCCACAAATTTGTTATCAGCATAAATCTATTTCACACTACATTATGCCTTTAGCTCATTTTGCACAACATACTGCCATTAGACATAATGAAAAGTAAATATGAGAAGGGAAGGCTGCACTGTCCAGCTGGAGTAACTCTATTAGGGTTGAAAGTTGCTGCAAAACTTCAAAGATCTATTTATTAATTAAAACCATCTTCCCCCCAACAATAATAGTACCTAGACATAATATCAGAGTAATCATTATGAGACAGTTTGCGGAGTAACTTATTGAAATTGAACTTTCAATTAGCTCATAAAACCTATTTTCCTAGGACAAATCAATCCGGTGAAAAAACTGAAAAAACTTTCTAAATAGAAGGAGGGTTTATTACAGATTTTAAAGGAAATTAAATATCAGTACTTCATACACCAGCGTTCACTTTACCTTCTTAGGTGTATAATGCAAGGTATATTTACTGTGCAAACCTATATGCAATACACAGATAACAATTAAAGGAATCAGATTCAGCTATGAGTGAGTTCTTGAAAATGCCCCCCTCAAAAAAAGTTATGATATTTGAATGAGTAACTTAAACTTTTACCACAGACTAGAAGGTTTTTCGCATTACTCTTGTATTATACTTGCGAGAATTAGCAATGTCACCTCCTACTTTTTTGTGAAATTTTGCTTTATTTTCTCCCAGGTATAAATAAATGTTCAACATCTGAAGATTTACAAAATTACTCAGAAAGTACCTAAAACCAGAAATGCTCCCAGGTACAGAACTGTCCTTTTAAGCGTTAGTGTCTTCTCTCAAAAATTTTTGGAAACTTTACCTTGGGGAGACATTGACTCAGGCAAGCAGGCAATTCTGACTCAGTGCTTTTGTAAAAGGATGGGCCAGGTCAGGGGAAGAAATCCCTTTAGGGATTTTGCCCGGAGAGAACAAACAAGAACTCATTGTCGTGGGTAAATAGAAAGGAACAGCATAAATGTTTAGATCTTGGGGCACCAGGTTATGAATTATTTCTGTTTCTGGACAGCTTTGTTACTACTGTTATATGAGAAACGGAAATCCAGCAAATCTATGGTGTGGGTATTTATACAATAGTTAGCTGATTAACTGCTAAAATAGAATATGATACAGAGAAACTTCCAGTAACCCCATTTAAGACAGAAAAGAAATGAAAAAGTATTTTTAGTTTTGTATGTGGGCTCCTGATGAGTTAAGAAAGAATATCTGTCTGTATTGCTGCAGTGTTTTTTGGGTTTTGTTATGTTTTTGTGGACAATAGTGCCTTTCTAATGTATTTGTGGCATACACTGCATGGATGGGAGACAGAAGGCTGGGTCCTCACTGATATGCTGCGGAATGATATTCTTACCTTGTGCTCAGTGAGGTGGGTTTTTTGTTTCGTTTAGGGTGGGGGGCATTAGGCTTTTTTGTGGTATTTTTCATATCAGACCATTAGACTGTGAAAAATATCTGCATATTTTGGGGGGCTGAACGCATATCTCTACACTAACAGGTCCATCTTCTGTTTCTCTTGAGCAAGGTCTTCAGGCGCTGTATTTTGCAGCATGAAACAATTTATTTTGTTTGTGATTCTCAGTCTTTCAGGAAAATTTGTATTGGAAATGAGCAGGGAATATTCTTTTTCTTCTTTCAGTGATGCCCTGAGGAATATAAATTTGTTACAATAGCTCCTGATTCTAGTTCTGTTTCTTAGAGGGTTTATCTAGTGTTTCAGACAATATCAGATGCGAATGCTCTCAAAATAAAGTTAAGCTATTGTTCTTTATAATTCTTGGATGCATTAAAGAAAGAACAGGTCCAAAGATAGATGACAGAAGTTTAACAGAACTATACTATAGGCTAAACTGCTGGAAATAAATGTGCAAACTGTACAATTATTGAACAATTAACTTTTTGGACTGCATTGTGATCTACCCTTAGGGTAAAATAGACCAAAACACCTGTTAAATAGCGTAAAATCTAATTTTACTTAATGGCCTTTATTTCCCTAATTTGCTTAGTTCTTGGGAAAAGCTGCGATCAGGAAAAATATTTTATTCCCACTGTGGAATGAAGTGCCAATTTGTTCCAGTTCCCTTCAGTGTGTATATCGTACTTACGCACAAAGTGAAATTCATTTGCAGATGAACTGTATAGCTCCAGGAATTTGTTACAGGAAATATGACATGCAAAAAAAAGCCTTTGCTTGTGTGCATGTGTGCTCCTGGAAGGCATGCTTTTACTTTTACTGGGGTGGATTCTAATGTCTTAAGCCAATAAAAGCCACAATGGATTATATCATAGAAATTATTCTCTGAATGTGCGTAAGTCCTTATCAGTTCAGAAATGTGTAAAATGAACTGCAGAGCCTTCGGCACACAAAATGCAAGGTGTATGGCGGAGTATTTCAGTCTTCATTATAGATTTAATTTAGGTCATATTATATTTGAAACCAACTTTTCCAGTATACTTGGCCCTTCTGCAGTGTTCAGCATCCAAAAGTCTCTGTAACAAGTTAATTGATCCTCCATAAGTAAATGTTAAAGATCTCATCCACACAAATCCTGATGTCTATTAAACCTGAAGTAGCCCAGAAAGCCCAAATGTTACCTCTTAAAAATAAGACATTAGGAGAGACTATGAAAAATCAGGACTTAAAATATATTTCTAGGATGTTATTCTTTACTGTTCATTTCAAAATCCTAGAGAAAAGGTGAAAAAGGGACTTTTGTGCATTCAAAGAATAGGGGTTTTATACCCCTTAAATCTGTAGGCAAGAGAAATATACGTGAAACAGCTTTCATGAAAGCACTGCTTCAGGGTAGACTATCCAAAAGACAAAAAAGAAAAACAGAAAAAGTGGATGAATATTAAATCTAAACTAGTTCTATATCTAGAACTTGCTAGTTATATGGGTATTTGGTAACTATCTATTTAATGGTAATACAGAAGGTATGGGCAACATGAAAATTAAATCATAACACCTGGGCTCAAATGTATAATGCAGGGGTAAGACATAACTAACAGAAGAAAACAAATCACATACAAATGAGTCCCAAATCATTCATCTGTAATAACAATTAAGTTCAATTCAGGGTTTATATTTCCCCACCCACCCACAAAGCTGACTTGAGATTATTTTTCTCCTTTTTTCAAAACAATTACATTCTATATTAGTTGAATTATATTATCACATAGAAATAAACACTGATACTCCCTAATGATGACAATAATTTTCTAGAGAACAAAAGGTTCAGTTGCTTTTGTTTTTTCATATAAAATGTATCTTTGTTTATAATAATCAGCAATTAGTTCTGGCAATATCCCTGTGGCTCCCCTGCCAGCTGGAAGGAAAAACAATTATATAGTTGGCATTTCTTTTAGGACAGCAGCTTCAGAGTCACTGTAGAAGCAACTATTTTCATCAGTGTTATTTAGATTTTTAAGAATTACCTTCCCAAATTTGTTTCAAGAAAGCATTTTCATCCTTTGTGATTCAACACAAAACTGAATGACACTTGATAGTCAGAAGGTGATGTTTCAATCAGAAAGTAACAAATATATTTAGAAGAAAGGTTTAGAATGCTTTAAGGGATTTACCAGTGATTTCTAGTTAATTATGGAAGAAAGAGATGGGAAAGGTCAGAGGCCTGGAGAAAATTTATAGGAGTAAGGATGTGAGTTATACCTTCCATTGAAAGCATACCTGAATGTTAGTCCCTCTTTCTATTGTATGTTTTAAGTGATACCAGCTTTTGTAAGTAGTGTTTTCTAGACATAAGGTAAAAAGTAACAAATGTGAAGGGAAAAAAGTTATGCTCTAACCACCCCCAAAAAGATAAAGGGGTGAGTTTAAAAAAAAAACACAAAAAAACCCCTGTAGAAAATTGTAACTGCTGTCATGATTAGCTGGCTGATTTCTTTTTGGCATCACAGTAGATCCTCAGGGAAGAACTGTGGGATGAAAACACAGTATGATCTCTGGCATGGAAACCAGCAAAAATGTGATTGCTGAAAATGAGGGATACTGTAAGAACAAATCTGACATTGGTATCTGGACTGAGGAGCTGGAAGAACATGCTAAGAAAAGTGCAATACAAGGTTACAGAGAATTGTGAAGGACCCTGAGAGAACGATTAAAAAGCATTATGCAGAAGGGAATGATGAGGAATGATTCAAATGCACAACAGGTAGGCAAAATTACGATGTATTTAATCAGGAATAGCACTTTTTAGCAAAGGAAGTAAATATGACAGCCATATTTTATACTGAATGGAAAAGACACTGTGGGTGAAGCTAGAAAGTAACTTGAGGTATAAGATGAAGAAGAAGGGGAGAGGGCTAACAATTGCACACTTAAAATTTAATGTACTATTACCCCTGCAGACTAAGTTGTACCCAGTCTATGCTACATGAACAGCATAGACATGGGTTTAACAGAGTGACATAGATTTTTAAGGTGTCAGGCCGTAATATAGGAGATAGCTGGAAAGAAGGAGACTAAAAGATATATGTTAAAGGCAACAGCAGAGAAGATGTATCTAAATCACTTGAAACAATCTGATCAATGTATTGGGAGCTGCAGCTGAAGAATGATACATCATAGTAGTATAGAGAATTTTGGATTCTTACCTTTATTTAGTGATCTTTCCCTTTCAGATGGCAACCTACTGCAGTTCCACTGGCAGTTCACAAGGATTACTTTGTGCTGTTTCATGCCTTCAAGCTCTTCTTTCTACCCAGAAGCATGAAATTTTCTGTGTTTAAGTAACTTAGGAACTAAAAGAAAGACAAGGTTGGGAGCAAGACACCTACATACCTTTACAAATCTGGCCCTTAGAAACAGAAATCTCACAGGTATTCAGTGGTACTTATCTTCTGCATAGAATTTTGGATCCTAAGGCACACAGATATTTTTGAAATTTTGACCCATAGGCATACAACACAACCCATACCAAAACAGGTAATTAAGCATGATCTGTGGTCATCTACCTATTCTTTAAGAAGACTGATTGCGAGTGAACTGGGGTCCACATGTCATGAAACAGAAACAACACCCCTTTCTGTACAAATTCATAGATCTGTCAGGAAAAATTAGCTCAGACATAGCATTTCACTCATGTGGCTAAATGGCCTTCACAATGGAGCTTAAAGCCTAAGAGCAGGGTCTGCTTCAACTTTGCAGCCACTCATATACATAAATACATAAATCCAAAATAGGGTACCTATCAAATTCTTCTTCTAGTGAAAAAGTCTGAAAATGAGCCAATAAAAATAGTGTGGAGAAACAGCTCATACTGTTTATTGTTTTAACAATGCTTCTCTCCTTGCCTAATGCTCAGTGAAGAACTGTGCACTGATTAGTATTTTTATACTGGCCAGATCCCCAAATTAAAGCCTGGACCTAGCATCCTGCCTGCACATTGGCAGGCACTACATGGCAAAACAGATGTTCCAAGAATCATACAGCCAGTTTTGCATTTGTTTCTCCTCTCTCTGCTTCCCCCCTCTGCTTTTTTCACTCAAGTGTGTAATGAGTCAGTAGCTGATGATGTTCTGACAAGGGCACAGCTTCTCCAGGTTTTCATAGGAGTTATATGCATAGAAAATAGCTCAAACATAACCCTTACACAAGTCTTTGTTACAATGTGCCAAGAATAAAAGAAAAAAGAACAAACCCATTACTAGGTGCATCCTGTTCTGCATCCTGTCCTGTCCCATGCTTTCTACTGTAGGTGAAGGTGTAGCAAAGAATTCATCCACATATATCTCTTGAGTTTTGCTTTGAAACCAACATGCTGCCATTTCTTACTAGATAGGCCCTCCACTGTAATAAAGTATTATTAATAAAGCCAGAAATACTAAGCCAATCAAAATTAGTGGCAGAATAAAATGACTAGGCAAAGATTTAATTTGCTTCCAGAAATCATTTAACTGTCCAGATATTTAGCCACAGATAATTAATATAATCATTTGAGTTTTGCAGAAAAGGCCAAAAAATTGTCTGGGAAAACCTAGGAAGCATTTCTTGAACTTTCAGTTCAAGACTTGGCTACAGCTGAGATTCACTGATTCATTTGTGTCGAGCAGGTTGAGAGAGGTGGTTCTGCCCCGCTCCTCCGCTCGGGTGAGACCCCACCTGCAGTGCTGCGTTCCGCTCTGGGGCCCCCACCATAAGAAGGACATGGGCCTGTTGGAGCCGGTCCAGAGGAGGGCCACAAAAATGATCAGAGGGCTGGAGCACCTCTCCTATGAGGACAGGCTGAGAGAGTTGGGGTTGTTCAGCCT
>JAVKLA010000053.1:8994653-9014802 GCA_034782735.1 Sagittarius serpentarius | reverse complement strand
CCAGCTTCTCCTGCCCAGCCAGCAAGAAGGCTGGAGGGGCACAGGAAAGGTGGGAGGGGAGACAGCCGGGACAACTGCCCCAAACTGGCCAAAGGGGTATTCCATACCATGGGACGTCATGTCCAGTATATAAACTGGGGGGAGTGGGCCTGGGGAGGAGCACGGCTTGGGCGTTGGTCGGCGAGTGGTGAGCAGTTGCACTGTGCATCACTTGTCTTGTGTATTCCAATCCTTTTATTGTTATTGTCACTTTATTGTTGCTATTAGTGTCATTGTTAGTTTCTTCCTTTCTGTCCTATTAAACTGTTCTTGTCTCAACCCACGAATTTCACCTTTTTCCTATTCTCTCCTCCATCCCACTGCAGGGGGGAGAAGTGACTGAGTGGCCGCATGGTGCTGGGTTGCTGGCTGGGGTTAAACCATGACTGTTTAGCATGAAATTCACACCTGCAGAAAAGCAGAGACTGTGCAAAGCAGGATTTATGTCAGTGGTAATTAATATAGCTGGATAGGGTTAATCTGTATGTAACAGGAAATTATCTTTTCATGGAGACATAGAGACTACTGTAGCCTACCTTGACAGTCGTGGTGGGTTTTTTGGTAGATTATTTTGATCCCAAGTTGGAATTCTGTAAATACATTTTCATGGTGACTGCTCTGTCTCTTAGCATTGGAGAGCTTTCAACTGCCCAGAAAAATACGTGCATGCAGCAGCATTATCTTCATGTTAAGAAGCCACATCTGCCAAGCAAACTACACAATCATGACTGTGTACTAATGACAGGCGCTAAACCTGTAGAACGACAGAGGGAGGACAAGCAGAGGACTGAGACACTGCTCTGAAATGGCTCAAGGGCTAAAAATTATGGACTTAGCGTAGCGCAGGATTTCTACAGGATTCTGGAAGATGCTTTGTACCGCTTTGGGTGTATCTATAGGGTCTTTGCAAGCTGATTCTTGAGATAGGACTCAAATTTATGAAGTCAAGTGGCTTCATCTAATTATGCTACCTGGTGTAGCAGAACCTCAGTATGAACAAATTACCAACATTGTGTCATCAACCTGGCTTGGTGTGAGAGACTGAACTATGAACTGTTTGTCTCAAAGACTGGCTGCTTATCAGGATGACTACAATGCCACAGAGATACCTGGCTCCTGATAACCTCCTGCAGCTCCTGAGACCCGTGGCTTGCAAGAACATCCTGCCATGGAGCATGTACCTATATGCACTATATGCAAGAACGCGGGAACTGCAAGTACTTGCAATTGTCGTGGAAATGCAGCCTTTGAAGGGGGATAAGAGAAGCTGCCGAGACAAGCCCGGCGCGATCGCCCACCACCGAAGCACCAAGAGACTTGGACCCGCAGGACGCCGTGGATCCATGGTGGTGACTATTCTTGCAACTCTATCCTGACTGCTTGCTTGATTTCTGCCTTCTTCCGTCCTATCCTATCCCTACTATTTTTCACTTTTGATAATAAAAGCTGTTTCTAGTATACGGCATTTGACCTCGTTTGTGTCTTAATCTCGCTCTTGGGATCACATTGAAACTTCCCCTGACATTGGATCGGGACACTTGGTAATAAGTTCCTCACTCCTTAATAAGATAAATGGGAAGGACAACAGGTAGGTATTTTAGAGAATCCCATAATTTCAGCTCAGTTATTACCTTTTGCCCAAAGATTACTTGAATATGTAAACTAGTGTGTTTTTTTCTTCCAAGAAGGTCTGCAGCTTCAAAGAAAGTTTCCATGAGCACAGCCAGAACTCGCATGAAACTGGGAACAAGATCTAGATCACAAAAGTCCTAAGAGGCTCTAGTTCATAATGTTGCAGCTGATATTCTGTTGTCTCTTCTTTTGTAGAGCTAGCAAAATGCAGCTTTTTGTGAGTCATTCTATTCAAGATGAGAAAATGATGATTGAGTCAGGCATTACTCTCTTGATGAAATCCTCTCTACAAATAAAGTTTTGATTCCTTGAACACAGCAGAAATCAAACAATAAAGCAAAGTGCTTTTGTTCACTGCCCTGAGATCTTTTTAGGTAGTATGCACCTGAAAACTCTTTCACTTCCTTTTTAGCTTAGGGCAAAGCTATCTTTTCTTCATATGTGTATTTCTCAGAAAGCTACACCCACTCGGTCTGTAATCTCCACATTCCTATTTTCTAAGTTGCTTTCTTTGTGCCCGGGTACAACTGCTGTGGCATATAGCAAGCAAACACATTATCGTCATTTGATTTCGTATGTGGTATTACAAGCATGACTAAGGAGGGCAATGCACCATGTCTCAAGGGCAGAAAATTATTAATTTGACCTTACTATTTAACCAGCACTTCCTGATTTTATGCCTTCAGGCAAAGCACTGGCCAAAAAAGCATATTCATGCCCTAGGTAAGCTCTTCTTTGGACAGGGCTGTGGTCTTGGGGTGGAGTTACTTTAGTGGTTTAACCATGTTCCTACTTATCTTGTCTTAGATGAAAGGTGGTGATTATAGCTGTCAGGCTGAGTGCTCATTAACACTGAGCAGCATTTTCTTGTACACAAGCTGGCACTGAGTTTCTTCCTGAAGTATTTTCTCCATTTACATCAAGGCAGTTCTCTTGCATGTCCAAACTAAGAGGCCTGAGGATCATTAGAGCACTGTCATCCCTTGTTTAAATTTGGGATGTGAGTTTTACTTCAGTATGACAGATTTCACCTTTATTTTCTCTTTATAAATGTTTATACATGTTATTATTGTTTTCATTTTCTAAATTTTAACTCATTGAACTCTAGGAAAAAAGCTAACATCTTCTGTAACAATAGAATGTAGTCTTAAAAAACTGTATCTGTGGCTGCCAGATGCTTCAGCTTCACTTCTGCATTTAGTCACTTAAAAAAGCAATCTTCTTTGAGTACTACATGTCCTTGAACATTAGTAGTTCAAATTATAATTTCGTTTGGAGGAAACTACTCATTCTCAATTCTGATAGCAGGTTTGATTGCTGATAAAAGTCAGAAAATAAATTAAAAAAATGAACCCGGTTGAATTAACAACAGAGGAGAAATAGTAGTGTATAAAAAAACTGTAAACTAAAACGCAAGTTTACTCTTCTCACCAGACATCTTGTTTTTCAAGCGGTTATTAAAGAGTAGACATGTCAGGTTTACTAGAATAACATAAATCAATGAACTAAACAAATTAAACCTTAACAGCTAGCTCATTCAGAAAGAACTCTCTTTTTAAACACAAACTGTTAAAAATCAATACATCCCAAATCTAGAGTGATGCCATTCACTATAACAGGGAAATGCTAAGCATTATATTCAGATACTTTAAAAAGTTTTGTGGTACTATTGCATGTTCCTATAGACTGATGCTGCCCTTAACAGGTGGCAGGGGCCTGACTCTGAACTCTGTTATTTCCTATAACTTCTACTGTCTTTATGGAGTTGTTGAAAACCACTTCCTTACTGCCACAGTTCTAGGTGTCTGCTTATTCCTCCTTATCTGTATCTGAATTCCCTATTCCCATTTTTCCATGCTGTCTCTCCTTATAACTCACCTCTATACAGATTTTTTTCTCTTTTTGGAAGGGTCTATCAATTTCCCTCCTTATCAAAGAGCCTCTGATCATCACTACTTTTTCTTATCTTGTCATTACAAGTTTCCCAGATCTTTCAGTCTCATAAATTCTTTACAGTATATCAAATATAACTGTACTTGCATTTAATCTCCCATCTTGCTAGGAGCTGAAAAGACCTTCAATTTCAGCACGTTTTATTGCTGAAACACAGTGTTTTCCCATTCTTACTAATACTGATAATGCTGCATGCCTTGCCTTTCCCTCTATCTTCCCCTTCATACTTCTTCTCTCCAATAGGGTTATTCTGGTTTGTTCTCTTGCTAAGATCCCTGCTTTCTCTCCACCTTTTAACTCATGTACTTTTCTGTCCTCTGTTATTATCTTCAGAGTTGTGTCTGGAAAAGCTATTCATGGTGTTCACATTTTGAACTGTAATAGGAGAAGATGCTGAAATAAGACAAAGGAAAGGAAGGTAATGACTAATGCTATTATCAAAGCAGTAGAACATTCTGAGTTGTAGAATATTTGCATTCATCAAATTATTTGCACATATTATTTCTTAGTACAAAATAAACCAATTACATGCTCCCGCACTATGGGCATTGTGCATATAAGCAGCCTGTTATAGGAGAAGCAGTTAAGTTAAATTGTGAAGCTGCTTTGCATGTTCTAGTTCTTACACTAAATAGCAAAAAATAAGAGATTGTGTGTTGAGCTTTTAGTATGTAATTTTCTTCTATCTCAAACTCAGGCAATATAGCTTTCCTATATAGATCACAGCAATGGGTCCTATAATGCCAGTGAAGCAAAAAACATACAGATGCCATTAAAAGACAGCCAATCTATGCAGAGCCAATAAAGTAGCAATTAGATAACTTACATCTGCATAAGCTAAAATAGGCAAGAGGAGTTAATTAGAAAATCTTATGTCTGCCTGTTTTCTTAAGGAAATTACCTTACTAGATTCTTCTTCCTTCTTCCCCAGAATCCCTCTTGGAGAACACGTGGAGGAGAAAGAGCTAAATTAACTCTAAAATACTATTAAATTGCTAGAAACTTACCTGGCAACTAAGCATCCTTAAAAAAATTCTGATCAGGCTACATGGAGCTACTGCTCAAGGACTCTTAAATAAATGGCTCACCAAGGCTAACAAAGCCATAAAATGTGTTATGCCTGCATAATCTATTCACGCCTTATACTTTGCTTTCTGAGTAGGAAGACAGACGAAGAAGAACTGCATGTCATTTGCCAGTGTCCCTGTTCCTATTACAAAAGCCTAAACTCAGCTCAGCCATAAAATTTTGAAAGCTTTCTCCCTTTCCCTGCTCAAAAAGCAAAGGACTGTGGATTGGACTTTTAAAGTTATATATGTGGAGTTACCAACTTTTTTTTCTGGCAGTTTAGTAGCTCAGTGCTAGAGCCCTTCACATCTCTTTTATTTCAAACTTAATGGTCAAATGAGGGTGAGCTCATGAGCTAAAGCCCACAGGATTAGATGAGTTCTTGGCCAGAGTTTGTCTGACAAATTATGTCCTTCCTTTCCTTTTCCTGTTCCATTCTCCTTAACATTGGCGTATTATGAATTACATCCTGCATGACAAAGATCATCCCTTACATAGTTTTATATAGTACTTAGCTTTAGTTTCATATAGTACTTAGCTTTAGTTTCCCCTCCCTAGACACAGATATGTTCTAAAATTCTTCTGAGAAGAATTAAAACAAAGTCACATTTGGATCATGTTAATAATATCTGATAACAGCAGTTCTGGCTCCTTCCTTGTATGTCTTCTCCTGAGGAAATATTTTACATGTTTTTCTTGAAAAAAAACCTAAACCAACCCCAAAAATTCAGACACACAAATACAAATAACGGTGAAGATACTTTAAGTAAGTAAGCATAGAAACATTTTCTAGGAAAAATAACCTCTAAATATGAAAAGCATGTTAAAAGGAGTCTAAACATATGATACAGGAACATAATAATGTATTTAAATAGAATTTTGTATCTAGAAAAAAAATGAGGAGTCATTAAATGTTCAGGTGATCATTTTTCAGAATTGTTTTCTATTCCAAGTATAGAAGTAGTTAGGGGTTAACACAGTCTACTCAAAACTGATGACTCCTCAAGATGTTTGTAATTCTGTCTCCACAACTTCATTTATTGATCAAGTTGATTTATGCCTTTACCTCTGCACTTCCTGTAAAAGCTAGAGATGTGGAAAATTGAGAACTCTGTTTTTTACAAAGGCTTGTTAAGTGTATTTTAGTTTTCCAAACCAAAATAAATGACATTTCACATACAGTTCTAACAGTATGTGAATACCACTAGTTCACTGAGATGAAGGGAAAATAATAGTTACCCCTTTTATTATATGTAATTGTTCTCTTGCTTTTTATTACAATTTTTTGTAGAATTTCCTCAGTTTATTTTTTGTTTAATTTTCCTTACTTTTTCCAATTTTATTTCTTTTCTTTGTCTTTAATATTTTTATTTGCTTTTGATTCCTTCCCATTCTCTTTTGACTTACAACTTATTTCTTTCCTCTGCCATTTGTCTGCTTATTTCTCAGAACTATTGGGTTTTCTTTGTTATTGTTCCCCTAATGAACTCCAGGCAGCCAAGAAGCAATGAAAACACCGTATTAAAAATATTCAGAGTGATATTCTGCCTTATATATTTTATATTTCGAACTGTGTTGCTAGGTTTTGTGTTCAGTTCTGTCCACTCCTTCTTGTCTTTTATTCATGGTTTGCTGAGTCATCTTCTCATTCTTCTATGCATCCTTGAGTAATTTTAAATGATTGTGCTCTCATAGGTGCTTTCCCTGTGCCTAGTATCCTCCCAAAATTCAATTTTCATGCAAGTATCTTGATTAACTAAGGAATCTGGGTAAGGAAAAAAAAAAAAAAAGAGAAGAATAACCTTCTTCAGTCTACTCACATGCTCAGTCTTAGACTAACAGCTTCTGATCATGCTGTCCTAATGTTGTTGACAGTACTTTCTATAACATGTGACTTGAGAGGCCATAATCCTACCTTTAGAAAGCTACCCACAAAAGCTTCTAATACTTCAAAAACTTGAGATGAGACCATCTGCACACAGCACATTTTTTATTTGGCTGCTATCTCTGGTAAAATTTCTTCTTAGACAGTAATTTTTTTCATCAGCATGTCATAAAGTTTACACAATTTTTAGCCGTGTTAGCTTATATGTACACTGAAATTTGCACGCTAGATGAGTCACAGGATTCTCAGCTGAAAAACCCACAGCCCTTATTTTTGCCAGATCATGTTGTTTGATGAGACTGACAAAATTTCAGGCATATTTCAAACATCACCCTGTGTCATAAAAACTCAGTGAACTGAAAACATTTAATTCAATTTTGTCCAGGCTTAATCAGCTTTTTTACGTCGGCCTCTTCCAGACAACAGAAATTTGCTTCTTTTAAAAGAATCAGACTTGATCATGAAAAGAAAACAAAGCCCTTTCTTCCCTTTCATTTGGTTCAAGCAGCAAAGATGAAACTCCATCTGTTTATTTTTTTCTGATGTATTCTTCTGTGTCAGGTTACACTGCTTCAGTGAAGAGAGAAGACCATATACTCTTTAGATGGAGCCCCTAGCCTTTAAAACAAGTCAGATTCAGCAGTATTCCCACAGAAGTCCAGACCCTGTTCCCTGCTGCTCCCTGCTGCCTTATTATTACTTGACAGCTCGTCTCCCTGCGGGGACTGTGAATATTTTGCCAACAGCCATCCAACCATTGTCTCCAGACAAAAGAAAGTGGGGTCCTTGCTGCATACACAAAGAATTCAAATCTTTGGGATTTCTCAGGAGATAGGCACCAAAGGGGTTTGATGAAGGCTGGTTTGGGGGGAAAAAAGGTTACCTAAAGCTTTTTGCTACAGGTAATGAGTCCTTCATTATCTTTTTTACCATTAAGAGGTCAAATTTTTGGCAAGTGGGGAAGACAAGACAGGAGCTCTGGCTTTGTCATGGTGCAGTGGAGCGTAGGGTCTTGCCTTTCAAACACCTTAAACATCTGCTAACGTATCCTTCCTCCTCTGAAACAAAGATCCATTTCCTTCAAGCTTACCTTACAGGTATGACTTCCTACTGGCTCCGCCACATTTTTATGTGGTTTTGCAGTAGCGTTGTAGCTTAAACTGCTTAAGTATTCTTACATTAATTGGCAATTTTCTGTGGTCAGAATAATATACTTAAACACTGTGTAATGTTTGTACTGAGACGAAATACGGGGAATTTTACAGTGGCAATGAAGCAGAATCAGCAGGTGTGATTATCATGATAACTACACCCCTGGGTGTTTAGAAGCACATGGCTGCATCTGGTCCATAGTTATCTCTCCAGGGGTGAGATTATTTCATAACCACACTGCCCTAATGGCCCATTGCTTAAGTAGTATTCATGACCCTTATACAGAATCCTGCCTGTATTGAACAGACTGAATTTCTCCCCCATCCCAGCTGTCTCTACTTTTATGCTTTTAATATAATTCTTTCTTTGTTCATTTCTATTCTTTAAAGAGGTGCATCTAATGTAAATAGAGAGAGCATTGTCTTTAATAGCAGATTGCAGGTGAATAAAATGTATGCTCTGGACTAAAAACAACCGTTTATCTAGATTCTAGGTATAGTATAGCTGATTTTGTGTCACACATCTGGTGGAACCTGACTGGCATTATTTGCCATGAAAACCTCAATTCCAGAATAAGGGACTTTTCCAGTGCTCTGAACAAAGAATAATGATTTCTATCTAGTCACTATACTATTCCTAGAGAAGGTGTAAATAAAGAAATGAGAGCAGGGGCAAGAATTTCCAATCCTTTCTCACCTCACAGTCATTGACAAGCAGTGTGATTAGCAATTAGACTGAGGGTACTCTAAATTGTTACAGAGGAAGAACTCCAGAATTCAGGGAACCCTGGGCTGGGCAATGCAGATATGAGTTTAATGTCACCCTTGCAATTCCCGTCATCGTCTGATTCCTGGTATATGTATGTCTTCAGCTGTGTTGGGGCTCTGTTCATATATTTCTATGTCCTATGTCACCTAATTAAATCTGGCTAATAGTGTGCAACTGTAAACACTGAATAAACACTTAATGAGTACAGAAAGAAAATAAGTACTATAGCTGAAGGAAATATTTTTTATACTTTATATAACAGATTACTTTACCACTTCCCTTTAAAGGTTAATGTATTTTCCCAGCAGTTTAAGTTGAGCACAAAGGCTTAGAAAGAGAGAAAATGACAGGAAAGTGAGTGCTACCAAGTAAAAAACAAAGGCTTTCTTCCTCTTAATGGGACTCAAGACACCACTAATCTCATCTGGTTTAGCTGATAAGGGTAGGCATGAGATGGTGAAATGGATTCAAAAGAGAAATATTTCTTTATTAGGCACATTCAACTTTCATTTGTTTTTTGGTGGTTTTTTTTTTCCTTCATAAAAATAAAAAGCTAGGATGGTTACTTTCACAAGGTACTAATCATTCAATGAGTTAAATCAATATTTTATTTTTTAAATTGAGGGGATGCCACAAGATATTTCTTAATTAATTTCATAATTCCTGAGAGCAATTAAAAGGATTATTGTGAGAATGACTGTTGTAATTTAAATCAATTTTAGTACATAAAGTCATTTTACCATCACATCCTCTTTCCCTAGCAACAGTGGATCAGAGCATGACAGGGAATTGAAATATGCCCACTGCAGCCAGACAGAGTAAGCGCAAATTAGAATATTTTATTGCCTGTGTCTCACACCTCCATTCAGTCTGAACAATATTTGCAGGCTTTTCTCTTCCATGGTTTTTATGTTTTTCAAACTTTCTATATTGTGCACATAGGATCCAAAGGAAAAATGTTTTCAAGTAAAACATGAAATTTGTATTTTCTTTTCCATTTCTTATGAAACATTTTCCACAAGATATGCATGAATTAAAAAGCTGGGAGGAATGGAAGATGGAAGCCACTGAAAAGAAATATTCTGTTACATCAGGATTATTTTTTAACATTAGCAAGTAATACAAAACTTGGAAAGAGGCAAGCACTAGACTTATAAGCAATTTAGTTCTACATCTAAATTTTGGATCCACAAGTCTATTCAAGAGGTAAGCAACAGCACAACACAGGACTTTTTGTTTTCTCTTTTCACTTCAGGAATCCCAGCTCAGAAGTCCCTCGAGAACTCAGTGAATAATTTAATTCTCCCTCTAAAAGGGAAAAATGTCAAAATCCACAGACTTTTCCTCTTAGAACATCTAAACAATATTGTCTTCCTATGCAAGTCATAGTTTTGCTTCCCAGGCAGCCACTCAAGCACCTGTCTATCATAGTTCTGTGTCACGTTCTATACATGGGTAAGCAAGAAGAAATTACATTCAGCCTTAACTACAGATATTCCACGTAACTTCTTTGTGAGCATTTTCTTTAATAAGAGTTCTGTGGAAGAAGGGGAAAACTGAGTATTTCTCTCTTATAAGTTTTTTTCAGTTTTATTAGTAAATATCTCTTTTCCCTAACAGAGCATGAATTAGTGAGACATGAGGGCACAAAAAGAGACATTTAAATAAATTCAATGAGCTCCCTTATTCTCCAGCTGAATGATACCTGAGCAATTCTCAGTGATCAACGAGAATGAGGTACTTCTGAAGAAAAAAATGACTACCCATTCATGACTTGGAATGCAAAGCAAAGTGTAGAATGGAGTTTCTCATTCCTAATTTGTAAAACAAATTGAAAGGAATTTCTCCTGCTTAGCATAATAGTCTATCTATTTTGCACAAGCCATCTGCAAGAGTAAATGTTATGCTGCTTTTCTGGATTGCGATCTGTTCAGGAAAACATGTAATCTTGTGCAGAACTTTCATCATGTGAACTGTCCCATAGAAGCTAAAATGATATGATTTTAAAAGATATTTCAAATCCTTAAACCTAAGCTAATTTTTAATTGTTATCTTTTACTGAGATCTCACTGCTTAGCAGCATAAAATATTGGGCATCAGGGTGTTCGTATGTCGCTGAACTTACCTATGAAAACATTTTTATAACTGAAAGGAAGAATTTTACTGAGGAACCTAAAGTTCCTTTGTACTTTCTTTTGTCGTCACCTAAGAAACGCTAACTAATCCACAGTTATAATATGGAAATCAGTCAGTGTTGTCAGTGAGATATTTAGCCACAAATTTCATTGCACAAAAAAGGTTCCTAGGGTCAGTTTTTTCTTCAAGGTATCATTCATCCTTCTTTGTATGTGTGTCAATGGAAATTTTCTTGCTTATGTGTGTCAATGGAAATTTTCTTGCTTACGACTGAAGAAATCTTTTTGTTGTGGTAAATATTCTAACCCTTGAGAGAACAGTTATATTTAGAATGGCATTCTCAGGCTTTTAAGTAAATTTCTTGTGGTATTTCT
The DNA here is from genome assembly GCA_034782735.1 of Sagittarius serpentarius. Lineage (NCBI taxonomy): Eukaryota > Metazoa > Chordata > Aves > Accipitriformes > Sagittariidae > Sagittarius > Sagittarius serpentarius. The sequence continues at coordinate 9,003,795 of JAVKLA010000053.1, read as the reverse complement.
TTTCAAACAAGGGAAAAATATTTTTGTTTGAGTGAAATCAAATGTTTTCAAAGAACAGAAAGCATTGAGAGCTGTGTATTTGTTGTACATCTCATTTGGAGGTGCCAAACTGAATGACAGGGAGGAAAATTATTACCTTTTCCAGTTAAGTATGGAGCTGGTTTAGATCATAAAAAGTGTAGTGTAATTAGACAAGAGAAATAAGCCATGGGAAAATAAGGAGGAAAAACACCATTAACAGGTCTGAAGAAATGAACCCTATTTATAAATATTACATGGTTAAACTTGGCAAGTAGATGAAGGGAAAGCAGCTGCAATGTTAATTCATCATTATTTTGAATAAACCATTAGGATTCTCTGTTTTAACATTAGGCCATTACTGAACTTTAAATAATGCTCACTGTGATGTATATCCATGATTAAAGTATACAGTAATCCATTCACATAGGTTCTGTTACATATTTTATTTCACTAAATGAACTATCTCATTTAAATAAAGATTTTCAATAGCTTTGTACATTCTGTAACTTAAGAAAAAGCCTGCTTTATCAGTGGCAATAATACCATTGACAATAAAACACAGATATTATAATGTCTTGCTTCAACTTTCTCTCATCTAATTCTAACTATTAAAAAAAAATTAACATTTATTTGTAAGGTTTATGTTTTCTCTCAGCCTGTGACACATTTTAAGTACAACATGCACAGCAGATTTCAAAGTTATTAGTCCCTTGGTTAAGAACTAAATAAACAGTAAGAATGTTTTGTTGAAAAGCAGATTCTCCTTCCATGAGACACATCTTAACTTATAAATAATTATTTATTAAAAAAAAGCACCTCAAAATTTGTAAAATTTGACTTGTGATTGTAAGTGAATGCACAGAGAGACAGAAAGATGTTGCAAAAATGTTGAAAAATATGTCTCACATAACTGAGATGACAAACTTTTTTAAATGATAGGTTATAATTTCCTGGTACTCTTACTGTGCAGTAATGAAACTATTTATGTATAATAAAGCTAGAACATTTAGGCTACCAAATAGAAAAAAGCCATATAAGCATAAACCCCCCATATATTCAGTAGTTAATTTTCTGATAATAGTTAAGCAACTTCCTTTATGTATGTATTGAATAGTCAATGGCCTCTACCCTCAAGAATGCTGAGAAAAAACAATGTAATTATTCTCATTAAGACACAACCAAATACCTATTAAAAAAAAGGTACTTTTAACAATAAAATTTTAGCAAAAAATTTAAGAGCCGAAAAGCTTTTATATGTAATTGAGTATTTGGATTTATTAGAACAAACATTTCAGCTCTTATTAAAACTGATGAAACTAAAAGAATCTATTAGAAAAAGAAGTGTCTGAGGTTTTTTTTAAGAACTTCCACAACAACAAAGACTGTCTACCTATCAAGTTGGTGGAAGAGTATTACCCAACTGCATATAAATAGCAGATTGGTTATTCATGAGCCAAAACGTGTAATGAAAGATCTTATAAAGGAATGGAGCCAAACAGAAGATGACAACCGCTCATTCTGAACCCAGAAAAACATGAATGAGAGTCCTTCCTCCTCCATGTATTTAGAGATAAAGAATACTTTAAAAGCCTTTGGGGCTGATCCAGCTCATTTCGCTGACCTTCTTCTCAAGCCAAGATCACCCTTCCCAGATCAGTCTCATTGATGTAAGAAAGCAGAAGCTAAGGACAACTCTCTCCTTCCTTCCCGTGGCACCTGCCTGAATCTGCACAGCAAGTTTTCAGGTCAGCATGCTTCCACCATATGATTTCACAGAGGCAAACAAAAAATATGAGTTGGAGTTGTAAGGGGCTACTTAATAATAGTTCTCTTTCAAGGACTTTGAATGGGCTATTTAGATGATTTTATATGTTTAAGCACTAAAAGCTTCTTTACTCAAACACTGAATCATTTAGACCACTTATTTCTGGAGAGGATATATAAACTAAGTAAGCCAAAATAAACAGTGGAATTAAATTCACATCTCACATTCATTTTTCACTCTCATGACAATGCCTTGAATGGTTTCTTTTGAGAACTGGCTTGCTTATTGAGGATTCATAAAAGCTGGAGAAACGTTTTTATAAATTATGTAGGTGATTTACAATAACCTAGCCAAGACTGACAATCTCATCAATGAATATCTCTTGCTCATTTGTAAATATATCAAGTATCAGGAATAGAGTGAAAAGCTATGTACAGCTTATGGAAACAAAGTGTTCTGTTTTTTGCTGGGTTAGAGTTAATTTTCTGCTTAGTAGCTTGTCTGGTGCTCTGCTTTGGATTTGTGACCAAAACAGTGTTGATAACACAGGGATGATTTAGCTATTGCTGAGCAGTGCTTACACAGTGTCAAGGTCTTTTTCGCTTCTCACACTGCCTGGCCAGCGGGTAAGCTGGGGTGCACAAGAAGCTGTGAGGGGACACAGCTGGGACAGCTGATCCCAACTATTCCATACCATGTGACGTCATGCTCAGCAATAAAAGCTGGGGGGGAAGAGGGAAGAAGGGGGGTGTCGTGGTTTAAGCCCAGCCAGCAACCCAGCACCACGCAGCCTCTCACTCACTTCCCCCCCACCCACTGGGATGGGGGAGAGAATCGGAAAATAAAGTAAAGCTCGTGGGTTGAGATAAGAACAGTTTAATAGAACAGAAAGGAAGAAACTAGCAATGACACTAATAACAATAAAGTGACAATAATAATAAAAAGATTTGAATACACAAAACAAGTGATGCACAATGTAATTGCTCACCACTCACCTACCAACGCCCGAGCTGTGCTCCTCCTCCCTCCACCAAGCTGGGCATGATGTCCCATGGTATGGAATACCCCCTTGGCCAGTTGGGGTCAGCTGTCCCGGCTGTCTGCCCTCCCAACTTTCCTGTACCCCTCCAGCCTTCTTGCTGGCTGGGCAGGAGAAGATGAAAAGTCCTTGACTTAGTCTAAATATTACTAAACAACAACTGAAACCATCGGGGTGTTACCAACGTTCTTCTCATCCTAAACCCAAAACACAGCGCTGTACCAGCTGCTAGGAAGACAATTAGCTCTGTCCCAGCCGAAACCAGGACAGGGGAGAAGGTTGGAGTGATGGCATATGTCTTCCCAAGAAACTGTTACATGTGATGGAGCCCTGCTTTCCGTGAAACGGCTAAATATCTGACTAGCTTTGGGAAGCAGTGAATGAATTCCTTATTTTGCTGTGCTGCTTTTGCTTTCCCTATTAAACTGTCTTTTCCTATTAAACTCTCAGCCCATGCGTTTTCTCACTTTTATTCTTCCAATTCTCTTACCCATCCCATAATGAAAAACATTTATAATGTTTTTCATTTTAAAATTTTTTTTCAATTTTACAGTCACTCTCATTCTTATTCTTTTAAAAATCTACAAAAGTTTGTTCATTTGCCTCTTATTAAAAGTGAAAACAGAACCTATTCATTATTCACATAACAAGAGTATGTTTGTATAAAAAGGGAGAATTTTTGCAATTATTCTTCTCAAAGAGAAAATATGAGCTAAGTTCAGTAGTTACCATTTTTTGTAGAATATTCCCAAATCATCACTGTCTCTTCTTTTCTCAAAGTCTGAAAGTACTGCTAGAATAAGAAAATCATTAACTAACTGAAGTAGCAGTCTTGAACTCTCATAAGAGTTTTCTTCATCATTCTGAAACACAATCATATCATCCTTCTCCTTACCCTCTTTTCCGTCCTCAATAGGGGACAGAAATATCTGTTTAATATGTCTGTGTTTTGTGCATGTTAATAGCCATATACAAGTGACTGGTCAGCATGTTTCTGGTCTGTGTTGTTTCAGCAGTTTTAATACTGAAGTCATTAGCTGTGGGGGCCAATAGGGATTTTCCATCCCTCAAGGTATTAGAAACAGTTTACCCATTATAAATCATGGTATTCTGAAGTTTAGTTAATTCAACTAAGGTCTTCATGAAGTCAGAATAGATGATTGCAATGATACTTTCTGGCCTTGCATTCTGTGAACCTATGAGATGAGATGCCAGTCTTTGTTTTCCATCTCTCCAAAATCTTAGCATCCTCGAGCCAATTTATAGTTTTTCCTAACAGAAATCACTGAGTCCAAAATCCTGAATTTTGCAATTAATCAGAGAAAAGTAAGGGACATAACTCACTGTTGCTCCCTGAAAGGTGGCATTGCCATGTAAACTGTGTATTCCACAGAAGGATTGTTGTAACTGATCCAAATTGCAGTCACTTCACTGTATACAATCATAAACTGCTTCTAATTGTATTACTAGTGGTCTTCTGAACATGGCTTGGTATTTATGCACTGTCTTCTGACATCTATGAGGTTAAATGGTATACATTTTTCCTTAACACAATTTCTTATTGATAGGAATGTCACTCTTCAAATTAGGATAGGAATAAAATGGTTTTGGCAGTTTTCCAGAATTTTTCAAACACAGTCATTCCTTGTGAAAAGTTATAGGATATTTGTAAAATTACATTAACAATAAAAGTAGCATTTTTGCAAGGTCATACTGTATGAAATTCTGTATAGATGGTGGCTGTCTTCAAAAGCATTTGACATAGCCAGCATTGCTGAATTGAATAAGAAAGCTGTCTGGAGACAAGCATTCCAGAAGACAGTTTTTGTAAGTGGTTGTTGCAAGATTAACATAATCGTATGGCAAATTTTAGACTGCTAAATCCATACTCATAGTTTTGGCAGTAGTTGGTGAGTTGTGTTCACCACTGGGACCAGTTACACACACTTCTGTTGTAGTCTACTTCTGTAGCTATAGGTATCCTATAGGGTATGCACTTTTAAAGTGTTTTGTTAAAATCACTAGATTTCAGAGGAAGGAAGGTCTGAATTGCTCTTATTTTCTAGCTTTATGGCTGAGGAAGTCCTAGGTTAAAGCTGCTTTACTCTTGTTACATTATTTTACTAATATTTATCAGAGCATCGTAAGTTTCAAAATAAACTGATTTGTCTGCCTCACTCTATCTGCTGTGGGCAGAAAGATTTAAGATCCAACAAGGTTTTCATTCCTTAAAGGCCTTTTTTCATGAAACTATAGAAGAGAACTAAATTATCTAAACATTCCAGAACCTTGGGAGCAAAAAAAGATTTGGTGTAAATTCAGCTCTAAAAATGAATGGGATGGTGTAATTCTGCTTTAGTATGGGCACTGGAAACTAGTGGAAATTTGTCTCCTTGGAGCTTTCCAAATCTGTTAGATACCAGTAAAGGCTTGGTATATTGAGGAATTTCCTCGGTGTCTTTGGTATCACTTGTCACACATAAGGCTTTTGGCACCTCTTTTGAAACTGTGTTTACTTCCTTTGGCAATTTGCCATTGCCCACCTTGCTCCATCTGTTCTTCAGATATATAAAATACGTTTGCTGTTAGAAAGTAATTTCTTTTGTCTGATTGTTTCAAGGAATATTAAAAAAGAGATTTAGGCAAGTGGAGATTACCAGGTTCAGTTTCTAGTCCCAGTTTTGAAGGCACAGTCCTCAACATAATCAAATCTGGACATTTCAGAACTTTTTAGTCTGAAATATCAATCTGTTTATTCCCTACAAGTTTTGAACCAGTTGACTACTAAGAATTGCTGACCTATCTACTTGACATAGCTGGACAGACACACTGCAGTAGTTTTATCTTTCAAAAGGATTTAAACAGTAGCACAGACAGGAGTTCCTTTTTCCACAAAGTACTCCCTTTCTGAGACTCCTGATTGTTCATAAAGGTATAGAATTCTGTATTCTTTACAAAGTAGATCACTATCAGTACATACCAATGCCTCTCAGTTTAAGCCTGGTAACTACTTCAAAGTCTTCATCTTTCAAGTCAGTTAAACTAGCCAATGTGCATTCATTTTCTGATATAGATAAGATTTTATCACTTATTTCCATCACCAATAGGGGAGGTGACAAAGTTTATTCACATGATTTGAGTACATTTAACCACTATTGCTTTGATGATGACTTAGCCATTCCTGCATTTGACTGAGATTTTAGTTATTTTGGACATTTCTTTTTTGGTAACTGTGGATTTTTTTGATGTCTTAATGAATGGCAATTTCAATTCTATTGGGAACAGCAGTAACTCTTTAGAAGATATAATTAAATATTTGCTTTGTGCCTATGAGTATTTTGTCATCGTTTCTATTGTGAAAGCTGAAAGATTGACCTTTGAGTGCTGGAGTGCCATTTCATCGACAGTGAGATTAAGATGTAATTGCGTACAGTAACTGCAGAAATTCCTCTATCAAGAAAATGAACGTTGAGCCATTACGGAGAAACTGAAATTCTAAGAAATAAATCAGTTCTTTCTTCTGTACCTGTGTTAGGCACATCTGTTAGGGAAGCAAGAAGCAAGGCCAGATTTTCTAGGTAGACTACTTCCACTTGGTAATTCATTGAAGAGTACTTCAAAATGAATTCTGCAGTTTGGTAGGCAGGAGAAGTCTTCTTTCCCATGTGTTGTATCCACTCATAAGAACAGGATCAAAAATTTCCCATAACAAAGGCTTTGGGGTTTTGAATACAAATGACCTGCACGTGAATAGCTGTGGAAGGCTTGAAAACCAGGAAATCAACCAGTATAGAAATTAGAGTATCACAGTTAGGATTCTAAGTCTCTTTCTTTTTTAACCTTGCATCTCATCACATTCTGCAAGTATACAAAGAAGCAAACAATCCAATAACAGGATTCACTTACAGTCACATACATTCTACTTAGCAAAGAGTGACAACTGTCTCCATTTCAAAATGGATATAATATTACAGCTCATTCAGATGAATCAGAAGTGCATAAAAGCATAAAGCTTGAAATTGGTGTTCAATATTGAAGAAAGACAAAATGGATCAAGAGGACTGAGGAGAACAGAAGGTGATGAAATTTGTATGCTCAACTTTAAAAATAACAGAAAGAGGAACACAAGTATTGTCCATGCTTAGTTTTACCCCGATCATGTTGCTTATTGTGTTTCCATGTTTCTCATCTTTGCCACTTGAGACTGCAAGGTCTTTGGGACAAAAAAAGTTCTCTTATGTGTTTAGAGAGCGTCTAATGCTTCAGAATGCTACCAAACTCTACTTAATAAATATATTTTGTTAATGTATTTTTGGTTTCATTTGCAATATGCTTGCCAGAAGCAGGGGTCAATATATTTATAGCCAGTAATTGGGCAGGAGGTCAAAAACATTATCTAATGTAACTTTTTTCATCTTTAATTAAATTCCATTTGCATGCACTGCAGGAATAGCTACAAAATTAAGTTAAATAGCTCTGTATTTTAATGTTTATTAGTAGAAGGTCATGATAACAGCCCCCTTTTGCAGGATTAGCAATTTTAGTCCAGAAACCAGTTCATATATGGTTTTTGTCAGTTTCAATTCTTATATGTCCAAAGTTTTCATTTTTATCAAAACACTGTAGTGGTTGTTGATAAGAAAATCAGCCAACTGCCTCTTGCTCTTCCTTCATGAGATTATACAATTCTTTATCATCATAAGCAGATAAAATGACACACTGTAGGTCAAGAATGAGAAAATTTAACTGTAACCCTCTATCATATTTCTTATTAGACAAGCAGATTAAGAAACCAGACCTCAAGATTTTCTCCACTGTCTACAATTGTGACAAATTATTGCTGAAAAAACTCAAGACATACACTAAGCAAGGGCCAAATCCAATTTCAATACAGTTAACTGTAAATTTTCTCATGATTTCAGGGTAGAAAGCATGGCTTTACCAGCAGTACTATATGTCTTCTAAAACTAATAATACATACATTTCATATTCTAATTTCTAAGCGTCTTACAATGCAAGTGCTTTTTTCCTCTTGTAAGGTTGTCTAGAAGCATTGAGTGTCCTCTTCCCTGGCAATAGAATTTATAGTATTAGTGGCAACAGAATTTATAGTGTTAATATGCTTGGAAATTTTACATAGTAGTTGTTTCATAGGAAATAAGCCTTGAAAGACCCTTCAGAAGTTGTCTAATCCATTCACGGCCCCAGGGCAGTGAAACCATTCCTAACAGGTATGTGTCAAATTTGCTTTTGAAAATCTCTAGTTATGGAGAATCTACAATCTTCTTGCTTAAACCAGTGCCTTACTGTTGGCAAGTCTTTTTTCTGATGTCTAATACTATACCTTCACTTTTACCTGTTCCTTGCCTTAATCCCATGACAGTGAGTTTACGCCTTTCTCATTTTCAGCAGTCTGGTCTTGGTACCCTCAGCATTCTCTTCCCCAGACTAATCAGCTCCAAATACTCCTGTCTTTGTAGATCAGCTATCATTATTATCATTCTGCACTGATCTTTCACCAGTTATTCTGTTTTATCTTTCCTGAAAGAATAATGCCTACAGTGGGATATAAAACTCTAGCAGATGCTTTATCAGCACTGAGCAGACTAGAGGACATACTTCACATGTCTTTCATGCAGTTCCAGCCAGTCTTTTTCTGCAGCAGTGTTTCATTGAGCCACACCACAAGATTTGCTCTGATTTTTACATTCAGATTCATTTCCTTCTGGGTCCTCTTAGCTTAACCATCCACGCTCTACTCATATAGGATGACTATCAGGATCCTTTTTGCTGTAAACTGTCCAAACCTTTCTCCATTTTACTCTGTAGTTAGCTGAGCTAGGGACTCTCCCTATAATGCTCATGCGTTGGTCTGCATTAAGCCTTGCTGCTTCCATACTCCGGAGTGTCCAACACTATGCCTGCAGGCCTTACTTTTCAAGAAACCTAGTAGGGAGCTACTAGATTAAGTTTCATGATAAGATATAGTCTAACAAAAACCATGGTAACTGCTCTACAAAGGCCTACCGACTGCGAAACTGAAAACATTCAAATGCCTTGTAAGGGGTACCAGACTAAAACCATTTAAAGTGTTATTCAGTTCTATACTCCAGACTGTTCAACAAGGGACTAGGCACAGATGGTGACCACGAATCCATTGCCCAGTGTCGTGGTTTAACCCCAGCCAGCAACTCAGCACCATGCAGCCGCTCACTCGCTCCCCCCCCACCCAGTGGGATCGGGGAGAGAATCGGAAAAAAAGTAAAGCTCGTGGGTTGAGATAAGAACAGTTTAATAGAACGGAAAGGAAGAAACTA
>JAVKLA010000053.1:8957227-8994553 GCA_034782735.1 Sagittarius serpentarius | reverse complement strand
ACTGAAAACACAGCACTGTACCAGCTACTAGGAAGACAATTAACTCTATCCCAGCCGAAACCAGGACACCCAGGCATGAAGAAGTCACTTTGGAGTGAGAACAAAGATGTTACAGATCGCTAGATATTTTCTACTCACGCTGCTTAAAAAAAAACCCGTAGCTGACCTGACCTAGTGCTGGTGATAACATGTATAAGCTGTAGTTGGTGCCTTACAAAAGTCCTTACAACCAGCACTATGACTGCATGATTCTGGGAATCTGCAAAGGTTCACCACAAGCCCTGGTCATATCTGCAGAACTGCTGTTTGGCCAGGCATCCCTCAGCTCATCTTTCTGCAGCTGTTTGCTTCTCACGGCAGCACTTTGAACTTGTCCTTCTTGACGAGCATCTTATTTATTTTAAACAGGCATCTTAATTCATCACGGCCATTTTGCATTCTGACCTTGCCCTTCAGAAAGGTAGCCTTCCCAGCCTGCCAACACGTGCAGACTTAGCGAGGTGTACTGCACACTCTATCACTCAAGTAATTAAATATCAAGTAGTGCCAAACCAGGAAAAAGCCTTGCAATAAACTCTCCAGTTTCACAAAATCCCATTTTAAGGAAACAATTTAAGTACACTTTCAATAGTGTATTCTGCCTAATTGTGTCTTTTCTTTGCATTACTCTTATGGATATATGGATACGTCTATAAAGGTAAGTAAAAGACAGGTAGGGACAAATTCCTAGCAAAATGTAACGGATTGATTCATATCCACACTGCTTAGGGGTGCATCCTTCTACAATAGTAAAGAAATATCCTTCCAGACGACCTTCCCCTAGCTTGCTATGTCCTGTGAGACAGAACCATCAACAAACCAGGCATTTTGGACCCTAGGCTGTCCCATGTGCGTTCTGGGCACTTAAGTACAGGTATGTGATTCACCTTATTCACTGTCCAACTGATAGTTTTGTCGCTGTTCTCAAGCCTGAACTTCTTCGAGTATTTAACTGTGGACGTAATGACACAAAAGGGACCTGTGGTATATAGGTATGTGATAAAAGCTCATCTGCATACCCACAAAGGGGCAGAGACACCATGGCAGGAGGGGACCCGAAACAACACCTTGCCTTGGCTCCTCCCAGGCCCACGACAGGAGCCGTCAGCCCATCAAAGGCCCATCTCCACAAACGCAGAGGAGCACAGGGGCACAGGAACACAAATTAAGGATTCAGAGGAAGGGATGTCCTGTCCAGGTCCCTTCCGGGGCTGTCCCAGAAAAGCCTCAGTCTGAAAGTCCACTTGTGAAACACATCAAAGTGAGCCAATGCTGGAGGAGCACGTTTTGGACGGAGGGGTCACTGTCTAGGGCGATGGGACACATTATGGGATGCAGGGGAGTTTTGGAATTGCACTGGACTTATTAAGGGATGCTCAGAGGAGGAACTAAAGGTGGGAAAGGAAGGGATCTAGGTGATTTGGGGAGGGACGAGAGTGGGAAAAGAGAGCAATAAGAGGATGAAAGGGGCCAGTGGTGAGTTAATACGTTGACACGCTTGTCTGTCCATGCCCTGCGCCTGACCAATGCAGTCTGTTCCGTCTTGTTAAATTCCTTTCTAGCTCTTTTCTTGGATGAGGAGCTATATTCAACGTGTCTGCCTGTGTGTGTATGGGGAGCTGAGTGCCAGCCCCTGGAGTGGCACAGTGGGTCTCAGGGGCCCATGGTGCCAGCACCCAGAGAGAGTGCAGGTCTGCGTGCCAGCAGCTGGTCTGGGGCCACTGGTTGGAGGGCCTGCGTGCCAGTGAGCGAGGAGGCCCAAGCGAGTGACAGCAAGTGCCAGGCAGAGGCAGGTGGGACCAGGGGCCAGAGCCTTGTGCCCATGGTGCAGCATCTGAAGCAGGTGTGAGTGTGTGGGTGAGTGTGAGCATGCTAGACAGGATCGAGCCGGGTAAGGTGGCCAGGAGGTGAAGTGGTCTCAGAGCCGGAGAGGTGGGAGGGTCTACAGGCAAGACCATGGGAGGAGCTGGCTACTGGGGGGACCAAGGGAGTCCAGCTGTGCTCTGGCAGTCCCTCGGTTTGACACCCAGTGCATGACCCTGTGTGTGTATGTGTGTGTCTCTAAAAGCAAGAGCGCGGAGGGCTCGGGTCCCCTGGGGAGCCAGGGGAGTCTCGGCCAGCTCCCTGTGCACGTCTGCACACACATTTGTGTGGGTCTGCGACAGTCTACCAGCAATGGGAGGGGGGCTGTGGTCTCAAGGGCTCGTACGTCTGAGGCTGCTCGTGCTGGCTGTGTCCATGTGAGTGCTCTGAGCGTCTGTCTGTGACCGGTGGCCAGCCGTGTGTATACGTGGTGCACACATCTGCTGTGTGTGCACGTGCCTGATGGGAACACTCGTTCAGCCTTGCTGCTGGCTGAACCTGGGGCATGGAGCTGCAGCAGCATTGCCTTTCTCAGGCTGTCGGATCTGGCTTGATATTTTACCCCAAAAATAGGTACTTGAGGACTTTTGCAATGCAGAAACATGTCCAGAAGTGCCTGAACTCCCCCTGCATTTAAATAAAGTTTCTAATTTACACATACCCTGACTGAATTGTGCTATTAGGAAAAAAACCAACAACAAAATGAAAACTATACACCCCATCTATTCACACTCCGAAGTTACTGAAATGGAGATCAAAGTAAAGTCCCCTGTGATTTCATAATGCAGATGGCACCACTTATTTATATGACATCGCATTAGATATATTAAATAGAACTATGGCCCCTCTAGACCCTTCTTTTTTCTTTGCGTAAAGTAAATTAACATACCACAACATCCAATAATCAGGATTGTGAGAAAAAACAGGGCTAAAGTAATTGTGTTCAAGAATTGGTTACTGTTTATCTAACCCTTCACTCCCCGACTTTGTCAATTCACATAGGGTATGTATCTGAGAAAATGTACTGTTTGATCTGTTACAGGTAAATCCTGGCAATATTATTCAAGTACTTATTTCAGGACTATTTTTTCCATGATATAGTTACCTCTTTTCCAAACATATCTTGGATTTGTTTGCACAGCTCTCACTGTCTGTGCTGTCTGAAGAAAGCTGACAGTCATCCGCACTTCAGCAGTTTTGTTCTTCATTTTAATTGGGATATTGTTACTGCTTTTTTCTCTCCTCTTGCTTTTTTCTCACTGTTGTTCTGGCTGACATATTACTTGACTTTTTTCTTTAAAATCTGGCAGATGTCTTCATCATCATCATCCAATTAGAGGACAGTCGATGAGGATGTATGGAGACTAGACACTAAATGGGATGAATTATGTTTGAACTATAAAACGCTTTCAGTAGCACTTAGAGGATATCTCTTTGGGGCTATATGACTGCAAATAACAAAGTCTCATAGACAGACACAATAGAGCTCTAAAGATTTTAGATATTTACATGAAATTCTAAACGTAACATTTAAAAACAGGCCTTTAATATACAGGACATTACATAACATCTTTTATTTCGCCTAAAATTACTGTGTTTTCTAATGTCTCCAACATCTAACATCATCTGTTGCAATACCTTCAGCAATTTTTTGGAATTTTTCCCTCTAATAACATTTTTTTCCTACTTTGAATCAACCAGTCTCTTCACAGAGTTTAAGATCAATTTTGGACTTTATGATTCTACTCAATAAAATAAGCCTTATGGAAAAGTCTTCCAACCTGTTCCTTGCAGTAAATAAAAAATTCTAAAGGTGTTAGCACTCTGCCAGAGCCAGAAGTGAAGCTATCATCTTAAACCACGCAAAATTGGGGAAGATATGCACTCTTTGTGGGGTCTCCTGATTATTCTAATTTTATGCTGTGCATTACACTGCTTGTTATATAATGTGGTAAATGGCATAAAAATCTTTAAACCACATTATATAAGGAAAAAATAACCTTTAAGTCAACTATCTAGTCTAATAACTGTGGTTTTGTAGACACAAGCATGCTGTAGATAAATAATGTTACTTCTCACTGTAGAAACTGTATTTGAAGACAATGTAATTACTACATATATAAAGAAATGGAAAAGCACAAAAATAAAAGAAAAATGTACTTATCCCATGCGATGACAAGTTTACTGAGGCTTTAAATGAATATATATATTTATAAAATTGCCTTTGACAATTCACAGGATCTGATTATGTGGCAGGATGCTCTGACAAAGGATTTGATTATATGGTGCACTGAGCTGTGGCTAGTAAATAACCTTCGCTGTTCATGCTTCTACTTGTTATTGTTAGAAAAGTGGCACAATATTGAAAATTAGTAAGTGCCATAAGCAAATCAATTACTGATGCAGATCAGCACGTAGCATTTGGAAAATGCAAAGAGGATAAGCCATTTTACTTCTGCTGCATCAAAGAATTCTATAAGTGGCTGCAAGTGAAATGTCAGTCCTTATGCAGGAGCCATAAATGGGCTAAAGTAGATAACACAGGAAAGGCTGTCGTATATTTTATTTGAAAAATATTGTAAATTTGTATGCATGGTAGTTTCTTAGTGACTGTTATCTGATCAGTTCCAGTCAGAAATGAGAATGTGCTTGGTGATAGTTAAAATGTTCAAAGTGGTTTAAATTCAAGTCTGCTCCGAAGTTTTTGTGTTTCTAAAAATTAATTTCCAAATCTGTATCTTCTTTCAAATTCATGCTACGTTTAAAAAAAAAAAAACAACCTTCTTACCACTTTCCTAAACAACAAACTCTAAATGATAATGTCTATAAGAATGATATAGTGGGTGTCAGGGCACTGAGGGCTCTATCCAGCCTTACTGTCCCTCTCCCCCTTGCTCCCTGCCCGTGGCCCAGGACCACATGTCATCTCCTCCCAAGGCCCTCAGTCCCTCACCATGGACTGACCTGGCAATAGGGCAGGGGCTGCCCAGGGAGCTGTAAGGTTTGAACAGATATTAAATAAACTCGCAACATAATACTGTACTACTTTAGAAGGTATGCAGGTACGATCCTCGCAGAATGGTTGGGCTGTGGAGTCTGCAAAACCTCTTGACTTTAGTGGACCAAAATCCTCCAACAATGCAGAAATTATGCTAGATAAATGGGAGCCTTCTGCCACAGCGTCTCAGCGTGCTTTGCTTCATACTTACCAGCGCTTGCTCACTAGAAACTCATTGTAGCATTCTATTTGTATTACAGAATATAGGAAAGACATCAGTCAGGTGTTGGCACGCATAGTACTAGATGCCATAAAGACACAGAAAATTTTTTTTTCTTCAAAATAACTTTCCTTCTGTTCTCTTCTCCAGAGAATTTTCCTTTTCTATAAAAAAATATAACACACGAAATGCCTAGATTGATAGGTTTTGTTGCTACGTCATACAAAAATTGACTAAAATTCTAAAGGAAAAAATGTGTTTAAACTGCACTTAAGTCTTTTCATTCTGGAAAATTACATTTTGTAGAAGAAAATGAAATTTTTCAGCAAACTATGCTCTGTTTTTTTACCCTACATTGCATAACAATAAGTTTTAAATTCTTGGCACAACTTGTCACATCTTATCACTTATCTTGTCATATTGACATTAAAAAAAGAGATACTACCCTTATAGACTCATAGAATCATAGAACAGCCCAGGCTGGAAGGGACCTTGAAAGATCATCTGGTCCAGCCTCTTGTGGCAAAGGGAGCCTAGATGACATTATACAGCACCCTGCCCATTCTCATATGGCTGAAATATTTAGAAATACAATTTTTAGTACTTAAAGGCCCAATTCTTGCCTTATGCCGATAGGTACAGCGTAGACTGATGACAGCAGCAAATACTTCTATTTTTGTTATTTCTGTTATTTCTGGTACTATGTCAAAAAATCAGAATATTCAATTTCCTATTTCAAAGTGTCAAGTTGTACCTTACAAGAGAAAGTGAAAACACTTGAATCTATAACTAAATTAACACAAACAGAGTAGACATTAACAGCCCATGTAAACCATGTGAAAATAAAATTAAATACATTTTTTTCTTAGGCTGATATGTAACACATCAGCATTTAGTAGTCTGTAAGTTGGCATCATCCTAAAGAATATGGTTTAACACAATTTAACACCAGAAACTGCTGTGAAATATTATTAATAATCAACACTCACGTTAACGTACAAACTTTGGTTTGAAACCAGTAGTAATATTTCTCCAAATATTTCTGTTTCACTGAAGATTTCCTAGAAATTTAATTTCAAATGAGACTGAAAATAAAAATGGCATTGTTTATAATCTGACAAACAGCAAGGAAATCTAAAATAGAGCATTAATTGGAATGTTTTTTAATAAGTTAATAAAGAAGAAAAATGGTGAAACTCCAACAACCATACAGCTCATGACCCAGCTGTGAAGTACTGCAATACTGCCTTTTAAAATTGGAAAGGGTTGCAAAATGTATTCAAGAACAAGAGTCAGAGGAATCCAGATAATTGAGACAGAATTTGTTGAAATTTCTCACGTAAAAACTTGTTCCAAAGTATACAGGTTACCCTCATCTTAAACAGAATCACCCCAAATTATACATGAGTCTTTTTTTTTTTTAAACAGGAAATGAGATGGAAAGTATTTTAGACAGCCAAATAAGCACAGCTTCATTTTCAAGTTTTTAAAGAACATGTTTTAAAAACAGTGGAAGTACCTATTGATATAAAAAAATGTGTTTGAAATCACAACTGTTAAAATATTTTTAAGAATTATGTAGTTTTTGTTTTTATTCTTGCTGCTTTTTCAGACTAAAACCATGGCATAACTAACAAAGTCATTAAATATTTTAGTTGATGCATTTATATTTTTAGGAAAATAAAATCAGTTTAACAGGTTAGCTAGATCCATCAAGAGCTTTTTAAATATATCTGGTGTTTATTCCCTGTCTAATCACCAAGTTTGATTACTTCTTCGTTTTCCAGAGAGATTGCAGCAGCATTTTGCAGCACTACCTAATTTTAGGTTTACATTTACAAAGATACCATACAAAGAAAAGAGTGCATATAGTACTTGTACTGAAACAAAGGTAATATTTTGTTAGGTATTTCCATTTATGGACTGAGTACAAGTTCACATCTCTGTAAGATGCTAATACAGTATGATCTATGACTAAAAAAGATAAGATTATTTCAACTGATTTGTTGTATTTAAAATTAAGAATGCATGACCTACAACATACCCTCAACCAAGGCAAGAATAAGGATGTCAGAGGTTGGTTTTACCTAGAAAACAATATTACAAATGATCCAAGCATCAGAGATATGAAAAATCCTCAAGGACACCGCAAATATTTTAGTGAAAGATATAGGCCATTGGTACATGCTGCATCAACACTCTCAACAGAGTGGAGACTGCCACACAGGCATCTCCGGGTGTTCTTCCAAAACCTTCTGAGTTCATTACCATTTATGGGTGGAACAGCACGAAAAGGAATTGTGAAATCTGCCAACTAAGTATCTGTTCAACTGAAGTGCTTATTTTCTCTTAGAGTGAGACCAGTCAAGGAATCATTTATTACAATAGAAGAAAAATACACATTTTAAAGTGATTTTTTTCATAGTCTGGCAATTTCTCCATTTAGTCTAACTGATATCTCTCTCCCTATATTCCCATACTCTCTATGCTAAAGATTATTCAGAATACAGATGTAGGAGTATTGCAGAAAAGGTAGAGCAGAGGATTTTTCAATGGTTTCATGGTACTATTGGGAACTAATTTACTTTTAAAAAATAGGTGAGAGAAAGACATACAGGGACTATGAGCTGCATTGAATAGGTGGATTCTGTTCTCTTCAAAACCAAATCCCTCAAATAAAGCAAGTATTTTGATATTCCTGCTTTGTCCCTAATTTCAAGGGGACTTCCAACACCATAAACTATATGGAAGCTTGGAGAATTTAAAAAATAATGGACAGTAGAACATGTCAGAGAAAGGAAAAAGTGAAAAACATTTGAAAGAAGAAGAAGGAAGTCTAAAAATTCAGGAAAGAGCAGAATGTTATAGTCAGGAAAGAAAGACAACTGAAGAGACAAAGAATTAAGATAAGAGGAAACAAGAAAAATTAAAACAAATCAAGCAAGAGAAACATTAAGCCAATTATGAGCTTGGTTACCTAGCCAAGAAGTTAGAGGTAGAAAAACAATAAATAATAAGTATTCCATGAGAACAAGGAAGTTGGAGAGATTAATTTAACATACAAAAAAGCAACGATGGCTAATTATTATTATGTATGTGTTCACAGCTCCATGTGGCCATGAGAGATATCTATATAATTTTACATAGTGACTTGAGCCAAGCAGGTAGGTAAGAATTTCTTTGGAGGCTTTAAATCTAATGTGAGTAAAATACCTCAATCCTCAGTTCACTGCTGTGTAAAAAATGAACATAGTTTAAAAATCTGCATTTAAAAAAAACCACCAGTCTTTCTTGTTTCATAATGCAATAATGAACTGTCTAATAGGACAGACATATAAAACTTCTGTTTTTTGAGTTTTACGTGTTCTTGCCTTTTACGCTCTCTACATCGTCTGTATGTTTCATTACAGAAGTGATGCTGTAACTGCAGCCCTGATAAAGTTGTATCCATAACTTACAAAACTGCAGTAGCATTACTGCTTCATGCACCAAAATGCTTCCAGAAAGTTTTTACCTCTCAGACTTGGAGAACCAGCAGCAAAATCCATGCCTGTTACTACTTTACAAAATCTCCTTGTAGGTTTATGCATGTTTAAATAAAGGCTGGTTCTAATCTGAAAATGCGAGCCTACTTATCTTTTGCATGCTTACACATCCTCGTAGCAGATGTTGGAGAAGCACTTGAAAGGGAGAAAAAGCTTTCCATTTTTAACAGAATGAATTTCAGAACAGAGCAAGCGACACATGGACTTTTAATGATAATGTTTGCCTACAGTAAACAGCACACTTGGTAAGTCCTGGTTTTATTTGGGCTGCATATATATAATTTCTAAAGTACATTTTACAAAACGAAGAAAATTCCAGCAAAGTACATTTGTGAATGAGTAAACACTGTGAGGGATTAGGGAACAGAAAATCCTGCTATACAACCCAGTAATGAGCCATCTAGCTGGGTTCAGAAGAATTTTAATTTAGTGTGGTGAGATCCTCCCTTGTTTTCACAGTAAAAAAACAGAGGTTTTTTCCTCTTTTTTTTACCTTTGGAAACTAGGATTTGAACTTTAAAGTCAAAGCATGCAGGGATTTTCAATACAGTGATTTAGCCTTAATTCTCTTTGTATTAAGCTTAGTACAGAAGCTCTGGAATACCAAATATTCCCAGAGCCTGAAGTACAGCAAAGTGAGGACAAAATACATACATATAAAAATAAAAGAATAATTATTTAAAAAAAAAAAAACACAGAAAAAATGTAGTGATAGAAAGTACAACCAAAGTTTTGAAAGCATTTACTAGGCCCAAAGCTAAAAGGAAGTTGGAGAAGTAAGCATCATTCATCTGTTCAGGTGCAAACATCTTTTAACCCTACTTTAATGGACCTATGCAATGAAAAGGAACCCAGGAAATGCTCTGAAACAGCTGGTAATATGATCCTGGCAGAGAATGTTCCAAGTAGAACAAGTAACGAGAAAGAAAAAACCTGCCACTTGAAAATAACCTGGTATTCAAGTGATTGCCCTTCTATGTGAGACCGTGTCTCTAGTCTAAAACAAATTGAATTAGAACGTATTATAAAATGTAGTGACCAGACTACACTGGAGTAGTTGTGTCCTTCTAACAAGAACTACCTTAACCAAAGAAACTTTTTCTCATTTTTACTCTTCAGATGGTTCTCATTTCAAGGTGAAGATGTCAAAACTATAATTTTAGATGGAAGAACTGAGAATGCTCATCACAGCAAAAGACCTCCATTTGAAGTCAGCTGTTAGTGCACCATTTAGTTTTACTCCAATTCTCAGTAATTTAGTGCCTGAAATGAAATATAATTGGAGGAAACATTGTGTAAATTTTTAAATCTTGGCAAAATTATCCCTTCTCTTAAAAAAAAAATCTAAAAAGTTTGCATTCAAAGCAACAAAATATTATTCTTTCTGTTCTGGGTGCTTTCTGAGAAACGGCTTTCTCCAAACTAACCCCAAAATCTGGTTTTGAGGGCAATTGACAGTTTACTATCCGCTGATGGTCTTATAAAGAAGACCGTGAAAAGCCATCGTCTTTGTAAGTATTCCATGATTGGAGATGAATTGCATTCATGCATTTCCTTCTCTGTGTACTCCATTGGTACTTAATAGAAATTCTTTAGCTACTAGAGACTGATTTCACTGATTATGACAAATTACACCTTGATGACCCTGTTCATAGACAGTAATCTTCATAAGATAATCAATCCACTTTATTGTAGTAGGAGGGCCAGAAGTCCAGTCCACGCTGATGTCCACTTGAATGAGTACCCTTCAGCAAGATTTTTCTCATAGCTCTGAACATTCCTTTAGTAAGTCTGGCTATTTCTGTTCTAACAGGGCCAGACGTGAAGAAAAGAGCTTCTTACTGGTACTGTGGGCAAAATATCAACTCAGAGTGAAAAAATATCTCCTTTTAGGAATGCTTTCCTTAGAAACTATAATCTTTCTAAGTAAAACTTTAATACATAAATACGTAAGTGGTAAAAGCTTTTTGACTGAGAAGGCACAATCTGAACTTTACGGTTTTGGAATAGAACTCAATGCAATGGAATATTTTCAGTTAAATAAATTTAATTTTATAAATCAGTCCAAGATTGAATTAATTTGAAGAATTCACAATCTAGAGCACTATACATACATTCTCTTTGTAAAATAGAATGGGTTTTTATATGTAGTTTTTAAAAATTTGGATATGACTCTCCTATCTGTCATGGAAAGAAGTGTCCCTTCTGGTGCCGGATGATGTTAACACGAACAAAAGAACTTGTCATGTTTGGAAAGGTCTGCAGACTTGATGCTAATGGAAATTAATAGAGAGGAATCCATACTATTAGGTAATTTTTTCCTCTTCCAGATATATGACAAAAATTGTAGGTTTTGCTTTGCTTGCTTTTGATTATTTTTTCACTTTGCTTGTAGGTTTTCACTTTCAAGAAAATGATTTGTATATGGCATTATTAGTCATAACATATGAGTGTAAAATGCTCAGCTTACATAGCCAGTCAAAATTGCTATTCCATATTGCACTTATTACTATCTGTTCTTTATTACTTTTGGAAAAGGTAGAGCGCACAGTAAATTTCAGTCCTAATCTCATAAATACAGCCTACGTTCCCACATTGTTAAGCAGATGAAGGCTGAAATAATGATTTGCCAATTTGTTGAACACCTGCCATGGTGCTAGCCATAGCTCTGAACCTACAAATTACTCCATGTTGTAGTTGCGCAGACACGTGCAGACTTTGGGAAAAATAAATTGCATGATCCAGAAAGAGCTTGAAAGACCTTCCAATTGGAACTGGCAGGAATATGGATAATTACTTTTCTTCCAAAAATATTCAAAATGGAATTCCAGCATGTATTGGCCATACTGTGAAATTCAATTTCCATTTTAAAAACTTTATTTTATTTTTTACTACGATAAGATTTAAATTTGAAAAAGAATCACTTTGAACTAAAAAAAAGAACCTCAACGTTGGCCAAAACATTTTACTAATTTCAAATATTTTTTTCACATTTGTAAGTGAAAGTATTTCTACGTGACATGTTGAGGTGCAAAAATGTGTGTACTCTCACTACTGCAGTTTTTATGAATTTGAGGAGCAGCAGGAGAGGCTGACTTTGTAGCTTAGTATTCAGCCACTTTTTGAGAAGAAATAGATCACATTCCTGCTCTAAATGAAAGATAACAAAATTTAAAACTGTACAGCTTTATCAAGTGTAGGCACCTTAACTACTGACTTACAAATATACAAGATGCATAACCAGAATTCTCTTACCTATGAAAGTGAGAAGAGAAGGTTAAAGTGTGGGAGTCATTTCTGTACATGAGGTGCCTAAAAGGTACAGTGTGAGCGACTGAAGAAGAAAGGCAGGTTGGTGCAGAAGCAGCAGAGCTAACCATGTTACAAACACACTTCATTCCTTAATCCTCCCCGACCATCTCCCAGTATCTATTTTGAGAACCCTGGCCAGTCAGAAAATAGCAGAGTCTCACTGGTGTATTCAAGCTAATCGTTCAACTACACACGTGTCGATCGGCTGGCTATACACACGTGCTATACGCACTGGCTGCTGTTGGCCCATGTATACTGAATAAGTCTACATGCCTTCTTTTCATTGAGATCTCTAATTTGGATTCTTGACATAACCAGGATGAAAGAGACTTCTAACCACAACATTTACTTAAAACTCCGCAAGCTGTTCAACTGTTATTAGGCAAGGACTGATAAATAGACAGATTAACCATCGGTACAACCACATTAGCCTCTTTTTCTTAGCCTAAATGCTAAAAATCTTCTAATCCCCAAATTGTATGTTAGCCAAGCTTGAAAACCTAGAAATCAACATGAATTTTTTAGTTCTGAATCTTGTTTTCAGGTGTCATAGGGCTGGTTCATGAACTGCCAGTATTATAGTTTATAACCCAAGTTTCCTAAAGGGATAATTTATCTTTGATTTCTTCCCAAGTATTATTTTGAATATCATGAAGCAAATTGTTTTTGATTTCATACATAAATAGGATGAAAAAGAAGTCCCACAGCTTACGAATCATGTTGTGAGCACACAAAAATCCTTTGAAACCAAGGGGAAAGATGGGTGCTTACCATATTAGAAAATCAGACAAGGGAAATGTAGCATTGTATTTCAGTTCTGGAGAAAAAAACTATATTTTGCCATTCAAAGACAGCCTGTAATCAAGTCTCAATGGTTGTCATCGGGGGTTAGGGAACATCTAATCTTAAGCATTTAGTGAATCTGCAGCTGATCGGAACCAAACATTTAAGACATTGTACTAAATGCATTGGGCATTTGCAATGCATTATTTTCATTTACATATTTTTGTTAGAAGGAGAAAACTGAGATGTCTTGACAGGCCTGATGTGCTATAGAATAGAATAGGGACAGTGGTATAAAACAAGAGGGATTTGCCTGCCTTTTATACTTTTATGTGAATGTTTCTTAAACTCCTATCTGTTCTTGCAAGCTGCCATGAAAAATTCCACATCTCCAATGCTGAGAAAAGTCACAGTATATTCTCTTTAAATATCAACAATCTTTTGTGATTGTAGGCTTTTAAATATTCTTTTCTTTCTTTCTTTTTTACTTTTCAGGTCATGATGGCACTTCTGGTTAACATTTTACATTTTGATATGGCTTTATACTGGCATTTAGCACAGCTCAAGAGTTGTGCACTTGTCAAAACAATAAAAATCTGCAGCATATATGTTTTTTTTTAAAATGTCTAAGTATTGTTAGCATCAACAGGAAAGAGAGTGACAATGAAGCATAAAATAAAAGTATGGTTTCTGCTTATACGTGTCCGGCAGAAGTCATCTTAATTTAATACAGTAATAAAAAGAAAATGACAATATTTTACTTGATATGAGGAAATATATGTCCCAATAGGTGATGGGCCAAAGCAATAATAATTTTAATCACAAAAGACACTTAAACAGCATGATCCCAGAGAAATGCATCAGAATCTTTTACTGTGAGTTACTGGCTAAGCTTTTTTAGGTAGATTATTGTAGTCAGAGCAGATGGTCTCAGTTTATGCCTTTTGTTCTGCACAATTATTGATGTGGATGCTACTATGAGACAATAAGTGGGCTATTTTTTGTCTATAATTGACATTAAATGGGTAATATTGAGGAAGCATTATGACTAGCTGACAGATTCAAACCCATGTAGTCCTTACTAAAAAACACGCAAGTTCAGAACGTTGTAGCCAAATTACCGCCATAATTAGCCACACACAAAAGAGAAACAGAACAAAGAAGCAGCAGGGAGAAAAATCCTTCAAGGGTGTTTATGCTCTGCAAAGTACCACAGACAGTAACATTTCAAATGGAGAGAGGTGGCATTCAAGCCCCCATCCATCCTCACGTACCAATAGCTGTGTACGCAGCCTGACATGAGCGTGCGCTCTACCCGCACAGCGGCTGTAGTTCTCACGTGTACAAATACCTGCTGGTGTACGCAGACTCAGGCTCTGCCACCACCGGTTTCCACCCAGGAAGACCAAGTTTTTGCTCTGTTAGGGCTGCACCTTCTTTCTATCTAGTAAATAGTGAAATGAAATCAGTCCGGCCTGACTGGTAACCAGCAGTATCATTTACTCCCTTGTTTCAGAGTCGTTAATGGTGAGCAAATGAGCATCAGGAAGCCCAAAGGTCTTCTGTGTTTGTTTGGTTTTTCGACACAGTGAATGTTTGAAATATTTGGAGTTTTTTTAAAAAGTCAGTGTTTAACCTGTACATTAGTGTAATTAAGAGTGAGAATACATTTCTTACAGATATGAGGAATCTATTTTTGGAAGGTTTTAGGACCAAGTTAAACTAACATCTGTCATAAATGTCATTGGGAGAGCTGATCCTGCCTGAGGCACGAGAGATGGACAAGATAATCTCTTGAGGTTCCTTCCAAGCCCATTTTCTGTGATTCCGTGATAATGCACTGTAATAGGCTTTGAACAAGAAAAAAAACCATTGAATTTAACTTGATATTTGAAAGTTTTAGTACATAACTGAAATCTAATACTTTCTAGCTCACATATAAATCTGTCCTAGTTCAAAATTACTGAGACACCGTTATCAAGCATAGGTATACATTTGTTAGATGGACCACAATTTTCTCCTTAACTTCAGCTTCAGGATGATTACAAGATATTAACTGCTTGAACTGGATCAACCCTGATTTTAGCAGTCTGCGATGAAGAAAAAACGGGTCTCTTTAGCAAAACTAATATGAAATCCTGATCATGTTCATATCAGCAGAGGTTTAATACTGGCTTTTTTTTTTTACTATGATGTTTAATACAGATGAATTTTCCTACTGATGAAAGAAATGGTGCTGTTCTGCATTTTATAAGGCAGATCAGCAACAGAAGTCGTACAAGTTTTTAAAATATACAGATAGTCCTTGGGATCATATGGGTTTTTTTCTTGAGGAAACAGCCTCTTCTCCCCAAGCTATTTCAGATTGAAAGCGTCAATGGACTGTCTGAGAAGAAAGTCAGTGTAGTTCAAGTTCTAGCACCAGGCTGCTGAAAGATATTTGGACCCCACAACCACACACAAGTTCTAGACTTACAAAAATCGCTACAATAATGTTTTAACATGATCTGTCTGTCATTTTGGCAAACCACAGAACCAGTTTCAGTATTCTGTATTTTTGTGAAGGTGGATTATTAAGCTTGTTTACTTTAGACAGAAGGTTGCAAAACATAATTGAAGAGTGTTTTTGGAAGAACTTTCCATAAAAATGTGAGATACATTATTCAATTGCTATATAGGAACTTCTAATTTCAAATATCTTGATGCATTCAGTTAAAAGTAAGTAATCCGTACTATGACACATGCTTATGTTAGATACTGTGCAAGCATCACAAAAACACTTCACAGGCTTCTGATATTCATACTTTCCAACAGCTGGACACACTTAGCCTTCATATTCTTAAGACAGCTGTATATTTTACTAATTCTGCAGTTCTTGTATGAAATTATTCCTTAATGATAATGTGCATTTACATTTAAAATCTCATCTTAGGCTATTATATACTTCCGTGTTATCCTGAGGGGGCGTAAACAGGCAGAGCTTGGTTGAGTTCAGTGGAGGTTTGTCAATATACATCTGCTTGGTAGCTGGTTGCTTATTTTCAAAGCAATATGTAATTTAGGAAGATCAAGAATGGGGCTTGTAAATAAGTACTATGGTATTTACCTTTTCCTCAGATGACAGCTAAAATATACACACAACATGAGAATGTTTATTTATTATGATGAGACATTATGTACTGGATTCTAGAGATAATTCAGCTAAAATTGAAATGACACTGTTTTGTTCTGCTGCATTCAGTTTCTGAAAGATTAATCTTTTAGGTGAAAATTTTCCATCAAGGTAATTACAGTTTGGCTTTGTATTGAATGTGCAGTGATTTACCTTGTCCATATCTTGGTCTACGATTCTATTGACCCTTGCATGAAAGCTCTCGGTAGGGGAAGAAGGTGGGGACAATGACTTGTCTGCTGTTATTGATTTATGTAGGAATCCATATCCTTGTACTTGTAATCAGATCTTTATATTTTATTCAATTAAAAATCTCATCCTTTTCATGTCTCAGTTGTTTTTCTTACTTGATTGGACTTCTGGGTTTTAGGGGTTTGTGCATGTAAATGTTAACATAAATTATTACCTACAAACATGATCAAGTTTATTTGTAAATTGAAACTCAACTGTAGGTTAGTGATACAAAGCTGCCCTTGTATTTCATGTGCATATTTTTCCTCCTGACTTCAGTGTGAACTGCACATCATCCAAGGGCAGAATGACGGAAGGCTTACAACTTCTCACTTTCAATGAAAATTCACATAATGAGTAATTTTGATATGTGTACTGAAAATTACGCTCTTATCTAAGTTTTGGAAACATTTTCTGTTTTCTTAAATCATTTCAAATCAAATCAAATTAAAATCTGTCTGTTTCCAATATTTTTACTTTATCACGAAGAGATCACTGTGTAATTATTTGTATAGTGTGTTATGTCACCTGCTATCCCACAAGAGTCAAGAAGAGATCACTGTGTAATTATTTGTACAGTGTGTTATGTCACCTGCTATCCCAGAAGAGTTTAAATGATGTAATTTATTCACTTAAAAACAAACAAAATAAAAGGGAAGCTCCTGCTCTGACTTGGTTTGTCACAGTAGAAGAGAACAGATTTCAGACTGCAGCTTATGAAAGGAAGGATTTTTAGCCCTTTTGAACAAGTTTTACTATACATAGAGATCCCAGTTGTCAGAATTGGCCAGTCACATATTTACATAGGTTATCTAAAAGAGATTAACGACCATCCTGCATACCACCTCCACAGGGGAAAAAAATTATTTTGGAGAGAAGAACTGAGCAGATAAAACTATACTATGAGCCTAACAGTGTTAACATAGCAGTCTTTATTTTTTTCTCCAAAAGCTGCAGTGGACATCAGTTAGTAATGTCTGAAGGGAAACCTACCACAAATCTACAGCTGACTTTTTTACTTTTCTTGTCTGTAAGCTGTTCTTACTTGATTAGCTTCTTTCATTTTCAGTAGCTTTATAGAAGTGAATCTTACCAAGTATGTATTTCTAAGCAGTGTGTATGGATCTTCATCTACTTTTTCACTGGGAAAAATGTTATACATATGCTTTAGTAGAGGTCTCGACACCTAGGAGGAGGAAGGAGGGCATTCGTTATTACGACATTTGCCTTCTGGAGCAACCACTATACATACTGAACCCCTACTTCCCGAGAAGTGGCTGGGCATCACCTGCTGATGGGAAGTAAAGAATAAATATTTTGTTTTCCTCTGCTTCTGCACATGACCTTTACTTTTGCTTTATTAAATTGCCTTTATCTTGACCCACAAGTCCTGCTGAGGAGGGGACTGATAAAGCGAGCGGCTTGGTGGGCAGGTGGTGTCCAGCCAAGATCAACCCACCACAATGAGGAGAGGTTGAGAGCTGGGACTGTTCAGTCTGAAGAAGAGAAGGCTCAGGGAAATCTTATCAATGTGTATGGATACCTGATGGAAAGGAATGAAGACATGTCAGTCAGATTTTTCTCAGTAGTGCCCACCAACAGGACAGGAGACAATGGGCACATGAAATTCCATGTGAAAATAAGAAAACCCTTTTTTCTGTGAGGGTGGTCAAAAACGTTGCCCAGAGACATTGTGGAGTCTGCATCTGTAGAGATATTCAAAACCCAACAGGACGCAGTCCTGGACAACCTGCCCTAGCTAGTCCTGTTTGAGCAAGTGGGTTGGACTAGATGATCTCAGGAGGTCCCTTCCAACCTCAAACTTTCTGTGATCCTGTGCTCTAAAGTCCCACACAGCTGCTATGTTCTTTACACTGCCCTTCAGTCTAACACTACAAGACATTTGCTTAGCAGTAGGGCATCTTTTATTGCTTCAGAGGCAAATTTAGCTCTTCACTGCTTGCAAGTGTTCTACAAGAGACAATTCGAATAAACACTTGCAGAAATACTTCAGAGCACACAAGAATTTTGAAAATACAAAGATTTTACTACAAGTAAAAGACAATGTGAAACCCTTTATGAAAAACAAAAGTTATAAAATTAAAAAAGTATATGATTTAAAAAATAAAATAAGGTAGTTAAAACTCCCTTCTAGCTAAACAAAACCAAAAAAGAAAGAAATCCACTAAAAAAACCCAAAAAGAACAAAATTATCTAGAGCTATATTTTTCTGCTTTTATTCATATTTTCAAAGAACTGTGCTGTACACTTGAGATTCAAATTTGGCATACTCTCTATTCAGCAAACTCTGCAGCACTATCCCTAAAGAAACAATTCGTTTATCTTATGCAAAGGGATTCCTAGTAGCTATGTGGGATCCTTTAAAAATGTCATTTCAATTCTTTAACGTTTCTTTGACCAGAGACAGTGTTCAACAGCACTGCTTTGGATGGGAATGTTTCAATCTGAGCAGCACATGCCTGTTATTTTTATGACATTCAGTTTGCAGGCACATTATCTTTGTATCTAAAATAAAAAAGTCTGTGCTAATACAACAATTATGCAGCTAGCTACTCTGTTGCTGCTTGAGTCTTTTGGATGTAGAGTCCTAACATTCTCCCTACCAATTTTTAGCACGGACTTGAACCTACTGTATAATGAATGCTAAATTGTAGAAACAGTCTGGCTAAAACAGACATCTAACCTGTAGGATGTATGTTTATCCATGGGACCTGGAGTGCTTCTTAGCATGCTCTGGCTGCATCCTGGCTCCAGAATTGGATGAAAAATAGCCACACATCAGCTTTGCTCCATTTCTTTCCCCATCAGTAAACAGAGAGCTCACAGTTGCCAAAATTGCCATCTCTACCCACAAAGCTCTACCCATCCTCTCTGCTGGATGGGCAAGCGATGAGAACTCCAGGGCTCACCACGGAGTGTACCTGTCCCCGTCACAATATACCTGAGGCAGCCTAATTCCCTTTTATCTTCAAAGTTTGTTTACTACACTGAGCACAGACCAAGCTATTTAACAAAACAAGTCAGTCATTACAGCTTGATTTTCATCTGCTTAAAAAAAGTGGACTTAGCTTGCACTTTGCTTTGGAAAAATAAGGTTTCTGAGTTAGTTTCAGAACTACACACCTCACTTTATTTTGCATCTTATCTGACAAAAATGAAGAAACACAAACCAAAAGTACTCTTTCTGTGCTATCTAATTCCAAAGACTTCATAAATGAACTTTTTCTTATATAGCTCACATTTAGTGAGCTTTCAACATACCTAATGTGGTGCAGTTAATCTGAAATGAATTACCTCAAAATACAGTCATATAATATATTCATTTGCTTGTGAGGGGAACTGTTGCATCAAAGTCCAAGACATACTAGAACATCTTCAAAGTGAGATATAGATACTGTGAATTCCTAATATGTCTCCTTGTGACAAATCTTTGTATTTCACTATAAGGTCTGGGTGCTAACAGGAATAAAAGCAAGCCATCAGCTCCAGAGAAATAACACTTCTGGCTTATGAAGGCTTTCTAACCAAATATCAAGCAGCACTAGAGATGTATGAAAGCATGTTAATGAAATATATTGGCTTTGTGGCTGTGTTTTAGCATCCTGACACCTTATTCAGGTAACATTCACTATGCTGTGAAGACAAACAGCTTACCTATTTCAGAGATCCCTTCTTTCATTTTTCTAATACAGTTATGAAACAATCACCATTTTGTATTACACTGAAAACTATAAGAAACATGTGAGTGCATGCTATGTATTACACCACATATACCCATGAAAATCTGTAAATGTTTTCTGTTGATTTGAAATCCCCACTCATTTTTTCTGAAGACAGAAGTAGCTTATATACATTCATGGAAGTCTCTGACCATTATCAGGCAACCTGTTTACCTTTAATTTTAGTTATTACCATTAGCACCTGGAGAACAACATCATAAGCCCACTGATGCAGACACAGAGATTCTCGGGGGGATACACGCATGGGAAGCAATAGCCATCATTCTTTACAGACAGCACTGCACGTCTTTTACAGCATTGCTCAGACCGAGGTCTGCCTGGAGGAGGAAGACAGCTGCTTCAGCATACCCTTCCCTTCATTCCTTCCCCTAGAGCTGAGATGTTTCTCCTGTTTCTGTCAGTCATCTCCTTTTCCAGTGCTGCACATGCTGCAGGTGCGTACGGTCCCTTGGCATACCTAAGCAAGGATTACCCACGTGGTGTGGCAGAGGGCAGGCTCATCAGATTACATCTCAAAAGGCATTCGGCTGTAGTGCTGCAGCTAGGTTCTCAGTGGAAGTGTGATTAACAGCAATTAGTTATGCAGTTAAGTTTCCTCTTATATACTAGAAGAGGAAACATTGTCAGGGGTCCAAGAAGGCAATTCGCGAAAGCTTTAGGAAACCTGAAGGAAGCTGCAGAAAGAGCCTAGTATGAGGTGGCTGTTTTTTTCTTCCTCTCTCTACTTTACAGGCTTGCCTGGAATGGTGTGTTACCAGGACCCAAAGATCAAAGCTACTTCTTTCCTTAGGAACCTGTGGCAGCAATTTCCAGAGATGAGCAGGCCAGCCCAGCAGCTCCCCCCCCATCACTGAAAGACGGGGTCCTCTTTCCCCACTGACTCTCTCCCTCCCTGCTGCCAGCCATATGCTTCCCTGGTTTGTCCTATATCCCTCCGGTCCTTGCCAAATCCCTTACTGAGCCTTCACAGCTCATTTACTCAGGGGAAATAAAAAAGAGGACAATTATGGATTAATTACATGAATTGGGTTGTGGGATGTCCAGCAGGCATTGGGGAGGGTCAGAATGACATTCCTGGGAGCATGGAAAGGCAAGCGAGACTGTCCCTTCCTAGTGACTGTGGGACTTCAGGTGCTCTGGAAACCTCAGCCTAAGCTGCCTTTCCAAATCAGACAGAAGACAGCAAGGAGAAAGAGGGGGACCCGTTCCAGATTTCCAAATAGTTTCTGCTGTTTATACAGTGAAAGGATCTGCAATCTCACATCATTTCCCTGAAGTAAAGAAAGTCATGTGATTAAACAATAAGTAGATTGTATTGCTAACTAATGTAATTATTATTATTTATTAATAATTATAGTCAGACTCCCTCCTAAAATAGAACGCATATAACATCTACATGGGTTAGTATGATGTGATTAGACCGAACTCATAGTCTTTGGTGCCTGAAAACCAAATTAGATGCTTATAAGAATTTTTTGGTTGGTTTGATTCCCCCGCCCCTTCCTAGTTTACCCATTTGCCCTGCCTTGCACACACAGTTTGCCACAGTCAGAGTGCTAACAACAAAGTCTATATATTGAAAATATGCTTAATATAGCTCCAATGCAAGTAAGAGACTGTAAGCGCAGACAAATCCTAATGGGATGTGGTACATTTCTGTCTTTATTCCCAGGTCAGGCACAGGTCATTGGTGTAGTGCCCCGCGACATGGGAACGGTGTGCCTAATGATGTTCTATCACCATTTCAGAACAGCATCTCTCGCATCCAGTATTTCACCAAGGTGTCATCACATCTAGAGAAAGTCAGGAATGCTCATGGCCTTTGTGATTTATAGCGCTTTAAGTTAGCTTGTACTTTGAGCAATGCTCATTGTGTTTCCAACTCTCCCTCACTGACGAAGAATGTTTTATTTTGCTGAAAAATTATCGCAACAAATTGTTAGAAGTATTTCTTAGACAGTGACAGTGAACCTTTTATTTCATTTGATCAGATAGAAGTGTAGAAGTGATTTGCCTTTTTGTGTTTTGCTTACATTAACAGTCAAATGAAAAGGTTTTGAAAACATGTCAGCTTTGATGCAACATTTCTGGCAGGTTAATGGTGGTTTGGGGCTACTACTAACAAATTACTCCAACTTATTTTTATTTCCTGGTGCCCTGGAGTGGTCATACAGTATCATACGGAAAAAAAAATAAATCATAAAACATAGTACTTGATCAAAATTGTAAAACTGTGGAGCTTTCAGATCTCACATATTAGTGTTTTACTATGCCCTTTTTTCTTCCCTATTACTTATCTGTCTTATTTTATTAGCATAAATTAAATAAAATTTTGAATGAACATATTTGCAGTAGTTCTCCAGAGCAAACAAAATGAAATCTGCCAATTCATTTTGTAAATAGGCCTTGGTTACATTTTGCACTTACTCCATATTCATACTCCTTTAAGAGGCTTTGCAGATGGCAAACTACATACAGATTGTTGAGAAAACTCTAGAATTATCATCTGAAAATGTTCCCATAGTCATGCATTCTCACTGATACCTCTGCATATTCATAAGCTTTTGGGAATTTGCACTGAGCACTTAATGCATCTCATCCACCTCTCCTCCCTCCCGCCCCAACCTGCACAGAGACTGGATTGTCATTCATTTCCATTATTAGAAGTACCCTTATGCCTGAAGAATCTGCTTTATCTTCTGCAATCATACATTGCCACACTAAGTACATTGCACAAATATTTATGTCGAGAACACAAAACCTCTACGAGTATTGTCTTTTTTTCTAAAGATGAAAATTTCACTGTTTTAGTAAACTGAATGTGTACATAATGGACACAGCTTGAATGTTTAAGTAGGGTAAATGACTGTGTTGGAGACACAAAAAAACCCCCACACAACTGCGATTAGTAATATTTTATTGAAAAACAATTGTTCAAAAAGAAAGAAATAGTCTGGGAGGTAGCAGAAAAACCTGGATACTGAGGATCCTGTTGTGCCCGGATAAAGAGTGCATCCCTGGCAGTTCCACAGATGTCAGTGTCCTAGCTCTCACCACTGCCCGTGAGATGCCCATTTCATGTAATGTCATTGTTATTTCTGGATGCTGAACGTCATCACCTTACTGAAATCTTCTAGGTGTGCAAACAACGATACGCTTACAAAAGAGAGTCAGAGAACTACACTATGCATTTTCAATCAGTTTTTACCTTCTTATATAGGGACGGAGGGGAAACGTATCTGCATGGCAAAAGTTTTATCACTGGATTACAATGAAATTTAGAATTCTATGCCTGATGAACTCCTCTCCTTTTGAGAGTTTTCTTTTAAACACCAGACATAATTTTAGGGCACTGAGTGGGGGGAAAGGAAGTAGCTTATTTGATGAGAAATTTGGCAAATTACAAATTCGTCAACTTTATACATTTTTTTCCTGCCAATTTACAATTAATCTTGATGTTTCTGTGGATGTTTGTGTCCACTTTAACCTCATGCTTTCTCCGTTGGCATCCCTCACTATGGATTCACATCACAGACCCTGCATGTAAATGAGGCCTGGAACTGTCAAGCTCTTTGATGTATGTGAGATTTTATGAAGTGTCCATTTGCAAGTGGATTGCTCAAATGCGTGAGTTCCATTTCCATGTAAACAATCGCTGGACAAGGGCCCGAAGGAGGTTTTGCTCACCAGCATTTTATTAATTTATCTTGTTATGCACCAACTTGGTGAATTGCAGACTATGCTTGTGGACTCCTTGAGCAAGTGTTTATTAAGGAAAACATCAGCACAGCTGAGCATGGATCTGCAACAGTGACAAACACATTAGCTTATTCAGCATCTTTAGCCTGTTAATTGATATATACTTATGCATCTGAAATGCAAGGTTTAAAACTGCCAGTCATGCTCATTTATTATAGACCACCAGAAGCCAGCTGCCTAAGGACTTTTCAACAATATTTTTTTCAATATCCTATTGATTTTGCAATAATCATACAGTTGATGGAACCAACATAGGAGTATTGGAAGATGTATGTCTAACAAATCATGCAATATATTTGCCAATAGGTAACACATCACCAGTCAGCTTTTAGAAAACCTGCAGTGGTATACAATTTCCTGCGCATAAAGGTTCATCCTGTTTAGGACCAGCATAAGCAACAGTGCAGTACAAATTAATCTGCACTTCTGTCTTTTCATCTGGTGACCACGGAGTACAATACAAATAACAGGGGCTAAACATTGGCTCTTCAGATATTTTCCAGGTGTTCAGAATAAAGAAAATGGAAGATCACGGAGGCTGAAACAGGCAATCTGTTCACACCATATAACTTCAGTCAGCTAACTACCTGCATTGGGAGCCTAGACTATCTAATGATGTCTCCAGAGAGCAGTGCGAAGCACTGAGGCTCTGCTCTCATTTCCAGCCTCAGGTGGTCCAGAGTGCTCCAGGGGGCCCTGACTGCAGAAGGTGCCCCAGCTCCTCGCTCAGGCATCTCCGTCAGATGGGACTATTGTGTCACCATCATCAGCTGTGATGCAGTAATTTGATTCCTACTGCTTACGTGGTTTTTTCGTTGCTATGTCAACAGGTGAAGAGGAAAAGTAGAACTATAGCTCTGTTCACTTGGAATAATTTGTGTCTTCTGGAGCACTACCCTGCAGCAGTCTGCACCTCTGTACGTGTGGCTCTGCAGGCTCCTGCTTTGTCCCTCCACTTTTTTTAATTCTGTGACAGGCAAGCAGACACTGTTTTTTAAAATAATCAGTGGTTTTGTTTTTCTTTGCTCTTTCCTTTTCTTGAGGATTTCTTTTTGCCCATTCTGTTCACTTCTTCAGTTCTAATACAGCTAATTGGCACCTATGCTGTGCTGTGCCATTCCTCCTTAAAACAGCTGTACATAACATAACAAATCCAAAATCACTTCCCCATTTCATTTGACCATAGTCATAAAAAATTACTTCTTTTTCCCCAGTGTACTTATACTGATATCTATCTGATGTATTAATTTTTTTATCAGACCCTCCCCTCCAAAGAAGTTAGTATTAAATTTTGTAAATTCATTCAGAACATTCTTAATTGTTGCTGGGAAGAGATAAGAATTCAAATAACAATGAGATCATCAGTGATAGCTGCAGAAAATAGTCAGCTGCTAGTCACAAACTTTTCAGCTATATTTCTTTAAACTCATTCTCCAAGATAAATGCATTTTGATATAATCAAAGAAAGAGTACTAATAATACCCTAACTTGGAAATTAAGTTTGGTAACAGAAGGGGAAGCCAAAGGACCTTAGACAAAATGAAATTGATTTGGTCCTTGCTAATATGGCAACATCAGACATCCTCAGGGATGGATAAGACCTATTTTGTTGTAACTATGGGCTATGATAAGTTCTATATTAATATAATAATGTGCGGGAGAATAATGGACTTCCACAACTCTATGAGAGTTGTAAAGCGAAGCCGTTTATTAATCTGACTGCAGCGGTTTATATACTTTTCATGCCCTATCACGCTCCCAAAGGTTACATCTTATTGGTTAAATGCTGCTGTTCACACGCCCTAAGCTAACATCAGACTGGCTACCTAAATATCAACACATCGCTGCCCTCATCCAGCTTCTCTGGCAGGTGTTCTTCATTCCTCTGTTGTTTTCCTGCTTTTCTTCCTCACTTATCAGTCTCTTTCAGGAGTTGTGCATGTTCAAGGCTGTACACAGCCTACTCATACCATCTCTATGTAGTCTTTCTCAAAACAATGTCCGTTAGCTTCCAGAAAGTTTCCCACAATAATGCATGTGTCTAAGAAGAGTATCTCCCACACTGTTCTAAATAATTTATATTCTCAGGCCGCCTTACTCCTGTTTTTTTGTAGATGTGTGTTTGTAACAGTTTCTGGAACAAGAATTCTTTGAAAAATGTTTCCATCTCTCCTCTTCAAGCACTTTTGAAAACACGAACAGAACTCTTCCTCATTCTAATACAGATAATTGTATTTTTTTGTAACACTGAGAATCTCTGCCTTCAAATTAAGCTCTGTGGAAAACTGCCAGTTCTAAGATAACCTTCAGGTGGTCACTGGAACTGCTGCTTTAACAATGATAAGTTATCTGTCGCACTTAGAGCAGTGATGTTTGTTTTACTTTTTTGCATTTTTTACTAACTATGAAGAGTTCTGTGCCTAAGCAGGGTAACACAATACTTTGCAATGGGATAAGTGATATTGAATTTTGCCACCCTTTTAAAAAGGACAAAACAGACATAGCAAGGATGGCAAAGGAAGATGGAAGAAGAACGGGAAGAGCTAGTGATATTTTGGAAAGTGAAGGTAAAAGAAATGGGCTGAGATTTAAATGGGGTTCTGGACTGAGTCAATGGGAAGGGTGGGTGATACCTGGAGAGGACTCTCTCTCTCACTAGCTACGACTGGTCTGACCTTGTAGTGTAAGTTCATTCCTGTCCTGCAATCACTCTTTTCCTCATGTGCAGTTAAAAAAAAAAAAGGGCATAAGTACTGGCCCACTCCACTCAAATTTCCAGTATCCTCTAGGTGTTTACCTGCACAGCCTGGGCTAAAACTGCCTGAGTAAAGATGGGGAGAAGTGGAGCTAGCTGCTAAATTACGGCATGTTCTGCTGTATGGGAGGGGAATTGGGTTCATACTTTTTAAAAAAGGGAGAAAATAAAACCAAAAAAAGCTGGAAACAGATATTTTCTGCTGCTGTCTCCAAAGAAATATGATTTTCAGAGTAAGTGACAATTCTGACAATTCTTCCTGGAGGCTTTCTGCTCTGTGTCCTTCCTCATGACAGCAGCCATATGAACCATGTTGTTACTGTCCTATTGTCCAAGTGGGAGAAATACATATCAGAGGTCCATACAACATACGCTCCACTGCTACATCCTTCGGCAGAGATGTAGTCAACGTCCAGTCTCAGCTACAGTACTTGACAGCTTTGCCAATACTAGCCAGTCCTAGTGCTCTGGTATCACACCTGAACTGGAGTGATTGTGCCCTACAACCATACAAATGCCAGAGTGGAAAAATGAATACTTCCAGCAACCTTGTAGGAAGTGATAACTTGAAATGCAGTCACAGGGTTTCAAGAAAAGAGAAAAAATTTAAGACCGATAATGCCAAAGAAGGGATTGTGCATAGAAACAAAGCAAGTATTTCAAATAAATGTGATGAACAGGTCATACTATCACCTTTAAATGCATGTTTTTGTACTAATAGTAGCCTGGTAAAATGTTTAATAGGGAAGTTTGGCTGGTTTGGGAGGACCACTAAAATAAAAAACAAGTTATTAACAAAATTTGAGACCCTAATGCGCTATTGAGGCACTGTTTTCTGTTTTGGTTTTTTTTAACAGAAGACACTTTTTCCCAGCACTAGCCTATAGAGACAGTTTCAGGCACTATACTCAACTGAAAGGAACAAGTTTCTGCCTACCTGTAACTTCTATCAGTTTACAGCCTTAGCTAATCTTATGTTCTTACCAATATAGAAACATCAAAGGTCTGAAATGCTTTCAAATAGAAGTACATGAATCATACTTTTTTAATGAGCTAAATTATAGTTATGAACCAGCTTTCTATCCCTACTGAAATCCATTATTGTGCTTTCCATTCGCAGCATGTGTTTATCACAGACAATCATAGTGGACAAAAGCAGCACTTGTCAGAACAAACCCTATAGATTCAACCCACTCTGTCCTTTATAATGAAGATAGTTTCTTAATTTTCGCAACCTATGGGCTTTTGACATTATTGCTGGTACATGGAATATGCATTTGAGTTTCTGTGGGAAGCTGGGCAAAGTTAGAGAGATGGAAAGTGTTTTTACCACAGAGCAATTTCAGATATACAACTTGATGAAGTTTCAGTTTACTAAGAATATTCATAATGAGAATAATTTTATGGGTTTTGTTTGCAGAAATACATCAGTATCTGTTGGAACAGATTTTTTTGGTGAAAGTAAATAAAATTACACCTTCTTATTTCCTTTCTTTCCTTCCTTTCTTTCTCGGCCTGCCACTTTATCTGACTGTAGGAAAAATCAAACACTGAGGATTTTTTTATTTTTAGTTTTTTTGCCTGTGATCTACTACCTCCTCAAACAATGTATTTTAAAATTCTACTTGACTGCATGTGTAAATCTTGTCCTCTGATGGAGTTCAAATGCCTTTAGTTGTGCCAATAAGAGTAGCTGGAAGTTTGTCTTCAGCTTTCACCACCCAAAAATATACATTGTAGTAGGATTTAATGAGAATGTGATTCACAGGAAGATGCCAAAGAGCTTTAGAGAGTAACTGGACTGATAAAGTGGTGGTATGGTTACAGAAACACTTTACCTTGTGTTTAAAGTCACTCATCTGATCATCCCCAGATGCTGTGCTTCACTTGGCTCCCTTGATCATTTCCTTTCGGACGAAACTCAGTGAGAACATGCTCCCCAGGGATGTACTGAACGTTCTCTAACTAGTAATGGTCATTTGGTCAAGAGGGTCCAGCTGCAGCGGGTGTGAAATAAGTGTGCAGGGAATCGATGTAAGCTCCTCCACATCAACTATTTCATTCAGTAGATCCATCCCTCTCTGGATTGTGCTACCTCTTAATGCAGCCTTAGGCCATCTGTTTTATTATGCGTGGCCACAAGACTGAATCCTTACTGGATTTTTAGACTCTGCCATACCACAATCCCCCAATCCTTATGGTTTTTTTGTAACATGACTGCTGTCTGAACATAAGAATATTATAAGCAAGAAGTATGTGTTTGAATTGTGCTCCTGCGAATATGCAGGGCACATAGCTCTGAGGAAATAAGAGTTCTTTTCTTGTTTGCTCAAAAATCTGAAAATCCTTCTCTTCGAAGGAAATCTCCTCATACATACACAGGCAATCTACAGACAAGCCAGATTTCACTGAATATTGATCTTACCCCAAAGCATTCTGCTTAAAATTTTGTGTGGACAATCATTTTTATATAGGAAAAGTAAAGATCGAAACTACTACCAGTCTCTGACTGTTTCATACTGGGAAACTTGACTTCATAATTTTCAGGTTATGCTCCCCCCAAATAGTATAAAACATTGTAAGAAGTATTAAATTATTTTACTTAACATTCTACTAACATTATGCTGAAAATAAACATTCTTTAGGTGCACAGAAAATAGTAATTTCTCACACCATTATTTTTTATTGGCTAGCTCTTGGTTTGTTTATTTTTAATTATCTGTGCTATGACCTGAGATCATTAATTATTTCTCTGCAAAACAAGGTGGACATCAGTGATTTTTCTCCTGACTTAATAAATATCCAGCAGAATGTGAACTAATATTTAAAAATCTCCATATAAACATCAGCCAAAGCTACTCTCTATGGGTAATGAGAGGTGGGAGGAGTGGTTTCATGCATGTGTGGCTCTTTGAGGGTCTTCTTTAAAGTCTTTTATAGTGGGCTTTTTAATCTCCTGTTCAAAAATATAGGAACAGAATCACTTAAATAATGACTCCTTAGGTATTCACCTAACCAGATAAGTTAGGAAAGGAAGTTTCTGGTTGACATTATCTTGTTCACTGAACAAATGACTATCATCAGGCTTTTTGTTCCTGTGTCTATGGAAATATTTTGTTCAGCTTTATGTGAAATAATTCAATCCATATACACAGAAAACAAAGACGACTCCTAAAATTAATAATAAGGAATTAGCTATTTTTAATGCAAAAGCCCAGTGCATTCACCCAGCAAATCAAAAGGCCAGTTAGAGCTCCCTCCATTGCTCTAAAGGATATTCAGATTTTCCTAGAAGAACAGTCCAACCTGCTGTATCAAATATGCTGGAAGAAGTTGCTCTGGATACCTTATAGTGATGTTCTCTGTCTTCATATGAATTATTTAAATATATTCTGAAACAGGAACCAGAAACCAGGCAAATAGCTTTGTCAAAGACTACAGGGTCAGATACATTTTTCTTTTGGCTCAATGAATATTTAAATATTTTATAAGCAGATGAAAAGCTCCACATACAAAGACTGCAATTACAAAGTGGAACATCCATATTCTAATATAAAATAACTTATACCAAATGAGCAATACCAACAAGAGTCTGAGATCCTTTTCCTTCAGAACAAACTATTATCTTGCAAACAGATCCTTTCTCACATGTGAGAAACAGACTCAAATACCTCAAACAGAGGACAGTACTTTCACCTGGGCAAAGGTTCTAGCCATAGTGATGGAAAGCAGCTGCTACTGTTTCCTCATGAACCAGAATCTATACACTGATTTCAAACCAATGCACTTTGGTGAACTTCATCTTAAGTCACAAGTAGCTCTGAACAACTTAAAGGCTAAGTAAAGAGACAACAGGGAACTAAAAAGAGAATGGAAATCACGCTATTCTCTTCAATGGAAGCGAAAATAAACCATAAACTTTACTACATTAATAACAATTTTACAATGTGCTTTCATAACTTTATTCTGCATTAACTGTTATTATTCATCTTTAAATGCTGTCCTTTAAAAATCTAACATATTTTGAAGCATCAAATTCAGGTACTAAGGGCACAGAGATACCTAGGTACCCATCTTCTTAGAAATAAACTTTCATATAACATGCTCTCAGATCATTGACTATATGTCATGATCCATACTGTCTTGGACTGTGTCATATATATGGACATCAATTTTATTTCTTCTAGTGAAATCTTTCTTATTATATTGAATTACAACAAAGTTTTGGCAAGGGAGAGTTTTCAGTTTGATTTCTTTCTGATAAAAACAGAGGCTTACTGACAAGGGCTTATTAGTGGTTAGCTCTTTTAGTAACGTGTTTTCTAAATAAGAACATCTGTTTTGCAGTCACTCTCTGCGTGCAGGGTGAACTGCTGTAGTTTAATTTCTAAATGCCACATTGTCTCAAGAATTCTCATATGCTTCTGTGCAAGAGCTGATGAACTGCTTTTCCTAATCCCTTAGGGAAGACCACAGTAATTCCACCTTTCCCACTGTTATGGAGGACTGCCCAGTCCAAAATAGCACTACCAGTATCCTCAGTGTGTGTTAACATTGCTAGAAATATAAGCTACACAGGTTAAGAGCCACTATTCTCTACAAAAATGTCAATAGTCCCTACCTATGCCCTGATGAAAACATCCTTACTACCTGTCGTTAAGTAAGGTTGTAATCTTCACTGCAGTTAAAATATGCATAGACCAGGACTGCAAATTAAATATACTAATGCTTGAAAATACATTTTAAAAGCCAGTGTTAAGCAAAAGTTGCTGCTAATGTCCGCTTAAATGTAAAGAAACAAACTAATATTGCCTTGTGGGTATTTAATTCGAAAATTTTCACACATGCAACAAGGAATTTGTGTACGGAAGTCTTTCAATAGACTGCAGGGTGCTGATAATATTTCCCAAAAGGATCATTTGGGTTTGCCTCCAAGAGTAAAGGAAAGCTTCTTGGAAGAACACACTGCTTGTATCTTCAATATGCCAGTCCAAGTTCTGTCTATGTTTCTTCCTGTGCAGCTGGTCCCTTTGTCTGTGTCTTGTGAAGGAAGTGTGACATAGAGCATAGATAAGAATGATGTAAGGAGGGCTGACTTTAAACTTTACACAAGTGACATCACTATTCTGGAAAAAGCCAACACAAAGTGTATCAAGTGCTGTGAGTGTCCCCC
This sequence comes from Sagittarius serpentarius, assembly GCA_034782735.1. Classification (NCBI taxonomy): domain Eukaryota; kingdom Metazoa; phylum Chordata; class Aves; order Accipitriformes; family Sagittariidae; genus Sagittarius; species Sagittarius serpentarius. Next base: position 8,962,942 of record JAVKLA010000053.1, on the reverse strand, counting down.
CGATTAATAGGGCATGTGCTTCTCCTGGAAGTGCCGTTTCCCAGCTTTGGAACCTTCTTGCTTCTACATAATCAGTTTTGGCCCTCTACAGGGAACCGAGCAGGAAGGTGCTCCCCTGTTGAAGATTCACTTTTTTTTTAAATAAGAAATACTCCAAATCTGCTGTTAACCAGTGTGTTTTGCTAGGTTTTCACCTTGTATAATTTATACTAAAAAATGGCTCAGATTTTTTAACTTGCCTCAATTTTTAAGATTGTTCACTCACCAATGAGTTTTCAGCTGGGCTTTTTATTAGCAACAGATTTACTGGTTTAGCTTCATAGATATCATGCAGTCAGAGTGTTTTGTTTTCTTTAAATTGCTGAGTGGTAAAAGGAGAGAAGAGCTGGAGCTCTGTAGTTTACTGATGTAATGTCATAACAGTTCCTATGTTACATGATTTATAATGTTACAGAAAATTGCTTCTGCTTTACAAACACTCATCTTCCTCAGAAAAGGTATAAATTACTGCAACTAAAATGACAGACACCTGTGCTTTTTTCAGAATAAATAAAAATTATATGCCTACTATGTGTGGCATATAGCACTGGATCAGGAAAAACAATCAGATCATCTCGGAACAATCAGTGTTTATCTGTCAGCCATTGATTTACAAAAACCACGTAACATAAAGCAATAATACAGTTGTACCTTCAAAGACCACATAACTGTGATTCTGTGCTAGATATACCTTTGTATTACAGATCTTTCTATATCACTTAACAGAAATTCTTTGTATGTATAAGAATTACCTAGCTCACTCATGCTTCTTAGTGGTGTATTGACTTTGGCCCCAGGCTCAGGTCCTAGGCACTGTCAGGTCCTGTCCAGTTGTGCACAGAATACTTTTTGAAAGCTTTGAAACTCCCAAAACTATGCGTTAATGAAAATATTGACAGAATCTTAACTAGAGCATCCTCAACATGCTGCTGTAACAGTAATACTGTTTTCTTCCAGTGGGAGAAATCAAGAATTGGACACCGTTAGGATAGAATTTATTTATTTACTACCAGGAGAACTGTTATAATTATCAATGAGGAAATGGGTTTAACTGCCAGTAAATGTGCAAAGTATTCATGAAAACAGCACACAAAGGATCTCCTAGACTGAAAGTTGAGAGGCAGGGGGCAAGAATAAGTCAAACGGGATGGTATGAAATAGTCTGAGACTGCCTGTCTCTGTGTTGTCATGACGTTCTCAAGCATTTATTTCTGTATGCTAATTCACTTTTTTTTTTTTTTCTCTGTTCTGATTTTAGCCACTGGTACTTTACAGCTGCATTTGTCTAACTTTTTCTTAATATTTTCAGTTTTTAATGTGACATTTCCTTTTGTGAAGGGTGTCACATACCTATCATTTGAAAACTGTCTAACTTGTAAAGCTTAGACAATGGCTGATACCACCCTGCTGGCCTGGAAGAGTTAGATGTGTCAAAAGAACAGTTTCGTTTCCATACTCAGGTACCCTTTAGTCTTTCTGAAATGGTAGCCAGAAGTCCAAATAGTGATGGTGAATTTTAAGACATTTGTCTACCTGGAATTTTACACTCGTAACTTTTTCTGTTTATTACTTAACAAGAAGAAATAATAAGACTAACCCTCCAACAAGCTATTTAACTATCAACTCTCTTTTAACTTTCAATTTTTAATTAAATGGAAGCCTGTTTAGCAAAGTGTAGTCCTGTTTTCACGAAAAATTGCTACTTATTTTTCATTTCATTCTTTTCCATCCTCTTCTACTTTTAACCACACAAAGAAAAAAAACCCCTCCACCTATTGTCATTCTTCATGTTGAACATTTTTCAAGTACATTATCCAATTGCAATTCTATGAATTTTGACCCTGCACAGTACTAAGTCTTTTGGACTATGCAGTACTGTAAATTTTTAAGGTATCTTTCATGCTAACTGAATGCATAATCAGAATGAGCAGTGCTCTTATTGTAGCTTTTTAACCAAACCCATCCTGTGAATTCCGTCTGCAAACAAGAATAGCAAATTCCTATTCTAACAGACCCATTTTAAATTACAATAAGGCAAAAATAACAAAGAAAATGAAGTCTTCATGAGAGACTGCAGTGTGAGCTTTTTGCTTCTATCACACTGCACCAATTCTAAGAACAAAACAGCAGCAGTTTTTGTAGACATGGTCTTAGATAATTGCATGCATAGTTCACAGAGAAATCAACCTGAAATTTCATAAATCCAAACAACACTTTAACAATGCAGAAAAAATGAGTGTAGTCAGTCCACTACTGAATTGCTGGGCAGCAGGACACAATACAATTAAAGGATGCATAGTAAATTTGTAATAAATTATTACATTTTTAATTAGGTGCAGTTTAAGTAGGGAGAACATGTTATAAAGACCAATTTTTTAATGAGCTATAGGCAGTTAGGAACTTGCCTTCTAAGTCAATGAAGAGGTGATCTCCAACCTATATAAAGACACTGGTTTAATGTGGGCTTAGAAGGAAAAATTTATGTACATAACATTATCAAAAAAGCTTTTTTTCAGTCTCGCAGCAAAGTAAGCAATGAGTGACCCATCAAGGTCCCTCTGCATCATCAAATCTTTTGGTCTACTACTGCTGTTCCAACATACAGTATAGATATTTCTGTGCTTTAGGGCATAAGTCAGTCATTAAGCCTGCAAATACAGTTGGTTTCAACAGTTTTGACAGGACTAGTTTTAACTGAAATATGAAATCTTGCCAAAATCAACATGTTTAAAGAATCAGGTCAATTAATTGGAATTTTCTTTCAAAAGAAAACTGGAAAGGAGTCCAACAATACTGATACAAGGCAGAGTTATACATTCAGAATAATCTATTTTTCCTGCATCCATATTTTTGTGATCTTTGTGCATCCAAATTCCCTTTTCCTCATCAATTCAATCTCTCCCCATTGTATTCTTATATTTCAGGTGGGCGTAAGCATATCACAAACAACAAATTTTTTATGTATGCCTACGCTGGAAATTCTCTGTGGTCTCTTAGAAATCATTTGGAACTGTCTTGAAGTGGACTCAGGATTGCATCAGAAATAACCTGACAAGGTGTAGTCCCCTGTCTTGTGTTAGAAAAGGGACTAGTGACAGTACTTCTCTACTTTCCTTTTTCCTGGCATGTTCAGTAGGACAACCCAGCAGATTTTTCCACTTGCTTCCAATTCCACCCCAGTTATAACTGAAGTTGTATTGTTTTTATCTTCGATTAATGTTCATAAAAATTCATTAGCTGGTCAGTGTTAGAAAATGTAATTTGAAAGACTAGAAAAGATTAAATAAGAATGGACAGACCTTCCTTCAGGAAATGGTTTGGCCCTTTTATTCAGCCCTCACATGTTCTCATTCCCTGCACAGTGCCACAGCTTCTTTCCAGCTCTCTTGATCTGGAAAACGGGGTTGAAGACCTGCAATGAAGTTGTAGAGCTGTGCTGTCCTGGAGTGCTAGTGGCACAAACTCTTCAGCAGACAGATCATGAGGGGCAGGAGGAGAAAAGAGGGAGCATTGTACCACTGCACGTTTTCCTCTTTTTTTTTTTTTTTTTTTTTTTGCAGTTATGATTCAACAAACACACTCAAGCAATGGTTCAGGTACGGTTCTGGTTTTTTCATCAAAATCTCAAGATTTAATTTGGATTCAGCATGAATGAATTCCTAATTCCATCTAGTCTTTAGCCAGTATTTTATGTCTTCTTCTTAAGCTTATCAGTTCTCATCCTTTCTTCTTCTTTGGAAAAACTCATTTTTAATCTCCCAAGTATGTTCGGCTACAGCTTTTCTCTTTGATCATTTGCAGACAAGAGAGGGAAAGCCAAACTGAAGTTGGCACTCTAAAAGATCTCCAGAACTGGACAGAGGTTTCATTAGTGCTGGAATATAATCTGTTTTTAAACTTCAGTCAGTGCTACAGACATTATCGTGGCTTCTGAATTGACTGAACAAAAGTAACAAAAAACTGTAATAAAGGTAAAAAAGCCTTAGTTCAAGTTCAGAGATCTTGTCTTGTCAAGTAACCCATCCTAATCAACATGACTTCTTTTTCTGCAAATAGGTGATGGTGGTGAAGCTTCCTTTTGCTTGCTGCCAACATCACCTGAAAAATAGTAAGTATCCTGTGTTTACTATTTGTTGTGAATCACAGCCAAACTGTATCTTGTTTACTAAAGCAATCAATTTTACAAAACAGGAAAAAATGGTTTTGTTTGTTCACCTCTTACAGTCAGTCTATTGAAACGAACTTGCAAAAGGGCATATGAAAAAGTAGAGTTTTAATCCATAAAGAGGTTAGAGAACTCTTATTATCTATAAGGGTTTTTTCTGCTTTGTTTGAAAAATAAACCCTAAGAGTTTTTGACTGTAGAGCAAGAGCTCAGCAAAAGTGGACTCATGTTGTTCTCCAGAGACCAGTGAATCTCTCGAGTCACAATGTCTTGTTTGTTATGTAGAGCAGTACTGTCTTTCCCTTCCTCTCATGAAACATTAAGCTTTGCAATTCTCACCCAATCTGATGGTAATAAAAAATAATCAGTCTCTATTGTTATTTTTCAAATCTTCCAAAATCTGTACTTGCTGAAAAATCTCTAGTCACCTGCAGTTATGGTGTGTTTCCATAGACGATGTTTTATGCTCTTGCCCTAAGAAGCTGGTGATCCTGAACATTGTGCCCAAGGCCTGAATGGATTTAGGGGAATGAACGTTTTTGTTAACAGTGTTAACGCCAAACAACATGCCCACGAATAGAACACTGAGTACCATGCCAGGAGCCTTCCAGCCATGCTTTCACATGATGCCAGCCCTTCTCCCTGGAAAATAGCAGTGTTTTGTGAGACCTGTCCAGGAGCAAAAGCTGTTTTACAAGGATCAGAGTAAGGGTGACAGGGCCACTGGTCTTCTGCATAAAGGGATTACTCCTGACTACGAATTGATGGTATTCATATGTTAAATACAGTAGCTCAAGAGGTAAGTTTGCATTTTCTAGTAAAGTCAGGGATATGCTTGATGAGTTCATTAGCTGAAGATTTACGTAGCTTAATGTCAATGAGAGGAAAAAACACTAAAGACTTCACTAAGCCTGTTTCTTTATCTGCAGTAAGTTGTATGCTGTGACCATTTAATTTGATTATTGCTATCTGTACTGAGCCATTGATTAACACTATTACAAGCTGACTTTATGTTGATTTCATTAAAAATCTGTTACTTATCCATCAGCATTTTCTCCGTCCCTTTGTGATTTGAAAAGCATTGGTTGGGATTCCTGGGTGAGCGCTCAGCTCAAAAGTTGCTTAGAGACACTTAGCTGAGATATTACAGCCTCAATTCTAATGCTGCCTGACCTTTCAGATCATATTACTTCTTAACACGGTGCATTCATAGTAGCACAAGACATAGTTTGGGGAAAGTGATACACAAGCTACTAGAGGACCTGTAAGGCAATATAAGGGAATTTCTAAAAATTCACACTGTCCCCACATCCCTACAAAGTCCAGTTTCAAAACCAGTGTATGTTGTGTCTACATGATGGACTCAGTCTGGCTGTCTGTTCCACCTGCCCCCCAGTTCTGTCTTGGGATAAACTTTAGACACATACTATTGTTCTGGTTTCGGCTGGGATAGAGTTAATTGTCTTCCTAGTAGCTGGCACAGTGCTGTGTTTTCAGTTCAGTATGAGAAG
>JAVKLA010000053.1:8899696-8943454 GCA_034782735.1 Sagittarius serpentarius | reverse complement strand
AGAGGTGGTAGAAGCCCCGTCCCTGGGAACATTCAAGGCCAGGCTGGACGGGGCTCTGAGCAACCTGATCTAGTTGACGGTGTCCCTGCTCACCGCAGTGGGGTTGGACTAGGTGATCTTTGACGGTCCCTTCCAACCCAAGCCATTCTATAATGATTCTATGATAAATTCTTTATTTTACCTCGTGCTTTGCCTGCAAGAAACCATTTGGTTTAATCACAAACACTCGCTCAGACACTCATGTAAAATAGCACAGATATGTGATGTGGGTTTAAATAGAAAGTTGCAACTGTAATTTGACATATGTCGTAACCAGACATAAGCTGCATCTACTGCTTGGGTGCAGGGCAGCCTTTAGAAACTCCAGTTAGAGAATAATGAAATCTTTTCTATCATTTTTGTCATTTAAAGACTGTATTGGATAAAACTTTAAAAGATCGAGCCTGCTGGGTTTGCATGTATCTGCTTCTTCACATAGATCAAAGTCCAGAGCTTAAGGTCCATTGACCTTCAACTCAGTCTTTGAGTCCAAAGCATGGACCAGAAGCTGTTTGTTCTACTGGAATTAGAGCAATGTGTGTCTAAATAGCTCCAGTTTTTCTCAGATTTAAGGCAGGGTGATAAAAACATGTTTGGTCTTGACCAGTCTGGCCTCCCAGAAAAATTTGCATTTGGCTTCTGTTGCCACAGCCACAGGTTATCTCATAGTCTTATTTTATGACCCTAATCTAGGCAGTGGCTTGCTGCCAAAACCTCTGGTTTCTGTAACGAAGCAAGTTTCCTCTTAGATGAACCAGGACCTCATCTGATCTGTCATTTTCCCTCTCTGTCTCCCAGGGTGGAGGGAATATTTCAGGGATTCACTCACAAATTCACTCACAGTATTCTTTTCTGGGCTGGCTAAATTTTTGCCTGGCCAATCTTTTAGAAAAGAGTAAGGAAGCTTAATTCTCACTGTAATGCTAAAGAGACCCATTATACAATTCACTTGGGATAAGAGGGAATCCAGGGTTAATCACTTTTTTTAAAGTATGAAATTTAGCATAGTAAATAGGTCCCTGAAGTCTTTTAGACTAGATGTGGTTTGCATACAACTTTTTCTTATATAATTATAATATTTTAAATCCATCATAACAATTTTTCCAAAACATTTTAGAAAAGGAAGAATAGGCATAAATTCTGCTACCACTTGTGTGAACTCTGCTAATGCTCATGAGCTATTTTTTGAAATATTCCTGTGGTGCTACTATTTTGAAAATCTGCGCAATCTATTTCCACCAGACTAAAATATTTTGCTGCAGGTAAACAAAGTTTGAAAAGCCACAGTCTACTTAAAAACAGTTGATGCGTGGAAACCAAGACAGAATTTTATCCTTATGAAGGCTTTATTCTGTGTCTTTGTAAATGCCAAGAAATGCTGCAAGAGTAAGTGAATTTTGCAAGCACTTTGCAGTTTTTCTCACAATTTGCTACTTGCCTTTCAAAACAAGTTTGTTTGCAGCTCACAATTAGCACTTTTTCTCTTCATTAAAATCATTTCCCAGATGCTTCTCAAACTTAAGTATGCAATCATGTTCCACTCTCCTCGGGAAAGAATAAAAGCTCTTTTTTGCCTTAGGCATCTTTCAGTGTTAGTCACGTGCATGTAAGGACACCATGGTGACTGAAAGATAAGAGTTTGGAGTGTTGCTGCTTGTCCAAGAAGATTGTCTTATGTCACATGGAGTCTTCTCCCACTATTGAGGCCCCTATCACCCAGCCAAAGTAAGCTCTGAAAGTTAAAGTTCATCTTGTTCTTTGACCATGGGCCTGACTGAAAAAGGCTAGTATCTATAAAAAGGTCATTTCAGGTGGACCTGGAGATTGGAAAAGAGAATGAAATTTACAGGCTTGAGGCATCCATCGTAGAAATCCTTCTTTTCAGATATTCTCCTTTAGGGACCAGATAGTGTACAGATGCAACCTGGTCTCCAGCTCTGCCCCACTGTGTGGGACGGTCAGTGCCAGCAACTGGAGCAGGGCTGCAGCCTCAGGGGCTTCTATGTCCAGGCGGCGCTAACTGGGGAGACTGGGATCCAAAGGCAGCTACTGGGCAGGCTGAATGTCTGAGCTCAGTTGCTGGAGCGATCCATATTGTGCTTATATCTATCTGTCTGTCTGTCTATATCTATCTATCTCTCCTTAATAACAGACCTCTGTCTTGCTCAGCCAGAGCAGACAGCAGGATGATGCCATTGAGGCGGTTGGTTTTTATGTACGTGCTCTGTATGTGTCTGTGCTCTGTATGGCCAGCCATGTGTGTATGTATGTATATATATGGTGTATATGTGTGCTCAGTGTTCATCTGCCAATGGGGAATACATTTTCAGCCTCACTACTGGCTGGACCGTGGGGCACTGCAGCAGCCTCGCCTCTCTTCAAGCTGCCCTATCCAGCACAATATATTTTCCTCTGACACCCACTGGTCCTTGGAATGGGTTGATCTTTTATTTCAATGAGTAGTTGTCTTCCAAATCTGATCAAGTGCTATACCTTTTCATGTTTTTTTCAGAATGCTTTGAATTAATTTTACCAATTTCAAAAAATAATTTCTGTGGGGTTTTTTTTCTTACTTTGCTTGTTTGTGTGGCTTTGACTCGTGCTCTTGCACAGCTCAGTAATGGTTTCATTCACTAGAAATGAGCCAAGGTCATACAGTTGTGCTTCACAAAGCACAAAGTTGCAGACGGCTGAACCCTTGAGCTTAGTTGCATATACAGATTTTGTCTGAAATTTTCATTATTTGTTTTTTTAGATTTTACTCCGTACTGTTTTAGGCAAAGATGTATTTATGTACTTTTTTTTCAGCTCTTATAGTTTATTCTTCTAAAAGATTACCTATGCCTGCTTATTCGACCTTCAGCTTCCACCATGTCTCTAATATGATCATTCTTCAGATGTTGGAGGTAATACAGAGGTAAAATATTTTCAGTATAGGTAATGAAAGAAACCTTCACTTTTCATGTGGCAATTAGGAGTGCACAAGTGTTGAAATATATGTTGGGAGATGCATATATTTGCTATTTAAAAACCAGAGAAAGTAAAGTGAGAGGTAAAACTGCATGTAAAAAAGAAATCCCCAAACCGCTTTTCCTACAGAGGGAACTCTAAAAGCAGCACACACAGTTTGAGCGTTAGTGATTAGATAGTACTTTCAAGACTATTTGTTTTGAAAAATCTGTCCTTCCTACACAGTACCCTTCAGGATGCAATGTAAATTGAACTGCAGGGCACTTTGTAGCAAATCTACAGTCATTATCTCTTAGTTGATTCTGTCTTGTGTCTCATAACTTTTCAGAGGTACATATGAAGCTTCTCTCATAAAAGCTATTACTTTGTCTCCATGATACCTGTTGATATGAGATGATGAAATAAAGATGATTACTCATCCCAGCAGGCACCTGCTTTGACCTTGTTGCGTGTAGTTTATCACAAACATTGCTGTGTGGTATTTCAAGTTGAAAATTAGGCAGATGCAAGAACATAACATATGCCACTGGGCCATTTTATGTCTTCTAGCAGTACACATGAGAAGTTTATAATGCCATGAAAGCAACATTATACAGATGATACAGCAAAATTAAACAGAAACCACTGCTAAAGGTGTACATGAAAATGGGACCTAACTACGTAGTTTCTCACTTTGAGAACACAAATTTTGCAGAGAACACAATAAAAATGTCTGTAGAATAGATAAAAATTAAATAAATATTTTTAAATAAATTAGAAAAGTTAAGATACAGTTATCAATGTTAATGCATGCTTACAGTTTACATTATTTTCCAAAGACACTTTTCCATAATATGAGGGGAAATAAATGATTTTTGGTGAAAAAGGTTAGCACCTTCAAATTAAGATTCTTTCAGGTTTTGTATGTGCAAGGCACAAATAGGTATAAAGGTACCAAAAAAGGTATAAATCTAGCAAATATGGCTTTAAATATTAAAATTTTTTAAAAATTAAAATAGTATCTCCAAACTTGTGCAGGAACACATGTCCTAAGTATATCACCCATCCATCAAAATCAGATAGACCACAAAGCCTTCCTTTTTGCTAGATTTTTCTGATGACAGTTTTCTAAAGCAATGATAGCTTCCCCGATTTGTAACTTTTGACACTGCCTTTGTGAACAACTAAGCAGACTCAACAGATGAACCAAAGGCAAAAGGACTGGCAAAGTAAAGACTCATAATTTCTATGCTTCATTTTGAAACAGCTGTATTTTACAAGACCACTCTATTCCTGAACTCTGAGCCCATGAAGGAAATTCTTGCATTTGTTCTTTTTGACGCTAACTGAACTACTGCTTATTTCAGTGAAAGCATGATATTAAGTATCATGCGCATCAAAGTCTATACTTATTATGAATTTAGGTCAGGCTCCAGTTACACATATGTGAAGCGCCTCATATATGAAGTTTCCTCATCTTGAACTTTGTTTTACCTTAAAAATAAAAGAACTAATTGTAAGACTTAGATTTTTTTTTTATATTTAGTTTTCAGGGAAAGCGAAGCTGTAGGTTGAAACTGCTGCATTCATGTTTGATATGTCAGCTTAAAAAAATCGTTTAATAATCATGTTCTACAATTTTTATAAAAGCTGTAAAGTTCACTCAAACAAAGTGACTGAAACCACACAGGGAGATGCAATCCCTTTAAATACTGTAATTTTTCAGGATTCCATTTTTCAACATAAGGAAATGTTTTTATCAGAAATTTTGTGATGAAACTGTAAGTCTGAGGCATATTGTTTCAAAAAATGCCGCTTCTCTAACACTGGCCTGCAAAAAATATGTAAATTAATTTGTAAAAAAATGTTGAGATTACTTTCTCTAAAATATATTTCAATGATGATTTGTCCTTCATGGCAATGTCTAGTATTGTTACAACTGAGGGAAATCCTTTACTTCCTGTTCTAATATGTTAATTATTTTTCAGTTCATCTGTAAAACTATTTTGTAGCTTTAAAAAAAAAATTGTAAAAAACTAAGCCCCCAAACAGGATTTGCTTAAAAGACAAACAGGCAAATAACTCAAAGGTAATAGATTTTCTTCCTGATAAAATAAACCATTACACATGGTTTATGTGCAGGAAGAGAGAATTTATATTTGACCATTTTCCTGTTTTGGTAGAAGTGTTAACACAATGGAACTAAGCTAGTGTGAAAGAATTAGAAAGTGCATCTCTCACTGAAGAAAAGTGAAACTGAATTATTTCTGTTATCTTTAACAAAAACTACGTCAGAGTGCAAGAGACAGTTTTTAATGTCATTCTACTAGTAGGCAGGGAAGGAGGAGAGATGTCCTGAAAGTATTTGTGTCTGACTCAGATTTCACTTTTTCAAAAATAACACTGAGCAGAAACATGCTTTTCTGTATCTGTAGATAACAGAATTTCCTACAAAATAGGCACTGTTATCCAAAGTCTGAAGCATATGGAAAAAACAGAACAGGTGAAAATTTAGGTGTTCATATAAGTGTCTAAAGTTGTTATTGCTTACATAAGTAGAGAAGATTGTTTTAATGTAAGTTTTTCATCCTGACTTTATTTTGATTAATATATTCAGAAGTGACTCAAAAAATATTATAATGGGCCTTTGAGATTACCTTCAGCAATTGTATTTTCCAACCAGAAGAACATCTGACTAATCATAGACCATGTCTACATATGTTGTAAGGCATCCACATAAATCAAAGTGCCCTGAAAAAATTCACAAATGTTCGTTGAAGTGTGGCAAAAATGAAACTTAGATTTGGATTAACTTAAAAACGCTCCTTGCCTCCCTGATTAGTAGAATAAAGTTGTTACTCTTTAAAAAAAACCCTTGGTCTATAATTCTGAATAGTTCATATGGATTGCATGAATAAAAACTGCGCACTTCTTTAAAACTGCAATCTAAGCAATTTGGAATTACACATTTTATTGACTTTCAATGACACTCTTCCTCCTAGATCAATCATGTACACGTAAAAATCTCATTCCAAATCCTGAGATGGAGTTTAAACTGTACATGGTGGTCTATAAATACCTTGTCTTCAAATTAACTTGAAAACTTTTGAAGCACACATTTATATAGGGTAATTTTATCAAACCCAATGTCCTCTTGTCCAGGCTAAACTGTTCACTTCTCTATAGTCTCTCTGCATAGAAGCTGGAGAGGGAGGTCATTTGCAAAGGACGATTCATGCTGTCCTAAAATAAGTTTCCCGAAACAGTGAGAACAAATCCGACTTGTATTTACTTCTAATATACTCCAAAAACAGTAGCACTTTATCATGCTAAAGGCACTGTGGGCTCCAGATCTGATATTGGTCTGATTCCAGCCAGAGTGCTAGCCCTGTGTGCAGCATGGCATTGCATCATATATTGTACCCTTATGCCTGTTCCAGTTTTCATTTGATTAAAGAGAAGCTTGATAGATACTTACAACAATAAACACTGGATAACTACCTCTTTTACCCCAGTTCATGCTGTGGAAAATGCTACCTTCTTAATGGTGAACATCATTAGCAATTTATTTGTTTACTGCAACACTTTTATTTAAAAGAAAACTCTGTGATAATCCTATGCTCATCATTTACTTACTTTAAATATGGTGTTTGCTTGAAGAGTTTATTTTCCAGACTTTTCCACAGGTATTTATGTCCCCAATGATTTTACTAACTGGGCTTTCAAAGCATTAAAAGTTATCAAAGAGAAGGAATGTCCACAGACCTTGGCTGAATTCCTAGCAAAATTCAAATTATAGAACAAGGATAGAATAGTAGGATGGGATGGGAGCTAATACCCAGTCTTACTAGATGCCATTACTTATCTGTGTTTATTTATTGGACAATATTAATGGAACAATACATCTCTGCTTGCAGAAAAAAAAAAAGAAGGAATAAAGAATAAAGAGACATAATAAAGCTTAAATCACCTATAAATAGTTGCATCAGCTCCTGCCTTCTTTTTTCACACCTTATACTTCCTTATTCTAACAGTCACGTCAGCATTATTAAGTTTAAGGTAAGTCAGTGAAAGTAAAAGGTGACAGACCTACTTATTAATGAAAAATAGAAAAGATAGGAAAGTCAAAATTTGTTAACCATTATGTGCAAATGCAATAGAAATCTTCCATTCCAAGTAAAGTGCAGGGAGAAATAGTGATAATCTTATACATCACCCTGTGTTAGCAAAGGCTGACTTTTTAGTTGCAGCTGGAGAGTAGATTGCGGAATGCTTTAAACAAAAGAATTAACTGACAATAATTGTTTCGTGTGTTCAGTAAGCAAGAACACTGTGTGAACATTTTATTAATGTTGCCAGAATAATCGTAAAGCACAGATGGCTTGTCCCCAAGACTAGCACACAAGACAATAATGTAGAAGGGTAGTTAATATGTGGAAGATTGTGCATCGTGTCTTATTCTTTTCCTGAGGAATTATTTTATTTCTTATCCAGGGGAAATAACACTCTAAGATAAAAAAATAAGAAAAGAAATAAAAAGAAAAGAATATAACTGGGGAAAAAATTTGTATTGAAATCAAGAAAGGCATGCCTGTTTACCTCAGCCTGTGATCCACCCCAATATTTTTATTGTTGAAAACCCCAAGCTGCTTTAGGAAGCAGGGTATCTGAAGCAAGCTTTTCCCTATTTAAGGAGCTGATATACAATCCATTTAACTTACCCTCCTTTTTCACCTTCAGTTTCCACACAAATTCTAAGTATTCTTTACCTGGAAATATCATGTCACATTTGACAAAAAATAGAAAATATTTGGAAAAGCAGTAACCTTTATTTTAGAGACTGCTTTTATGTGCATTCACGTATGTTCCACATTCCCAGATGGTTCAACCCAAATACCTTAAACATTAGAGTTATCACGAGGAAAACAGAGCTGCAGTGGATACTGAGAAAAGCTAGGTGGTTTTAATTCAGAGAAGTGTCCCAACATTTAAGTGCTGTTCTTTGACCTACACATCAAGGCTCTGCTTTCACAATGTGCACAAGCATATTTTTAAATCAGCCTTTATTCAAAAGGCACTTCACAGCGCCTGTACTATGGTAATGGCTTGTTCTCATGTCACACTTCAGCCCTAATCCCTGACTGTCCAAAATAGCTGTATGTCTGCATATACATTGGTATGCATGAAGTGCCTCTCTCTGAGGAAACTTGAGCTTGGGGTAGGAGAAAAAAAGTGAAAACTAACTTGCTTTTTATTTCCATCTTTTTAGCATATGTGTAGAGCATACACATAAGTAAGCCAGGGCTGGATAAAATTGGCTCGTCCCTAGTTTCTTCTGACAGTACCCCAGCAGGCTTGGCACCTTTCCATAGACCCATACTGCACCCTCAGTTGCCCTCAAAGTCATGCTGCAAAACAAAGCCGTCTGTGTAATGCCCTCTAATATTTTAGAAATGCTTATGCCACAATGTCCACAGTCTGATGTGGAGCAATTTTTAATTATGTGTCTCTTTCCCTTGCTGGCATGTAAAATGAGTCTGTGGGCTCATTTTTCTTAAACTATTCTATTCCCATTTTAGCCTAACAGTGCTTTATTTTGGAGTCCTCTTAAGGAGCATCATCCAGTTGAACTGTGTGCTCTTTTACTTCTAGAAACTTTTCTGCGAACCTTAACGTCAGAGTCCTCCCTAGCCAGCCAGTCTCCCAAGCAAAAGGGTCCAGTCCTAGTCAAGGGTTCACAGCAGGTAAAGTACACATGGGACATAAAAGGCATCGCAGCAAAGTGGCCATAGACCTTGTGGCTGTCTCCACCAAACAATAATTTTTTTACAGTGGTCAAGCATGGGTAGGTAAATCCAAAATCCAGGTTCTTCATGATCCCACCCCCTGGCATATTGCTAGCTCCTCAGGGGCCACAGGACATGGACACTCCTTTGTGAAGGGAAGAGGAGAGGAAGTGAGAGTGTTTTGTTTGAACGGGTCCTCTTATATTGTATGTAAGCATCTAAAAAGGTACTCTGGGTAAAGAAATCTCCAAGGAATTTGCCATGTGTTTAGTTCCTCCATGATAACAAGTCTGGTATTGGACTTCAGATATAAGACAGTTAAGGAGATAAGCTCTTATTGTATGATTTTGATCCATTATCAGCACTCTGAGAGAGGAAAAACAACTCTCTAAAGAATGTACTGATCTTTTCTGGAATCCTAAGCATAGAAGAGAAAATTAGAAAAAAATCCTGTATAAATAAAACAAAACCACAAAGATTAGCGTACTTCCCTTCTTTTTGCATTCTAGCAAGTTGCAGTTCAACACAGTACTTTTGTGTAAGCCACAAGTACCCTTCCATACGATTCTTGCCAACTTTCCCCTCAGGGAACTGACAACTATAGTTGAAGGAGCATATCTGTCCTTTTCTATCACTTGTCCAAATACCTTGGAATTAAAACCTTAAATTCCTTGGAGCACTGTCTCCTGTTGATCTAAGCTTCTCCCTTTCAAAGTGCTCCTAAGTCTTGCTAATGCCTTGCAGGTGCGAGAGACATGACAACTTGGGTTCATACCAATTATTTCACACCTTTCTGCTTTTTCTGAAGTTTGTGTATTACCATGTGATGCGTAGTGACAGCCATGTCACTTTTCAGAACCTGTAGCCTCTTCTCAGAATACTGTAAATCCTTGGGATAGCTCTCAGTGTGAGCTATCAGTATAGGAAGAGATCCAACAAATAAAGTTGCAACTCAAAATTATAAAATGAAGAACTTAGACTGAGCACTATAACAATACTCATCAGAGTACTAATGCTACACTGTGGTGCTTCAGAAGTAAGACTCAAAGAAGTACTCTAAAATAAAACCAACATGCAAACACATTGGATTTACTGACATTAAAAGTGTCTGCTTTCCAGAAAAAAAGACCTATTAGCTTATTCTGTAAAACTGAGAAAAACCACTCATGCAACTTTAAGCAGAAAATTAACTAATACCAGCTAATCAGAGGCTATTACTAAACTACTGAAGGAGCTCATCTGCACAATTACATATTTTTGAAAACCCGTGCTGAGAAGCACAAAGGACTAGTTTGGAAAATCATAATTTGTGACAATATCCCAGGCAAAGCCCTGTTAAATCCAGGAAAAGGAGATAAGATCACACTACGCTCTGAGATCACCTCCTGATCCAACAAGAGAAGCACAAATGGGATGGAACATGAAAGATAATACATTGATCCCTCCTTCGGCTAGGCTTGCTCAGATTTCCAGATGTATCAATACCTCTTCACTAATCATTTCACAGATGAGCTTTCTGGGATGTTTTTCTAAAAAATAAAACAGTGGATTTCATTTTCAGAGGACTAAGCTGACAGTGAGATGGACAAAACCTTTTTGTTTAGATAGAGAAATGTTGAGATGACCTAGGGAAAGTATTTACTACCCAGCAACGAACAACAAACTGAAAATGGAAGAAAATTAGATGTACCAAAACTTTATGAGCCACTGTAAAAAATTATACAACAATTTGAGATGCCGGTGTAACAGATAAACAAGCATAAACCTGATTATTTCCATAAGCTTAAGACCTGGTTTGGAAAATTGAGCTCTGCAAAATTTTCAAGGCAGAATTCTGATCTGAAGGTTGAGTCAGACAATAAGCAGTATAATGTGATTTACCCTACATTTGAGCATAAGAAGTCTTCTTTTAGGTGACAACCAAGCAAGAAAGCAAAGTATACTCAAATTATTTGGAAATTTGTATGGAAGGAAAGAATAATCAATAAATCAGTGAAATAATTTTAATGTTACCGCATCATACAAGACCACATGAAAAGGTGGTTTTGACATTTTATAGAGTCCATCTGCTAAAGAATATTCCAAGACTCTGGAGGAAAAAAAACAAAATCGAAACCAAACCAAAAAACTAAACATACACACACAGAGAATTAAAAAAAAAAAGCTTTCCATAAAAGAAATGTAAGTTAAAAGAACATCTTAGAAGAATAACCTGATGTAAAGGGTTGAACAGTGACATGTCTTCATGAGTGACTGCTTAATGTCCATGCAGAACTGGAACCATGTTTCCAAAACTCTGGGAAGTGAGATGTCCTAGCACAGAAGGAAAAAGAGAGAGGGATGGTAGAAAAAGGACAGTAGAAGAAGAATGAACAAAACCTCACTATTTACACGTATGAGACAGGGCATTATCTTGTACTAATGTGGTAATCAGCTTAATTATCATTATTTTCCAGCATTAAGATTATTTAAAGACAGGGAAGTAAAGGAAATATAGGCAAAGGTATGCACATAGTTCAATTAACTTGAAGTATGCACTACAGCAATGATAATGTCCACCACACAGCATATATCCTGTTAATAACTAGCCTTTTATCAGTGAAAACTCTCAGTGTACATAATTCATCTGCTGTTACGTAAGATGAGGAAAGGAATGCAAATATGCAAAAAATCAGAATTTTCAGTGACAGAAAATAGTGTGAAAAATTAAAATAAATAAAAATCCATCCAGTCTCCAAACACTCAGCTTGAAAAGAAAGCCCCAAGCCTATTTTTTTAAATCAAGCTACAGATTTTGTATTCAATAATACTGATTTATGTGTCCTATTTGATGACTAACACAAACCCTTTCCCACAAGTAGTTACACTACAGGAGGGGCATACTGTTTTCTATATTAAGCAAGAAAATATTTACAAAATAATAATCAAATCAATATATATCACAGCCTCAAGATCACTTCCGCTTCAGACAAGTTTGAAAAACTGGTGCTCTAGGCATCAAAGCCCTCATCTGATAAATCACATATAGGCTGCCAAGTAACTAGTAAACTATCCATATAACAAAGATGAATAATGACCTGTACAGAGTTTATAAAAATGTTCTTAGGAACGTCCTTAAATAAAAGTCATGGCAAACATAAATGAAGCGCATATAAAATAACTCTGGGAGCACACTGCTGAATGGTGGCCATAAATGATATAGTGATGGTGGTGAAAATGAACATGAAATATTAGAGAAAAAGCCTGACTAAAGAGTGCTTTTTCTGTTTGCCTAGATACTGTGGGAAACATATACCTGCTGTTACTCCTTAAATTGACTTCAGCTCAATACTGTACCTGTAATGAAACGTCAGTCTTGTCTTTGTTTACATATACAATGACCAGAATAGTAAGTCCTTTTGATAGGAACGTCTAGTCCTCTTAACAGTACAGAGAAATAGAAGCAGAATGTGCATTTTCTGTGAATCCAAAGGTTCAGTTCTGCCTTCACTTGTGTCAGTGTTAGTCTTGAAATTTCTGCTGCCTTGAGCAGTGTTGATTGGTATAATGCTGCCGAAATAAAGAACAAAAGAAATTGTATCAGAAAGGAAAACACTTAGAGAAGATAATAGAAGGAAGAATTCAAAAGAATTAATCAGTTGGGTACCCTAGACTGCAAAAAGGGATGGAAAATGAAACCAAGCATATCTGTAGCATAGCCATATTTGTGTTTGTTTCCCATTTTTCTCCATTTATAATTTATAATCCTATGAATTACTTATTCATTCCTACCTGAATCACAAAAAGGTATTGTGTGAACCTGCCACCTGATATTTATTAAGTATATTGAAAATGTATTGGGTATGACACTGGACACATTTAAGGCATGCTTTAAAAATGTCAAGTTGAAAATTATTTTAGAACAACATACATTAAGAATAACTTCTATCTTGGGCAATGAAATGGGAGCTGACCAGAAAAAGGGTGACATAGAGAAACATTAAATAGAAAAACAAAAAAACACTGGCTAATTTATCAACCTGACACTCAAAAGCCTTTACAAGACTGAAATAATAAGTGAAAATAGTGGCCATGCTTCATATCTGAAGGGGTGGGAGAACGAGGAGAGGAATAGTGAAGATAAGAAGTTCCATATATTGTTATACTTGTGTTCCTGAGGTTCAGTTCCCTACCAGGTCCCAAATGGTCCACTAAATTGAAACTATAGAAAATGTAGGCCCAAGTGTCAAAACAAAATATGCTGATGTATGTTGCACATAGCAGCTGATACCCAATAGGATACATAAGTGTCAGCAGTCAACTTTCTTTACAGTTCCTGATTGGTAAAATATAAATCACCATTTTACTTCCTTTCCATCGTAAAACATTCCTTCCTAAGTTTCAAAAAGCTAGTTTTCATTGTGAAAGGCAGCATATGTGTTCTTATTCCTCTGAGTAGGCTCAGTTTTATAACTTTCATCTTCTCAGTGACTACTGCATTTCTGCAATCCTGTTCTCTGTAACAGAATAAATGACAGACCATTTCTTGGAATTCTATACCTTAGTCAGGTTTTGTGATACAGAAGATCAAGGAAAGAAACACATGTTTTATGTCTCTACTCAAAGATTGCATTTTTCTTCGGTTGCATGTCTAGCTTTTTCCTTTATTTCTCTTCCATGACAAATGATAATACTTTCTGAGCAAAAAAATTATTCCACCCATCTAAGGAAGACATATTAGTTTTTGAACTTACTTTCCAACAGTGGCACTAAGGTATCCTCAGATATTTTTTATGTATCAGAAAAGATATTCAATTTTCATTTCAATACGCACAGAGACATGGATTCTATTCAAGTTCAAAGCATTTACACCACACCCATCACCGTGATAGTATAAAATGGAAAGGGAAAAATATTCTTTACTGTCTCATTATAGCTAAACATTTATTGTTCTGTGAGTTACACATAGTAGTAGGCATGATTCTGCAGTAAACTGACACAGCACGGTTGATTTCAACGTTAGTGAGAAAACCAAGCCACAGTTAAAAGCTGGGTTCAGCAATGCCTGTATAAACCACGTTTCAATACCTCTTTCAAGTGACGCTGATTTTCCTTTCCCTCCACCTTGCATACCAACCAGACCATTTAAAAAGAAATTGCAGAAGGCTGCCGTATCACAGGGTTGGAATCTCCATTGATATTATTCCTGCATAAAGAAACATGAAAGGTGGAAGAGATCTGGTTAACTTTCCACCACCAGTGTAAGGAAGGCCATATTAACTTCTTTATCTAGAAGCAAGAACTGTAAATTTCATCCTCTCCTGATACATCAGTCATAGAAATCTTTGCCATATCTTCCATTTAAATTCTAATTGTTGTAGTACAGATGTATAATGTATTTTGTAAGAAAAACTTTTCAATATTTCTAGCTTGTATGCTGACAGGTATTACCTTCTAACCCATTTACAATCATGGAAAAATATTTTGCCTAGTGTGGAAAAATTAACAGATTGTTCATACAGCTCACTTCTTCACAAGGACAAGCAACTAGAAGTGAATGAAGATTTTTCAGAATGTATGAAAATGGGATGCCATTTTGTATATGTTCTTCACAATCAAATACCATAATTTCTTCCTTTTGTCAGTCTTGTAGGAAGATAACTCTCACTAATTTTTTTTAATAAGTTGTTATTTGTTGTGTTCTGTAATGTAAAATGAAAATAATACAGTCTAATAAAATATAGTTACATTTGTGCACCTAGAGAGTTGTCAAAGGTGTATGTCTTCCTTCGAGAAGTATTGTTGCTATTAGGAGAAATCAGTAATTTATATCAAGTTTACTACTGGCTCTATTTATAAAAAAATGTACAGTAGGGTCATTTATTCTGTTTAGTAGAAGCAAAAAGATCCCCAAAATGTTACTTCATCTCACTTCATCTCTGTTTCCTAAAAGTACCTTTTCAATGCCTCCTCTCAGGACTTACTCATGATTCCTTCCCTAGACCTGCTTTCATCTCCTACCATGTTTCCTCTTCAATAGGCATATCCTTTTATTTACTACCAATCTGCCATATGCCCAGACGCTCAGCTGTTTCCTTTTCTGTTTTAAAGATACTTACACCGTGCCTGAAACATAATATCTGGAACACTTGATAGCATTAATGAAGCCTGTAATTGGTTTTGGATCAAAGATTTTCTTGGTAGCAGCCATCATCAACTCTCAATGTATTCTCCAATAAGCCACCTTTTTACAGCAAAGATTTTCAAAAAAGTCTCCTAATCTGTGTCTAAGATTTACATAGCTGCTGCCTTTTGATGCTTAAAAAACATTTTGCACAGTGGACATACCTTGTTACCCATTTTTTGGCTTTAATTTCTGAGATACTTGGGTTTCTTTCAAATGTTCTTTTCATCACATCTCTGTGAGGTAGTAATGTACTGTTATGCTTATTTCAGAGATGGGGAAATGAAAAAGGGAAACTCAAAGTCTAGAAGACATCTTCTAATTTAGGCATCTAAAAGTGTTTTAGGAAGCTAGATATTTATCAGTGAGTCATCTCAACAAATTTCCTGTAACATCTGGCATCTACGTTTAGCGGGTACCTTAAATATCTAGGGTGTATGCCTCTTGTGCAGGACATCTTGAAACCATAGGTGTCTGACTCACTACCCATCCAGTTGTCTGTCTCACTGTGCATTTCTCCATCTGCGCCCCCACCCCCGCCTTTCTCCCTCTCTCACACAACCACGCAGAGAATTATTTCTCTTACCCAGAAATGCTTACTTTCCATTGAATCAGTTTACAAACTTGTAGGTTTTGCAGCTAAAATTCCAAAACTTTTTTGTAATCTTTGTTTTCTTGTTAACTTGTGAACTCTCAACAAGGTGCTTTTAGAAGAGTATCATCTCTCATATACTAGGATTTGCTAGAGATGCTAGATGGTCATTATCTTATGTCTTCCTTTTAAATCGCTGAATGTATCAAAGCAGTAGCACAGATTTCTCCCTTTTCCCCTGCATCCACTTCATCCTGCCCATACCTAGGCATTGCAATTCTTCTACAAATGCTCTTCTATTACATATGTAACATTACATAACATTAGTCTTGTAGCAAAAGTTTCTGTCATTATTCAGAAAGCAGAAGAAACTTTAAGTCCCTTTGATGCATTACAGCTCACATCACATCACTTAGAGCGCCACAAAGCCACACGTTGACAGAATCAGACATAACAAGACACAATGCATCAAATCTCTTTAGTCTTATACTCAAGATGCAAAGACAAATGCTATCATAGAGGCTTGTAAGGCTGCTTTATAAAACTCATCACCAGAAAGCAGTGCATCTTGCAGCAGTGCTACACGTTAAGTGCTTCAGCAGAGCACTAATATGTTGTTTGATAGCATAATGGCAGTACAGGCTTACTGATGTGGTGGAATGAAGTGTTGTTAAACATAAAAAGGTAACACAGAAATAAATCTAGTGGCACAGGTTTGCTGTAAGGAGCCGTATCAGTGAAATACAGTATTTTACCAACACCTTACCGTCCTACTGATTTTTCTGTTTACATCCCTGTTAACTAGCATCCCATTTAGAGTACATATTACTTTCACAGCACTCCCTAAGCTAGGCACATCCAAGAACAGACCATCTGTTCACTTTTGAAAACCTTGTCAAAGAGTATGGTTCTTGTTTGCCCAAAGTTTCAGACTCCTTCCTAAGGATCTTTCGGTCCCGAGATCTCTCCCTCCCATTACGTACTAGTAAAACATTATGGTGCTGTACCAGGATTAGTTTGCCCTACTAGAGCACTTTCAAGTCTTTGAAAGATGAAAGGTAACATTTTTTAAATGTGTATTTTCATGGAGTACACTAGTCAACTATTGTGCATGATCTGCAATAGTACAATTAAAGGACAGGGGTTTTGTATGATTCTTTCAGGATGTTTTACTGGCTGACTGCTTATTGGTAATAATATTCAGAGTAACGGTGCACTACTTACAGAAGAATCTGGTAAAATATTACTGTATTTTATAAGCTATTATGAAATCACACATTTAAGTACTGAGCATGATATATGTATTTTCTCTAGAACATGATCTATAAGTTGTGTTGCATTAAAACACTATTCAAAATGTTTATGTGCAAATGTTTTTTCTTACAAGAATTGAAATTTTATGTCAGTTGATTAGTTCATTTGCCCAAGGAAAGCAACAAAACAAAACTGAATTATGAATGACATTGGAGGGCTTCTTTTTCAAGAAAAAAATAATCACATAAGAACATTTGAGAGTAGTTAGGAAGATGTCAGAGTGATGACATATACTTGAAATGAAGGAAGTAGCTTTCTAGTCTCGAGTCATCATTGCTTCATTTACCTGTATTTCCTCACCTGGTGATATAAAACATACAAAGAAATAAAAAAAATTACCCCATTTTAATTAGCAATCAACTGGTTGGCAAGTAGCATTGAAATGTAAGTTTCTCAGATCTGAGAGCTCCCAGAAATAGAGCATTAGTTTAATTTCAGTGTTGTTTGGGACAGCATACAAAATTAAAGACCTAGTTGGAAAAAAAACAGGTCTTGATTCTCCAAGAACAAAAAATAATAGAGCTTTACTAGTATCCAGCTGATGTAGTGACAGCCATAGAGAATGGCTTTCTCTGGTGTCTCAGGACAGGCCGTTTCATGCTTTAACATTAAAAAGTCCATCTTCTGAGTTTTCTGTAAGCACCTATTGTACAAGTGCCAAAAGGCAAGGGTTTGTCTTTCACTCAAGTTTTAAAATTGGGCTTCTGTTCTTAAAATATAACAGTGCAAGTTAAGAATAAACACTTCTACCTTTGTAGGATGCTGATTGAAAAGAGGACCTTTTAAATAGCTTTCAGCTAAAAGCAAGTTCAAAAATTGTATATTGGTTCAAAAACCCACAACAGCAGCTGAAAACAAGAATCTTAGAAAGATGTGGCACTTTTAAGAACTAAGACTTATTCTTTGTCATCTTCTGCAACTGTACTTTTTTCAGGGCCTTTCTGCATGAATAAAAAATCTCTCTTCAAAGCTATAATTCCTTGTGTATTTCCAGCGTCTTCTCATAAATGAAAACTGAAAAAACAAACAAACAACAAACCCAGATGATTCTCAGTAGTCTTTTAGTCCCTGCCACTTTGAGAAATAAAGACCATGGAAGAGCGGAGGCAGCGGCTGGACATGAATACCTCTTAGTAACCAGGTTAAAGGAATTTTGTTTATGCAGCCGTGTCCACTCAGAATGAGGATTAATGAAATAATGACATCTTTGCTCAGAAGTGAGGGATTATGGAAGTATTTATACTAAAGAATGGGATTAAGGAGACTCAAGAGAGGAAGCATAAACCTTTGCAGTAGCCCTGCAGTGCTGTAATGATCTTGTGGTTTAAGCACTCAGCATGAAGCTCTCTCTCTGTAAACAAAAATGAAACCTGAACTGCAAAATTTGGATCCATATCCCAACAGCCCCTCAGAAGTACACAATGAAAGACAGGGACCTGTATTTTTATGTCTATGTGCTTTTGACTGTGTCTACATGAATTAACTTAATTGTAATGTCCTTTACGATGTTGAAGGAACTTGCTGCATGATATCAAAAGCATAATATACTACAGCATAGTAGTTAAATGAAAGAATTTTATAGGAAAATTGACAGAAACACTGAAGAAATTAAGGAACGTGAGTCCTCACTGAAGGTGAATGGTAGAGATGCATCTAAACTGTTCATGGTCTTAGGGGTTAAACTTCAAAACTTTGGAATGTACTTGAAAGTTAATGGACCAGTTCATGAACTATTGGTCCAGTGACCTATCTGCATGCAAGCTCACAATTAGCAAGATACAGAATTCTGCTGGAGATGTGGAGTTTCTGAAATCTTATGTCACTCCATAATGAATATGTCCTTTCTGAAACAACAAATGCAAGGAGAGGTGAAATAAGGACTGCTCAGTAAAGGAAAGCATTTGGAGGAAAGAAGCAGCTTCTCAGTGTTGAAGTAAGTAAGAAAATGCCTTCTCTTGTTTCTACTAAGCCAAAACAAGAACATCAAAAAACCACCACAGCCCCCTCAGAAGTTTCAAAGTTATAAAAGCCTGAAACAACGGACTTTCTAAATGACCTATAAAAATCTCAGAATCTCTTTAAGTTTTTTCCACTGGTTAGAGAGTTATTCAATAGCTGAAATCCTCTATTTTAAGACTGAAGAGATTATAAGACCAACCAAATTGCCTTTTAATGATATATTTCTTAAACATTGAATTATGCTTTACTTTCCATAAATCTCAAGATTTTAACTTAAAAAGTGAGACATTCATTCTTAACTTAATTATTTGATAAGATTAGAAATAAATTATTAATCTGAACCTCAAAGAAATCTCTATTTCTTCACATATTAAAAAAATCATTTTCCTGTGCTTGCGGAAAGAAAGAAGTGGTAGGCTAACAATCTACAACATGTCTTCAGTGACAAGGAAAATCCATTCCAGATATCCTTCTTCATGTTTGAGGCAATTCTCCATAAATTCTGTTGGACTTTTTCTTTTCCACTCACGCTAGCTCCCACATGAAGTCAGCTTTGTCTGAACAAGAAAAGGCACGGACAAGGGAAAGGTTAATTAGCACTGTTCCTTCGGTTAGTACATAAATAAGTAACGATATTCGTCACAAGTCAGTATCACACAAACTTTTCCCCTCTCTCAACAGACTGCCTGCGGAGTATTTCCAGTGCTAGCTTAGTCTTTGCTGCGTGGGGGACTTGAACAAAAGGTCGGTGCCGGCACCAACTATACACTGTACGGAGCTGTCCTGTTCTCTGCCTGTACAGCAAAGTTGAAGGGAATACATAGCAAGAGGTACAAACCACAGCTCATGAAAATCAAACCAAACTTGAACACAAAGCAGAGCACCAAACCTCACCAACTCCGTCGTGTAAATATTTATCAGCATCTGTTGGGAGCGCCTGGCTAGGTGAGTGTGTTCAAGAAGCAGAGCAAACTGTTGGTCCAGAAAATGAACAGGTGGCTTGATCAGGCTGGTTAAGAAAACAGAAAGTTTTCATACTAATCCCCTGCCAAAACCACTGGTGTCGATTACGGCTTTTTTTCGATGACCAGGTGAGGTAGTGCTCATTCAGCTCTCTGCTGCTCACTGCAGATTCAGTAAGGTGGCACCCTTTGTTACGCTGTTTTAGGGTCAACATTGCATCATCTCAAGACATGTGAGAGATTCAGAGTGAGAGGTTCAGAGAGAATTCATAATGGAGCTCAGTTTTAATTAGATATTGTATTATTCACAGAAAGAAATGAAGGTAAATGTAGAAATAAGAGAAAAGAAGGGCTGGATAACATGAAATAAGTTTCAGACAAGATCTAAGTATGTTCACCCCAGATAATATGTGTGAACAAATGGAAAAACACTTGTCTTTATGAACAGCACAGATCAATAGCTGTGCTGCTGAAATACATCTGTTTCTGTCCCTGGCAATGGCTTTCAGAAATAGGCTGAACTTTGCATTTCCCGTTTGAACACCACCACAAAACAGTCAGATGCTTAACAAGGATTATAAAGCAAGTAATAGAGGGGGTTAGTTGTCTGTGCATTTCTTTTAATTCTAATTTTAATTTTTTATTTTTATTTCTATTTCTATTTCTATTTTTATTTTTATTAGTCAACTTACAGCTTTCAGAAAATCCCAAACTAGTAAGTCTTGTCATCTCTGTCAAATCAAAAAGAGATGTTGTTTAGATACAGACCTACCAGTTCTTGGTATACCTAGCAATTTGTCAAAAAGAGTCCCATTTAGTGAAACTGGTGTGAGATTATTGCAATAGAATTACAGAGGTGTGCAACATATTGACGTCACTGGTTTCATTCACAAAAGACCATTAAAAGCTCATGTCTTTTGTTTACTGTTAACTTGCGATAAATTTCAAACAATAGTTGAAAGCTGAAAAGTTCTACTTTATCTTCGGAAACTCTTATAACTTACTTGGATATTAATGCCTTACAAAAAGATTTTCCATTATAAATACAAGGCTCAGTATGCTGTTTACAGACAAGATGTGTCCTTGTGATCACACAGAAGGGTGCATTGCATCTAAAGAAACACAGGAGTTGCACGAACAGAGGAATTTAACCCCTGGAGAGCAGATGTTTGTCGGCCTCTCATCCCACTATACTGGGAGGCAGTCTTAAAAGCCAGATTACATCTGTATGGACCATGGACACAGTCAGAGTGTCAATCAGTCCTGGGTACCTACTGATGAAGGACAGTCAGGGAAGAGCATATCACCCTCTTGCCTTCTCCACCTTTACCTTTTGATGGGTGAATCAAAAAAATATGAAGAACAAAGTTGCATTGCTTTGCTTTGCTTTTTCATAAAAGAGAGAAGAGTTATGTGCATATCTTGACAATAGTAATAAGAAAAAAGATATTTTGCTTTTAAATTCTGTTTATAAAAGGTCACAATGTCCATCTGCATTTTGAACGCTCTAACACGTGTTTAAACTGCTTCCAAAGGCTGTCATTTACTGGTTTGATCATATGTAATCATGTTTTTAATCAAATTTCTGTTGTGGAAACACATTGATTCCAAAACTGCACAGTACTTTAGTTATAGTTTAGCATATAACAGTACTGCAAGACTGCTTCTCAAACACATGGAGTTCATGGGCAGGCTCCCTGGACTATGAAGATAGTAAAAATGGTCTACATTGTTCTACCTGTAGATCAGCACTGCTGAATGCCATCTCTGTCTCTTTTTACAAATAGTGTACTTGACAGTGAATGGGTACCTGTAGGTTCCAAAAGCATTCAAAATGACCTTAGACATCTTTTTAAAGATGTGAATACACTGATTACCTCCTTTAATATGAATATAAAATGTATTATATTTCTTGCCAAACAGAACGATTTCAGTTAAATTATACAACTTTTTACGTTTTCTTTAACTAAAGAAAATAAACATTTAATTTTTCCTTATATTTCCATCTCCTTTCAAGAAGCAATTCTAATCCAATGACTCAAAATGAATGATTATACATAATTTATTAATTTCCTTTTTGAAATCAGTTTTAAGTAAACTTGGGAATTTGTTAATGTTCCATTACAATCATTCCAAAGTCTGATTTGGACAATATTTTGCAATAAAAGCCTTAAAACATGTGTGTGATTAAACTGTAATGTGTTTAGAAGGTTCATAAACATTGTTATAACTCTTCAGATGAATGTTATACTACTAATAGCTCGAAGTTAAATATATATAATCTTTAAAAAAAGCTTTCAGTATTTCTTTTTTAAGTTTAAAGAAGCAGAGGTTAGAAACCAAAAAACATGTACCAAGTAAGAGAGAGAGATGCTGAAACTGAGCATTAGTATTAGTTCACTGTCTTGGTTTCGGCTGAGATAGAGTTAACTGTCTTCCTTCAGCAAGAAGGCTGGAGGGGCACAGGGAAGGTGGGAGGGGAGACAGCCGGGACAGCTGACCCAAACTGGCCAAAGGTGTATCCCATACCATGGGACGTCATGCCCAGTATGTAAACTGGGGGAGTTGGCCGGGAGAGGAGCGCTGCTCGGGAACTGATTGGGCATCAGTCGGCGAGTGGTGAGCAATTGCATTGTGCATCTCTTGTTTTGTGTATTCCAATCCTTTTATTATTATTGTCACTTTATTGTTGTCATTAGTGTCATTGCTAGTTTCTTCCTTGCTGTCCCATTAAACTGTTCTTATCTCAACCTACGAGCTTTACTTTGTTTTTCCCACTCTCTCCCCCATCCCAGTGGGTGGGTGGGAAGTGAGTGAGCAGCTGCGTGGTGCTGAGTTTCTGGCTGGGGTTAAACCACAACATTCACTCAAAACCTAGTTTATAGTATAGAGGAAGCAGTGGACATTCATCTGGTTTTTCCAAGACTTGTCCTCTCTTCCTGGCTGGAAATTACTTGCCTACTTTCTCATTCACGTATGATTTTTTGACCTTCTGTAGCCTGCTTGGAGTCTGATACAGCTAAAGCTATCTGGAAATTCTGGATCAATAAAAACTGAGAACAGACATATCAAATCTATGGTATGGATGCAGTTAAATCCACTATGCACATGGCACAAAACCAATCCAGACGTATCTTTTAAAACTGATGTATTCTGGATGAGTCATATTTCTGGGCATTTGCAGTTCAATGGCAGAGAAGAAGCAAAGAAAGGAAAAATCAGGAAAGTATTGACTTTTGTCTCACACAGACTTGTTAACCTTTCTGTTCATGCCTGCTGTTAATCCCATACATGATTTTACTGGCTTTGTGATGATGACTAATTTTCAAAGTTTGTGGGATGATTGGCTAATTTTCCAGTTTTCTGGTTACCTCATTATATTTCCTGATGCTATCTCTCTCACTGATGAATTCCATCCATCTCATAAATAACTGACATAATCCACTGATTCCTCTTGCATTGATTCAAACTTTTCATTTTGTTTGAAGTAGATAGATTAATTTCCTTCTGGCATTCAGTCTTTTGTCACTGTGAAATTCTCTAGTGATTTTAATTTAGTTTTCTTATGTGTATGTGAAATTTTAAGCCAGGGAGCAACTTTGCTTCAGTTAGACTTTATTTTCAAGATTATCCAGCCCTGTGCTTACATGTATTTGAATGAAAGAAATTACTAAGAGGCATGAACATGAATATTTGATCTTACTGTCCTCTGCAGTACCTTTTACGAGAACTGAACCTGTATTTTAGCTTCTAGATAAATGAAGACTATCTAACTAATTCCTATTTTTGTTGTAGTTATTCAAGTATCACCTTTTTTTTGTAGCTTACAGCAAAATGTCTGGTTTAAGTCTTTCATCGTGTATGTAGACTGTATTCAAAGATTAAAAAAAAAGAGGTGAAGGGGAATATTGCAAGAAGGAAATGTAAACTGGAATATGAGAAACAAATGGGAAAAAAAATGAGGGGAAAATGAAGAAACTTCCACCTTTGTGAAATCACAAATTGGAAAGAAACCTGTAACAAATTTCCTTCGATATCATACATGATGCCAAGTGCTGCAGTAACCCATAGGAACTAGTAAGAGAAAAGACACTTGGCAAGTTTCATGCAAATGATAGAAATGACAAAATGGAAAGGATTTTAAATTAATCTGCACTGGGGCTTGAACATCTCCACTGCATTACGCTTGGGCCCCCAGCTATGAAGGTAAACAAATGTATGAGCAGAGTAACTTTAGGGATAACGGCATACTCAGAACAATAAGAAGTCAATCTACTTGTTAACATGTGTTTCCTTACTTCAGTGGGAATAACAGCACTCTGACTTTAAAGGGAACTGGATTAGCCCATGTTATTTAGCCATTACCACAAGGAATGAAGTATCAATAGCAAAGCTCTTTTGAAAATGAAAGCAAATTTCTGCAAAAACTCCACAGGATGCTTTTCCACTTTTCTGGTAAAACTTGAACATCATATTTTTTTTAAAGGGTTTACTAAGTAAACACTTGTGGTTCAGTGGCAGGAATGTCACAGTAGAAACTACATATATTCCTGCAGTCAGTTTGACACTCAGTTTTGCTGTAAGAGTGTCAAGAGCTTCTGCGGTGCAGAAGGTGGGAACTCTAGGAATATCTTAGTATCTCCCGTATTACTGTAAATTAGTTGTTAAGACCATTTTTCTCAGTTGTGTAATATGTTAACATGACAACATCACAACATAGCTTGTACAAAATGATATAGATTAGTAATTTTTATGGACACTGAAGCAACTCTGGTTCTGATTTTTCTACCATAGACCATGCAGTAATGATAGCGATGGTTAGAAAGGGACCCATACTGACTCCCTTTCTAACTTAATGAGTAGAATATTTTTCCTAATATTTCTTCCTAATAGGAACAAATGCATTGCTACAGACAATCTGACTGAGTGCTTCTTGAAGCATTTTATTTAATCATTTGAAAATCTCTGGAGAGATCGTATGTGGGAAACAACTATTTCTGGGCTTAGTTAGTGTTGGCAGTAGTATCTGAGATACTTTGCTCAGTGCCTGGGAACAGAAGAAAGAACAGCCACAGGGTCATGTAATTTATCCGTCTTCTGAACTACAACTCCATGCAGTCAGAAACATCAGAAAAGAAATTATTGTCTCCCATCTGTTTCTGAAACCCCTACATATATTGATAGGATCTCATTTCAGTAATTTCACTGAAGTAATTTTGAGAATAGATATCACAATATGACTCTTGGGAAAGTAACATCATCACGTACCTGTAAGGAAATGAATATGCCTTTAAGCAATGCAATATTGATTACTCAAAGCAATGAAAAAACTATACATGAATATAGAAATGATTTAGTCTGTCTTTTAATGGCAATAACCTAAGTCAATGGAACAGCAATTTGAATGTCCAAAGCCAGTGCCACCAAATAATAATTTTGGAGTGAGTTCCAAGGTCTTTCTTCATAATTTCTTCTGAGCTAAGCTCTGGTCTGTTTTCTTTCTTTGGCATCTCATGGGGCTCTTTTTCTACTGAATATGAGCTTGAATGAACTCTGTTTACAGTGTCAGGCAAAAGTTCTTAATTCTTCTTAGAGCCCTGAAATGCGAATGTATTGCACTTCAGTAAGTCATAAAACTGAACAAATACTGCAATGGAAAAAATAATTTTGTAAGTGAGTTTAAATATTAATGCTCAGTATGCCTTATTAAAATTCTAAGAATTAAATAAAAGTGAGTGATATTTCCCAAACATTGTTTGCAGAAGAGAGCTTCAAAGCTAACAATCTTTTTTTATGCAAGAGGAAAATAAAACATACTTGTGCCAACAAGAAAAAATGGTTTGCTACACAGAAGGCCATATAATCTGGAATTCATCACAATCTGCATATTTTTTGAAAGGCTGCTACGATGTAAGCCCCATGGCCAGACGCTCCAGGAGGAAAATAACTCTTTTGACTCTTTTTTAACAAAGAATATAGCTTCCACAGAAAAGTTGATTTTAATAAATCAGTTATTTCTGCACAGTTCCTCTACTGGCACCTGGTATTTCACTGTCATTGAATCTGAAATGTCACTCTGGAATGTAGTGGCCTCTTGAACAAACAGCTCTTCAAACAAACAGTTTATTTCTCAACAATGAGAGCTTTAGTTTACCTTAAAATCTCTCATCTATTCATCTCTCTGAGAATATCACTGACTGAGAGAGCTGGGGACAGTGGAGCTGAACTGTGTCCACTGATGTCTTATATTCTTAGTATCTTAGTAAAGCTGAAATGTTAACCTCATTTCAGTGATCAAATGCCCTTATAAGCGAGTTAGGTAGCAACTTCACAACCTTGGACCTTGAGGTTGACAGGCACAAATATATTCCCTGATGTGACGGCATGCAGACTCTGATTTAGATGGAAAAACAGTAGAAAACAAGGGAGAAGGGCAATTACATTGACATGTTGTATATACATATAAAAGTGTTAGATTGTGTGATTAAAGGCTAATCATGATAAATACAAGATTGGTGGAAGAGCCCTAGTGACATCACCAGTGCAAATGGCACCTACTGAATTGACTGTCCTAAAGCTATTGAAGGAGAACAATTTGACCATTGTCCCTGGCAGGAAACCCACCAAGAGTCAGTGAAAGTGTCTCTCCTGAGAGCTGCCGAAAGTGCAATTTAGAGGGGGTGGTTGCCTACAGAAGTATAGGACTCGTTATGGGATGCAGGGGAAGAACATTTGGTTACTATCTAAAACTTACTATGAGGGAAGGACCAAAGGCAAGAAAAAGATCAGGGCAGATCTAGGAGGAGCAAGCATGGGAAAAAGTAGCACTGTATGTGTTCATGTGAGTGCCAGTCAAGGCACCGGTCTCTGTGTTGACCTGTGTGATCGATCAAGTGTGTGTACAGTACAGCGTGCCCCGGCACATGTGTGTACACATGCGCACACACCTACCTATTGGGAATACATGCTCAGCCTCACTATTGACTGGAGCTGGGAACACAAAGCTGTAGCAGCATCACATCTATCAGGCTGGGATGGGTGAGATCCACATGAAGCCCACTGGATTAGGCTACATCTAACAGTAAAATTTCCCATTTAATGTTTATACATATAAACTCCATTCTTAAGTTCCTTTTACATGAAAGGAGTGTCCATCTTTGTGCATAGCCCTGCACTATGCATATGTGCTATGAAAAAGATCAGTGGGAGACAGAGGTGTGTGTAAGTTCTACCTACTAAGGTTTTGAAGAATATGTATGCACGAGATCTTGTGCCAGCATATTTAATTGCCCAAAGGTATCTTTCATTTATCTGCCTTCTCCCTTTTTGCTGATGCCACCTCTTGGTAGAAAGGTTTTATATTAAATGCTAATGTTTGCCCACGTGTTACAATAAGAAAAAAACATAAAGGCAAGAAGTACCGCCATTTAAATGAACAATACCACTCTCAGACTAAAACGACACAGTAGTAAATATGGAATTAAATGTACCTTTACCAGTTGCAAGTAGCAGCATGTAGTGTATTTGTCTGACAAGTGTGCATATTGGTACCTGCCATTTCTATACAAAGAATCCCCTTTTTTCCTTTTATTTGCTATCTTTGTGCAGCCATAGCCACATCAATATCAGTAGTTTCTCTTGCCAGAATATACATTATTCTTTCATTCCACATAGGTAGTCCAAATTTAAATCCATACCTGCAATCAACATTCTACTCCTTCAAACATTAATGAACTGAACCTGTAGTTTCTAAATGTGACCAATGCTCCGTAGTAAATCTATGATAAAACTCTGAGTCAGACTACAGCTTCTGCATTGTACTGGCCGCTTGGATTTGTGAGCTATGCTCATCTCATCAAAAACATTATATGCAAAAAACTGAGGAATAACAAACAG
The DNA here is from genome assembly GCA_034782735.1 of Sagittarius serpentarius. Taxonomy (NCBI): domain Eukaryota; kingdom Metazoa; phylum Chordata; class Aves; order Accipitriformes; family Sagittariidae; genus Sagittarius; species Sagittarius serpentarius. Next base: position 8,915,794 of record JAVKLA010000053.1, on the reverse strand, counting down.
ATTACTGTCTTTACAGAGTCAACAACATGAGCACCAGCTGGGTCCTCTGATTATCAGTAGTTATAGAGACATTTTTGTATTTATCATAAGCCCCTTGCTTTTGCGAAGCCTTATATCTGCTTCTGAATTGACCCCAAAATTAGCGTGCAAAGATGGATAGTTATATGTAATGTATTTGGTGGGGAAAAAAAATCAGACTCAACTCTCTTCATTCCTGGGATGGTCCTAGTCCTTCAGGTAGATTTTATATATATATATATGTAGACATATGTGTGTATATATATAGACATTCCCCCCTCTCCCTGCCCAAGATACCAATGGCTATCACTTTGCCTTTTGCCGCCACACAGTCGACAGTTTATCAGATCCATTTTGGTTTCAGCTTCTGTATCACAGTTTGCACCAGTCCCCACAGTATCAGCTCCTTCAAATGTAAACAAGATGTTCAAAAAAGACAGAAACACTTAGTAGAGCGTAATGAATGTATAATAAATGCCTAACGCTGTATAGTTCAAGTAAATATGCCTTGTTCCTGAATGCTTGAGTTTATCCTTTGTAGAAATGGAGCCAGCACATGCACAAGTATAATCCAGTCTTTGGGTTAGTTCCCAGATTTCATCGTTCTTGCAGTGAAATTGTGGTGAACCACTGAAGCATCCTACACTGATATTAGAATTTTCGTACCCAACATGCTGTCAGGCATTGCTTAGCTTTTTAAAACTGGTTCACTTTTTCCATTTCAGTTCCACAGTCGGGTTGGCTGCAAGTAACCTGATATAATAATGATTCAAGTTTTTCAGTGATTTCCTTTACTCTGTCTATTGTAAAATAAGACTCACAGAGTAGGAAGAAGATCAAAATGTCTCCTTCTAGGAGCAGCACTAGGTCATAACTGGAGACACATAGTTTGGGAAACAGTTCAAGATTAGGACACCTACATTTAGACATCTCCATATGAGCTGTGTGCCTAAGCTAGGCTTGGAGCTAGGCTTGATTTAACTGCCTGGACACAAGCATTTTTTTGAGATTCCTTAGGATATTCTCCATGGCCTCTACCTGCCATTCTAGAAAGGTACAAGTTTCTCGTAGGACCTGTGTCATTTTCCCAAGTTTGTGTAGCTACCTTGAATACCCTGGGCCGTCTTGGATGGAATAAAAACCATGTTTAGATGACTGAAACTACCTGGTAGTCAAAACACTCAGGAGACTCATCTTACTCTCATGCAGACACACAAGATGGGTATTTGTTTGCATAAATACAGCCTCCTTGTATCATTTTAGGCAAACAAGTCTCCAGTTTAGCATCTGGTCAGCTGAATAGCTCCTTAGATTCTACTAACCTTATTTACTACATCTCCATTGATTATGGATCTATGTCCAGTTGACAAAGAGTTTGTCATTGAAGATATTTCCCTGAAGAAAATATTTCTCATTTGCCATCTTTCATTATTCAGGTAAATCTAGTACTTTTCTAAAATAAGTCAATAACTGCATAGTTAATTAAAAAAGAATGCATTATACAACATAACAGCTGCAACACTGAACCACCTTAAAAATGTATTTTATTTACCATTTTGCCATAAAATCTACTTCCATTTGTAGGGCAAAAGCTGATTTTACAATATTGCTCTATGACTTGTGCCATGTGTTTCATAGCTCGCAACTGTTAATTACAAACAAAACAAACTACTGTATTTTGCAGTTTAACTTTCATAAGAAATGCATATTTCAAGTGAAAAAACAGTTATGAATATGTTCATACTGCTTAATTCAGTTTTTACCATATACTAGATTTACAAGGAGGTAGGAAATCTGTACTGTAAAAGTTACCAAATAACTGCAGAAGATTAATCTAAAATGTGTCTCATGCACAGAGAAAATGCATACTGGAAACAAAAAATGAAGCTACTGGGCAACATGTTTTACCACATGGTTATTTTTGGAATTAAGAAACCACAACTTATAGTTGGGTTAAAGACCCAGAGCTTGTGATGGAAATGCATGTTAAATTCAGTACTTTACGCCTTCAAATGTGAACTGAGACGGAAATTTTAAGACAACAATAGAAACTTACATCAAAAATTAATTATTTTATAAGCACTTGGTAGACAAACCACTTTTCACAGAGCTCTGTAGTTTTAAATATTTAAAATAACTAAGGAATGTAGTATCACAAAAAGTGATAAGCAATTACCTTGGAAAAGAAAGGTGAAGATAGCTCTATAGACATTTCTCAATGCAACATCCATGAAATGTAAAGTATTGTGGGTGGTAATCACAACTATTGTCCCTCTGGACAAGGAGAATAACCCATTTTCTAGTGAGGCAAACCCAAAATAAAGAAAAAAATATGTCAAGAATGAAGTGGTGTGTTTTTTTTTTCTTTTCTCTACATAAAATCTTCTTTTTCTTTTTTTTTTTTTGGCAGTTGCCAGAAAAGCAAAATAAATGTACTGCTAGATACTGAAGTTGTAATCAGCAAGAGCAAGACTGGTCAACAGTCCCTGTCATTTAGCAATTTAAAGTCCTCCCTTGCTTATGTAGAATACCAATGTTCAGTTCCTTCCACTACCTACAGAGAGTTGATGCCACCTCCTAGGAGATGCCTTCATCAGTCAGTCTCTCTCTACCCTAGGCATTTCTTATTCTTACCAGGATGGTAACAAGAGCCAGTAGATGTGGGTGAACATTCTCAGAGAAAGAAGTCCCAGGATTTCACTGCTGTGCCATGAAATCATATGCAGCTGGACATAGATTAACAGATGATCTGAGGAATTCATAATCTTTTTGTTTACTGTAGTTCAATAGACCAGATGCAGATTGCGTATTCAAGCCTTAGAGCCTCACCAGTACTTCATTACCTGCCACTTAAAACTCCAGGGTGGGTTGCAGAAGCATACCATGAATCTTCCATGACACTCTTTCGCTTTACATAGACAAGCATTTGGCAGAGCAGGAAAAAAAACTATGATGTCCTTCTTTCTACATAAATCTCTTAACTGGGAGACGAAAGAGATACTTTTCACTACTTTGTGTTGGTTTTAATGAGTGTTAAGCATTTTAATCAAAATGGAATAATTCCAAAAGAGAGTTTATAGTCACCCACTTCAAAGTGAGGTCTAAAACTGAGAAATCCTTCATTCTTTTCTATATTTTTTCCTTTTGTCATTTCCTGAATATTCATTTCTGACTCAGTGTCAAGGAAACCAAACTATCTCTAAGTTGACTCTGGGTTATGAACTCTGAAACAACTTAGTGAAATTGCTACTTTCCTTTCTAAAGCCACCATGACTAACTCCACGATGCCCGGTCACCACGTGGTCACCCCAGTCTTCACACAGCTCTCCCAGTCTCCTCCTCTGGAAGCTCCCAGCACTCCTGCCTCCGCAGTACAACTGATAAGGCATCAGGCAGCATGATTCAGGGTTTCCAATAGTTTACCAAATGTGGAAGGGTCAAAAATATTTGGGTTAAAGAGTAGATTTGACAAACATTGTCTCATTAGACAACTTTCAGGCACCATTTAAGACATCTTACAGCTTGGCATTACAAAGCAGTCTATAACACGATTAATCGCCATTTACAGGTGTTGGCGGCAGCGTGCAAGGTAACAGAGCCTCCATGTCCAACCGAAGTGTAACCCCCAGGCTATGGTCACGCACGCTGCCCCCAGACAGCTGAAACACCAGGAGTTTTACTCTGTTTGTCAGTCTGGTGGAAGGAACCCATCTGGCAAGAAGTCACTTCTTAGATTTGTAGTGGCATTTCATCGCCTGTTTGCACTGCCACCTCCTTCCTCCTTCTCAGGGGAGCTGAAGTGTTCTGCAAGGGAAGCAATTCAGTCCCCCTATCTGTCCTTAATGGGGGAGAGCCACCTGATGACTGCACCGTCCGCGGACATGACGGATGGGGTCTCAGATCCAGGCAGCTGTCAGCAGGTAGTAACCTCCTAGCTCGTCAAAATATTTCTTCATAATAATTACACCCAAACCGTTTATACTTTAATTCAGCACTGAATAGTAGATTAATTTAATTCCTGCCCCCCCGCCCTTCATTTAGCTAAATCCTTCTGTTCTTGGAACAAGGCTGCTTAGGCTTTTCAGGCATTTTCATTGTTTTAAAGAGACTGTTTTCACAGGATATATCGGAAGAACTTTTCAGTTATTAAAATAGTTTATGCCTCCCCTGTATGCTGGCATTTTTGGCAGCTGGAAACAGAAAGCTCTTTCCCTTATCACATTTCACCACAGCCTTACATTTCACATACTCAGTGCTTTGACACTAAAGTGTCTCAATACAGTTGGGCTATTGTGGATTTTCTCTCCCCAACTCTGTCTGTTAAGGAACAGCAGAGCATTTGTTTCAAGTGCAAAGAAAATCAAAAGAGCTAAATTCACCAAATCCAACAAAAGGTGCCGTACATTGTGTTTTCATGTAGCAGAACAGAACCCCTGGACCTTTGCAGAGAGGTTCACATCATCGGAGCAGAGGCAGTGCTGCTGCCACCTGCCTTCCCTTTGGGTTTCTGCCAAGAAGGAATAGCTTGTTATTCATGCAGGTCTCGTGCTTTGCTCAGGATTTTCATTCCAGACAGAGCAGCTCTTTTAGTGGCAGTGTTGGCTCCAATCCTCTAACAGGGAGGGGATTGAGACTGGTTTCCAAAGGGCTTTCTGCTGCTGAGGACTAATACCAGACTTACCATAAAAGGTACCATAATCTGGTACTGCATGAGTCTGACAAAAAAAATTTAGAAGATTTAAACACATATATACAGAGAAGAAAAGTATAAATTTCAAAACTTGGTGTTGTCTCCTGTCCATCTAATTTTATTGTGACTCGGCAGAAAAAATATTTTAGGGACTGAACATATCATCCATAATTTTTATTCAGTTGATTTCGTATCACCCAAGTACTTATGCCATTAAATTCTACTATGCCATATAAATCTCCACAGCTATGATTAGTCTATGATAAGTGCATGCCCTGTTGAGCCTTGTTGCCTAATTGGTAGTTTACAAGGAAATATCTGTGCTGGTTTTGAGATTAACATCCTGTTTCCTCAGCAGCAAGAAATATTCGCTTGACACACTCAAAGTTGTTAATATTGGTATGCCTGCTTACACAAACTGTGAGTGTAGTAATATCCTGTTCAGATGGGTAGTGAAAATGAGAAAAAGTAGGTGTTTGCAAGGCGAATGTTTTCCCTGAGATCAGAGAACATCTTGAAGCCTGGTTCGTTCCTCGTTTGCAGCAGTATAAGGCAGGTGTGTCCCTGCCGATTTGCAAAGCTAAAAGCACAGAACCTGGACCGCCAGCTACAGTTACTGCAGAAGCCTCCATTAGGCTTCACCTAGATGCCACGTATAAGATGTACCCGAAGAAATATCTCTGCCAGCTTGGTTAGAAACTGGATATCCCATACTAACATTTTTGATGAATAGACTGAAAGGAGCATCTTGGATGTCCAAGACCACGTGCAACCAGCTAATGAGCGCAACTGATCTCCCCTAAGCTAGCTGGCCAAAGTGCATTTAGATGATTTGGGAATTTTGCCAGTTGTGCCAATTTTCTTCATGGTTTTCCAAGCAGTGAGCTGAAATCCTTCATCCTTCACAATCCTACGACTTTTGGAGCAACTTTTGGGTCACATGCAGCTGCCACACTTCTTCCTCTATTCACACCCCAGAGAAGAAAATAAGACTCAGTAGGATGACAGAAAATCTCAGCAATATTTCACATCATGCTGAGATTTACCTACAAGAATTCCCAGCCACAGGACATCACAGGCTTTTCATCTGAAAACACATAAGAACTTTACTACTACTTAAGTACCTTTTGCTAAGGGAAATATTTTATCATGAGAAGAAGCATCAATCTCCTGTGCTTGGAAGACTTGATCACGGAACAGCCACTTTCTGGAGGAGGGCTCAAACCAATACCGACAGACATCTGCATTCGCACAGAATGTTTTGGAGAGTGCAACATTCTCTTTTCTAGCTTCCCTATAAAACTTTCCTTGCCCCTCAGCCCCACTCCTCCCAATCTAGGGCTCGTTTCTGGCAGCATCTCCATCCTGGCCCCTGTCAGAAACGTTCTGCCAGTCACAAAATACCACCTCTATTACTTACGAATAACTGGTTAGATCTAGAGGTTACGCATCTCATATATCTGCAGCTAGTCGCTTGTTACCTAAGCAGAAGGTAAATGCTGCATCCTGAGGTGCAACTGAGAGGTTCCTGGATGAGACACAGCAACAGGTACACAGGGTACAGTATTTGGGTGGTATAAAGAACAAGGTTAAGCTGGACAGAGATATGTCCTAAGACTAAGCTTTCAAAAAATGTCTTCCATGGTGCCTAGAGAAAGACCTCCCTTTCTCAGTGAAATGTGGAAAAAAGAATTTCAGAAATAAATACAGCATGACACATTAACTGTTGGAAATTACAGATATATGAAAGGAAAGGCACACAAGAAACCCCAAAGGGACAGATGAACTTCCCCAAATCTTATGGCTATCTGACCACTATTTGAAGCCTAAAGGAGTGCTGGTCTACATAATCCCTGTGCACTGTACATCTAGAGCATTGAATAAAAGGAAGAAATCACAGTCTTTTGGTTTTCTTGTGCTTTATATCTGAGTTTCTCTTCAACAGCTACCGCAACTTTTTCATTGACTGCATGAGTGCGGGAGCTCAGTATGCGCACAGATTCACCTGATTCTGCCAATTTTACATAATATAAAGAGATCAGGTTTAGGAACAGTGGCAGTTTCTCCTTCCTTCCACCAGGACGCCGATTTCCACAGCAGTCATCCATGAAAAATGATGAAAAATGGTCCTAAGGGACAATACCTGTGTTAAAATTCAAAGAAAAGTTTATGTAGACATCAGGATTGACTTCCACTTCTTTCTGTCTCTTACTTAATCTCTCCAATTTCTACTCAGCAGCTTTGCAGGTGTCTAATTAATTTTTTTCTTTTTTTTTTTCCTGCTCTTCTGCTCTCCACCACTCTTTTTTTCTGCGTCTATAATAAGATTAAGTTCCTTTTAAAATATTCCCTATCATCTTATTCCCCTCCAGGAAAGGATTTCCTTGAGATAAAATGGCTGCCACCATGCCCCAGTCCCTCACATGTCCTCTCTGCCAGAATATCCAGGAATCCCCAGGCTAAGAGACCATTGCCATTAGCATCAAGCACTTAAGTCACCACTCCATGTCTTTCCAAAGCATGAGCCTGAGCGGGGGTTAGCACCTCTGACCAGAGCAAAGCAGCCGGCCACCATGCTGCACCTAAAGGAAAACACTCTGGAAATCCTAATACCTTATCACCTACCCCCTCGTGGAGCACAGTGGTTCGTGCACGTGACGAGAGAGATGGATGTGCCCCCAGACTATGATGTGCACTAACTGCCAGTCAGTTCCAGGATATTAGGCAAGTGAGCAGGACACCAAAAAGTGCCTCCCAAAGTAATCTCCGCTTGCAGAAGCTAATGGCCACTCTCCCTTTTTCTGTGCAATTCCTCCCGGCTTTGCCTCACTTCTTAGAGACATCAGAGCTGTCTATAGATGAAAGGAGTTATTTGGTTTTGTTTTTCAATCCTGTCAATTCCCTCTTTTTTAATGTAACTTTTTAAAATGTTACCTTTGTTATTTTTAAGACACCTGTTGCGGACTGTCTGGTCTCCCTAGCCTACAATCACTTTGCTGCATCATTGTCCCCTGGTTCTACTGGACCACCCCCTGTAGAATTTTCTTCCTTATCTGCTTGAGATATCTTCTCTTTCCAGGTAGATTCCCAGAGCCAGCTTTAAAAAGTGAGTCCTTGCTACTTCAGTTATGCTGTTGCTCTCAGTGCCTCAGAAGGCATTCTTGTGCTCCTTCCCTTCTTTCTTACTTATATTTGTTTCCATCTCCTGGATATACAACCATTCCTCCCAGTCCCTCCTGACCTGTTTGTTCTAGACTTGCAGTTTTCAGCATTAAGCCTGACATACAAATGCTGTAGACTCCCAAAGGACTTTTTTAATACACCTTCACAGTTTTGTGGTGTAAGGACACTGAACAGAGCAATCCTTGGCATAGGCCTGACTGAACTTGTGCACTGGACAGGAACTCCTCCTTTTTTGGGGACACAAGAGGAATCGGGAACTGAGGTGGTAGATGTGGCCCCATGTTCAGAGTCTTCAAGGGGTGATCAGAAGTGTCATAGCACCTGTGGAAACCTGGGCACTGAGCCCTGTTTCTGCTTCCTTTGGGTTGCTATGCAGGTACAAGTTGTCAACTGACACAGAATATTATTCAGCTGAAACTGAGACTGGGCTTCATATCATGTACACCCTACATTGATTCCAGGAACATGAAGCAGACATTAGCGAAGTGGAAGTTGATATCAAATAGTCATATGCCACACCATGGTTTTGATGTCATCTGACAAGGATATCGTGTTGTCTGAAAACTTTTATTCATGTCATGGTCATCAGCCATCTCCAGTACCCCAGGAATTCCAGCTCTTAATTTGTCCTAACTTGTCTTGTATCACTTGCATTGGTAATCGCTCCTGGATATTTACTTATTTATGCATTATAACCTCCTCCAGGTTTTCTTCTCCAGGGCTAAACAAGCCAACAAATCTTTTTGTTGTGAGTGCAAAAATTTAAAGCTAAAATTTATCTAAAAGGGTACATGGGAATAGAACAAAATATTTGTTATCCTCATGTATTTTCTTCTAATTTTTTTCATTATGCAAGTATAAATCCATCTTACATCAACTGCTGATTTTGAAAACCTTTGGTCTGGAAGTTCCTATATCTCTGTCAAAACTTAGAAACTTATTAAATTACAGACATATACCCAGACATCTGCATTTAAGAATTATATTCTGTCACAGCTTGTACAGGTAGACAGTAAAGAAGGATCCAAGGCACTACTAGGTTGTTAAATAACAAAAGGAGGAGTGATGACCACAAACCCTCGAGTAAGACTATCTTTCTGGGGGAAGCACAGTTGTTCCTCGAGCATCAGTGGGCACACACACATTAACTGTACTGTAAGCACAACAGAATCCACCATGTGTTCAATAAGCCAATATGGGTACCAGCAGGAGCTTTCCCTTGGCTCCCTCCTACTTCTGCTTCTCCTTCCGCCACCTTCTACCCATTCCCTGTGGGGTACGCTATCTCCCTCTGCAGACCGGTGTTCCCACAGCTGATTTGTTTCTGCTCTCTTCAACATCTTGGCTCAGTGCAAACGCTGTGCTATGCGCACGCACTCCTCTCCTCCACACTGTCTCATGCTCCCACAGTTGGACTGTTTCTGGACCGCTGGGCGCACTGTGTTGAGCCATCTGACTTACGTGTGACCCTTATTCGGTATGGAAATTTTATAGCCAGTAATAGCAGTCTTAGCTTTAGGTGCAATGCATTTTGCCAGCCACATATACAACCTTCCCTGAGATAAGGCAAAGCCTGAAAAATTCAGTTGAATCCTACAAGGAACATAATGCCAGTTGCTTCTCATAAAGGTTCTCTTTTTTTCAAAGTTCACTATCACAGAAAACTATTTTTAATTCTCTTAGATTAAGTTCACAAAGCCACTAGCACTGTTTCCAGTAACACAAGAATCACAGTAGTTTCCGAATACGGGAAGATTCATTTTGAGACAGTTTGCTTTGTCCACATCACTTTATTTTAATCTTGTTCATTTGTCACTGACAACATCACCTGCTGAGCTAAAATGTTTTTCTGACTGAAACTGGAGGATGGGCAACCAAGATTAATGGCCCACCAATCACATGTTAGCAAATGATTTTCTCTGACCAGCACTGAATCCTCATTTATGCTGTTGTTGGATAGCACTGGGAAACTGCGGTTGAAAAACAGTGCACATTTTCCCTTTACAATATTTCATTTTCAGTCAACTCACCCCCAAAAGTTGTCAGATTCATCACTTAAAGACACCATCTGCTGACCTGTCATGGAGGGTGGTCAGAGCTGTCACAGAGGAGCATTTTTCTCCCGGATTTGTGTGTAAAAGCAGCAGTAGGAGAAAAGTGCTTATTTAAAATACAGACCTACACTTATTTATTTTGTTTGGAGGATTCTCTACACGCTTAACTTTTGCCAAGGCCACAAAGTAATAGATGCAGAGAGAAACTAAAACCTGTGTGTTGCATGGGAGAAGGCTCTTGTATCAAATGTGAACTTTAAGTGTTTTTTCTGTTCAGCTAGCATAGCTGATTTGCAGCTCTGCTAGAGCTCTCATCTCTGTTTCACTGGGATTTTATTGGAACCACTGAATGAAATAGAGTGCAGGCAGGTGGTGAAGCTGAGGAATATCATCAGGGCGATTCTTAGTCTTGTTTCATGCCACACTTTCAAAACTTCCGGTTTGCTGACTGAGTTCATGTTGCAAGAAATCTGTCTTCCAAGCGGAGTAAAGCAAAGAGCAATATACTTAATATGCACCTGCACAGTGCTGGTGCAACTGTTTTTCAGTCATAGCAGCACAGACCCACAGGATTCCTTACAAGGCTGCTTATGATTTAAGTTAGATATTCCAGAGGTGTGTCCTCCAAATGTTACTCCTTCTGCAAGTATTCCAGCAGCAAATATCCAGGCTCCCTACTAAACTAAGAAATGTTTTTCTGACACCCCATACAGATTTTCTTAGATCACTAATTATTTTGCATTGTAACCACAAATTTTTTCCTGTGTTGTTGTTATGCACTAAGGTTATGTTTGAAACCTGAAAAACTATATTAAAGGCATAAGGACCACAGCTGCAACTACGGAAACTACAACCTTGATTTAACTATAAAAGAATGGTAAACCCAACTTAAAGATAATTTCAGCAGTAGGCATTTAGCATGGCATCCTAGTCATGTATGCAGATATCCAATAGATGAATATTTTTGTTCCATGAAAGCTCTTCCCCCCCACCTACAAAACTACATTCATCCTGTTTCCAGCAAGTGCTAAGCTGTCTTCAAGGCAAGGCTGTGTTTCATCCCTTAGGACATGTTTCCTATTCCTGTGCTCAGGATCTATCATGTAATGAAAATTGGCAATTTCAGATTTATTTACTAGCTAGGTAAGAAGAGCCTCAGGGACCATGAGGCTCAGCTGCTTCATTCTGTGAGTCAGCAGAGGCTTCTTTCTCTGTGACAGCCCGTAGGAAAAAAACTACCAAAAACAGCTACAAAAAACCCCAAGGTGAAGCACCTCTGTATCATATTCTATCAAACAGTATGTTCTGAATAATTCAGGATCTACATGGATGAGGATAAGACTCATAATAGGGTTTGACAGTCCTTTCCAAGTAGAAACATTTTCTTGTTTTTCTAGAAATCTGTTAGGTGAACAATTCTAAGTTTCTAGACTGCCAAAATTTTGCCCAAAGGCCATTAGGCAGATAATTCCTGTGTGTCTGAAGTATGCTTTGTTCATCAATGGACAGGAGCAAAGGACTTCTTTCCTCTGTCATGGCTATTCATCTGGAGTTCTAAATAAAGAACATATGGAAATACAGTGGTTCTGTGTTTGGGTTTTGTTTTTTCACCTCTGTTGATCATCAAGGATCAAAACTCCTCATGATCTGTAAGGGCAGGCCACAGGAAGCAAGTGTACTTATACCAGACAAAGACTCATTAGGCTAGAGATAGCAAATACTGTATTGCCTTTCCAGCGAAGAATTGATAAATGATCCCTATCCATTAAGGCTCACCTTCAGAGTATTTCCATCTCTACCTTGATCATCTCAGCAAGAAGAAATAGAAGGGGGAGGAAGGATTTTACATTGTCAAGTCTTCTTTGGAAAGTGTATAAATCATCATTTTAGCATTTGTGCATAAATGTCAACATGTTGTTATCCTAATCTGACTAGATTTTTCTGAGCATCCCTTCTCCCCTTCAAAAACTTTACCTGTATGACACTGCCCTAAGCATCTGTTTAAGTGGGAAGGCTGAGCCATTGCTCTAAAGAGCAAATCAAAATAACTGGAGGAATAACTCCAGGAATGGACAAAGAAAAGTCTGGAAACTGCCATTTTCTTCTCTGACTTCTTCTACACTTTGAACAGGTATTATGCACCATCACTTTGGGACAGTAACCACACCAGGATCCATTAAATCACAGTTTTATTACCTTCCTAGGGCAGAGGGAGCACCAGGCCTTTGAAACATCTGGCCCCACGCACAGCCTGTGCAGCTCCGCTAGGTCAGCCACACCAGGCAGCAAAGTGAGGACAGGGGCTTGGACCCTTAACATGCTCTTGCTCTTGCCATACTCTAATCCACAAACTTCTCTCACCACACCCTGCCTTTCTGTCACCTTGTTGATGTCAAAGTTTCTTAAGTTTCTAAAATGACAGGCACATGTCAAACCCACAGTACCCACTAAACTGCTGAAGGTTCTGGCATGGACTCTTTCCAGAAACCATGAATTAATCTCCCGGTTTCCGTCATTTTTCTCAGACACTTTTTTAATAGAATTTCGGTCTGGCTCAATTCTGTATTTGCTTTCACTTTCTCTTTTTTTTTTTTTCAATAGATAGATGAGCATGATAACTGTTGCTGTTTCATCACTAACAGATGGTAGTCAAAAACTCTTTAAAGAAATCAAACAAATGTTCTAGTGTGATTCACTGAGTGAAACTGAGAACACTGCCCTCCTGCTGCTGATGTACATCATCTTTTCAATAATTACCTACAGATTTCTTTTCAACTTCAGTAACGTTAATTGTGTCAGTAGGTTTTATAGCTAAAATACCATATTTGTATTAAAATGTGAGGGAGAAAATAGCTCATTTGCCTTACTATGACAGTTTTTTGTTTATTTACTGGAAAGGACTTGTTTTTCCAATAGTTTGCTATTTTGCATTTTTAAAATGCTGTCTTTAAAAACATATCTATATTTGTTTATTAACTTTTGTTTCCTCTATAGTTTGTTGTCAGGATATTTTTCTCCTACTGGATTCCATCGGCTACTTATTGAAGCATATTTGCTTATCTGTTACCTAGAAGATAAGCTTGACTCTCCTGGACATCAAGTGGGACATATTATTCATGTTTCTGTGCTTGAATAATGCAATGGCAGCTCATAATCCTCTTACATGTGAGGATTTTCAGCAATGATTCAACGCCATGTGAGATGCTTTCTCCGGCTTTTGAAACTGGCCTTCACATGTGTGCATGTTATCTGAAAAGCTCTTTTATTCAGAGGTTTCTTAGTTTAATACCCACCTGATTCTTCTTAAACATAAGCCCATGTACCTGTGTAATTCAAAGTGCAAAGCCTTCTCTGGAACAGTAAGATATACATAAACTACTTACTAGCCACCATGTATTTTTAAGCTTACTGTGAAAAGTGCATTTGTGACCTTTGTGCCATCATAAAAGTCTGGAGAAAGTTGTTGAGACTATTAAATCTCTCGGTTTGAGTAGTGGCAGAATTCCAGTTGCTGGAATTTTTAAGACAGCTCTTTTCAGCTTGTTTAAAGTGATAATATATGCATCCCAGTGATTTGATAGCTAGCAGAGGCCTTCTTGCCATAGTTACAGCTGCAGAAAAGCACCAGAAAACTTATTTTAAAGCAGTGTTTTGTGACCCAGGTCTAAAATTGGGCTCTGGGCTTAGACTTTTTTGTGACTATCATATGTCACCAGGCACACCACTGAGTGATGTACAGGAATGGAAATTCCTGCTGCAGTACTTTAGGCTTTCAGTTGCTATCTACGTAAGAAATGTGTTGGTGCACAACCTGCTCATAAGGTGTTCAGGGCCAGCCATGGGAAAACCTGTTGCAAAATGAGTTTAATGTCTAGCTGATTTTAGAAACTGTCATAAACACCAGGATTAAACATGTAATAGCTTCCAAGTGTATTCTTAATTACTGTTATATAGTGTAACATGTTCAAAGAGGGTGTTCCCTAAAGGCATCTGGCTATTAATGAGTTCCGTTATGGGTCACTGAGCAAAGAGGAGAAACAAATACAGACAAGCACAAACTCAGGGTTGGGGAGACACTATTAAATAATTAGCAATAGAGTAAAAGTAGCAAAGATACTCAGCCCTCCTCCAACCGTGTGGAAAAGAAATCCAGTTGATTTGTAGGTTGCCTAAAAGAAGCAAGTGTCAAAAGAATTTAAATTTGCCCATGTGAGATAGTTCAGCATAAGCTGAATGTGAGATGAAGGAATAATTGGTCAAAAGAGATATAACCCTGGTTTACAGTGACATTCTTACACAACTGAGGATATTTTTGTTCCCACAGCTGTTATCAGCGCTAATCTGCACTTGTGTAAATCAGTGTAAGAGAACTACTTGGTTGCAAATAAAGGAAATTAGTGTGTTGCTAAGATGCCTGAATAATAAACTTGGTGGCACTGACATCTCCATTTCCCCACTGAGTAGAAAAAGCCTTTATGGAACACTGTCTGCTCTTCAGTGTCTCTTTTCAAAGATTTGTGAGTGCTGAAATCCAAGGCAAGGTGTTACAATGAAATAGACCTTGGCTATGTGCATAGTATAGGATTTTGTGATCTTCTCTATAGCATACAGTCATATTTCCATTCTTTTATACTTCTCTTTGGTACTGGGGAGACCACCATAATATGTCTGCCTAATGCAAAAGAACTAGGCTGTTCCAAAAAATGCATGCACTTTCAAGTCTCCTTCTTTCTGCCCCCCCCAACATGTGCATAATTAGAAGTCCCTTATTTTAAACTGTCTTTTGATTATCTTAATTAAAACTCAGTTGATCTTGACAGAATATCCTTTAATCAAGACAAAGCCTGCAACTGAATCAACGAACTAAATGTCCCATTCTTTGCACGCACATCAGACAGTGCATATGGCTTTATGGATTGTCTTAAATCTTCTACTACAACATCGATGAACTTTGCAGCACAGAGATAACATTATGGGAGCAATATCAGCCAACTGGTAGAGCCAGCTGTAAAATTATAACTGCCAGTCATTTAATTTCATATTTCCACTGTGTGTTAAAGAATTCTGTGAATAAACTCTTTTCTAGATACTGTTAATTCTTCCAGAACAGGATAAAATAAACATTCTTAGCTTCAGCTTCTTATACCTTGGCATTTCTTTCCCCCTAGTTTTTAATCGTGGTTGCAACTGTTCATGAAGCACACTGAAGATCTGAAGTGTATTGATGTGTGGATACCAGAATCAGCATCCATATTCCATAGTGGTTACAGGCATGCCTAACACAAAAGACTATGCTCTTTTACTTTCTTTGAGATTTTCAGTGCGTGATGCCAAAGCTCTGCTTAATTGTTCTAAACCTAGTGATATGGTGAAAATGTATGTTCAGCTGATTGGCCCTATGAACTCAACAAAATGTTTTATGTCACTGAGTTCTGCTCCTGTAGTCCTTACTTGAAACATGGCAAACACAGGAATCCCTCTTCTGGAGTAGTTAACCAACATGAATCTTTCTCACATGTTTGGGCAGAATAGCAGGAGAGTATTGATAAACCTTGCTATTGGCTCTCCCTTATTTGTATTTGGCATTTGTACCATGCTAAGAACAGAAACAAATGAAATCTGAAAAATGTCATGAAACAGGCCACTTTTGCACAGTTTATTGACAAATCTCATACAACACATGAGTAAAATTTATATTCAGTTGTCTCTTCACATATTTTTCTTAGCATTTTGGACACAGAGAATTTTCAGATTTGGTTAGCTGGTTTAAAGCTGAATTCTCTCCCTTGCTCTCAGAACTCAGATGTGCTAAAATGCTGGGTCCTTATTTTTGAACAAAACAAACCAGCTACTGTTCTCTGGCCCTAAGGCCAAGTTGCATGGCATGGTTTGCATGCCGAAGCCCACAAAACTAGGTGGCTTCATCTTTATTGGAAATGGTCACTGGAACATGTTACTCTGTCAAACCTTATCTGGGCACTGTATGGGAAAGTGCTCATTTACATAGGCAAAATATCTTGCAAGGAACTGGACCTACTGTTAAACAGTATGGGTGATCACGTGTGTCCTGGTTTCAGCTGGGATAGAGTTAATTGTCTTCCTAGTAGCTGGCACAGTGCTGTGTTTTCAGTTCAGTATGAGAAGAATGTTGAT
>JAVKLA010000053.1:8867600-8899596 GCA_034782735.1 Sagittarius serpentarius | reverse complement strand
AACTGTTCTTATCTCAACCCACGAGCTTTACTTTATTTTTTCCGATTCTCTCCCCCATCCCACTGGGTGGGGGGGAGCGAGTGAGCGGCTGCATGGTGCTGAGTTGCTGGCTGGGGTTAAACCACGACAACGTGCCATTACCTTAGTGTGTACCTGGCCCTGTCTTGTTTACCAGTATACAGACAGAAGCAGGGCCATGGCTCCCTTGGAGAACCAGTAGTCAGTACAAGGGTTTTACAGGGCATCCGATTTGCCCTTTGGACGAGAAGGCGACTGGCACTTCTTTCTATGTCACATTTATCTGGAAATGAAAATACTTTGTTTCTGTAGGGTAGCTTAACTTGGGGCTTTTGTGACTGTACATGCAAAACACCTAGAAAATTACTGAGACTGTAATTCCACTTACACCTCCCCATGCATTTTGCTTTCAGGATACTAAGTTACCTATTGTCAAGAGACCCTGACTTTAGAAATCAAAAGAAAATAGTGGACAACAGCATTACTGATGTATTATTTCTTTTTACATTAAAAAGTGAATGTGGAGTTACTAAATTTGTTAGATGTAATCAATTTCAGCTATGCTCCAAAGTATAAACTGAGTATTAGACAGTTTAACAATATTATAAAAATCTGTGCTTTGCAAAAGAATGACATGGATACATTATACGAATCTGAAAAGAAAACCTTTGGGAGATGATTTAATGGTAGCAATTATACAATATGTAGCAGGATAAAAGTTCAACAGCATAAATATTGATGGCAATTAGCTAAGAATTAAATGCACAGTTAAAAAGGTAAGTGCCATATGAGAATTGAATGCTTCAGCAGAAATCTTGTTTGGAAAATGCAGTGGGAGATTATTTCACGAAGTTGTGCTGTATCATAAACGCACCATTACTAAAGGTTTTTGATTAAGTGGAAGAGATCAAATTTGCTTCTCTGAAACCTAAAAGCCTCGCATAAGCATACAAAATGACAAGTGGCTTAGAATTAGACAGGAAGGAGACTTGGTTTTATTCCTACAAAAAAGGTACCATAAGTCACCCCAAAACTTTCTATATCCCCAGTTGATAACTACTGTGTCTTGTATCAGTAACATGTGTATATCCTGTCTAGACGTTTGCATGTCTGTTAGCACAAGGATTGATATGAAATATGTTTCAGCTAATAAATTTGCTTTGCACTGATATCTGCACACCAATGCCACAGTTTCACAGTTCAGGCAAGCGTAAATCGGCACTGTTGCTGAACCAGCCGTTCCACCCTCTCCCTCCAGCCCTGGCTGCACCGCCCTGCCCTTAAACCACTGCCTCTTCCGTTTTGGCACAGTTTGCAATAACTTCAGTCTCTTTGTCTGGTTTGATTCCCTGATTCAGAGCAGATTTGTGTAAGCACAGAGGAAGGGCAGTGCCAAGCTGAGGATGGGCAGACGCGAGTGGGAGTTGGTCTTACGTTTCTGCAGCGATGCCAGCATATGCTGGTTTGCATTGGCTGGGGCACAATGCCATCACTAAGGAGAGGATTGAGGTGAGACAAAGACTGAGCTGTCAAATTCAGGAGACGAGAGCTGGTCAAACAAAGCAACAGCTGTGTTTCTAAGAAAGAGCAGCAATGCTTATTTATGTGGGGAGTAGCAAAACTCGCTCCTGAAGTAGAAAGACATTCTGGGGAGAAGGTAGCAGGAAGATTTATAGGGTGTGTAAAGCTGTTCTCCGTGAATCATCAACTGTTCCTCTGCATCTTCTGATGGAGAAAAGGTTTCAGCAACACAGTAAGGGAAAAAGTCTTTGTAAACTTGGGCTCGTTTATTTTCCCTTTAGAACCATGGGAGGTAGACAGATACTAATCCACAGGTGACAGGGATAGTTGACAAGAAGTGGCTCATGCTACAGAGGACCCTTCATAATTCATATACCCAAAAAAAACAAGAAGAAATTTTTGACGGAGCAACAGAATTGTCCATGTACTTCTCAAGTTGATGCTTTCTTCACAGCACCAGCAGGTAGAAAAAGCACACCTAATATAACTAAAAACTAAAACAATTCCCATTTGGTGGCCTCAAGGGAGCTAGATATTTAAAGCCTAGCCCTCAGAGATAAAAGATACGAAAACAGACTCCTAGCTCTTGAGCTATGGCTACAGATCAGGCCACAGCCAAAAAAAGCTTTTTATGGATTGTGGAGGTTACCTCTTACCTTCACACAAGAAAAGATCACTCACAAACCTGATGGACACATGGATTCTTCGCTGGAAGGTAGGAGGCTCGCTTTACCTATTTCCCCAGTGCTAAGTATGACTGAATGCTTCACATGCCAAATGTCTGTGCTATCCTTTACCAGACACAAACTGTGGTCTAGACCCCTTGAAAAACTCTGAAAGAGGGTAATTGAAAGGCTAACCTCTTCCTCTAGGAAGAATGCAACATAATGCAAATGCAGGCAGTGAGACAGAATCCTTGACAAATCCTTGACAAATCCTTGACCTTCCACAACTGGATAGAGATCTTTCTTTTTCAAACTTAGCACAAAGAAGTTTTTAATTTTATTTCTTTACTTGCATCTTTTCTAATCATTTGTCTAGCTTGTATGCTGAAAAGAAGTACTTTTATTTGCATTCATGCTAATCTCTCTGAAGAGTGAATTTTAAGAGGAACTGATTCCCATGACCTTGCTTAAGATGAGCAACAGCCTACTTGAAACCAGATAGTGCTTAACATCATCAGTTTCACAGTAGAGTCAGATAATATGCTGTGTAATCTACTCATGAATGCTCATATTTATTCAAATTATTCAAATTTATATCAGTGTAAATTGCAATGTTACATATTGCTGCAAGGTATGTTGCAAGAGCCTGTCCTGTCTCACCACTTTTACTCCCAGTTTTAGAAAGTCGTACTTCATCTCTTAGTCTTTGTTCATATGATGACAGTGGTCTGTAAACACCTAACCTTTCTCATAGAGCAAGCATTTTATCTTCTTTAAATTGTGCCAAAAGTCCATAAACCTTTATTATCAGCTTTTATTATAAGCCTTATCAACTTACCGAGTCTGATTGTTCCACTGCTTTGCACAGTACAGAGTCACTCACACCTGAGCAATGTGAGCGTTAGGTGACTGTCAAACACTTTTAATCAGGAAAAACATTTGACAGCTAGTTAGCACTTACTTTGCACTGATATAAATAACAGAATATGTAAGGCAGTAGAAAAGAAGAGTCTAAGGTGCCTTAATTGCTCTTTACCAACTACTTTTGTTGTTGCCATAAGCAAAGGAAGTTTTCACTTGAGAAACATATCCCTTTGTTGATGTTAGTGCTTTTAAAAATCAAAGCTATGAGAAGAAATGATGGCATTGGAAGAAAAAAGCACTTGTCATTGGATTATGTAAGTACCAAAATTATCTCTCTCTTCAAACACCTCAGATGAGGGAAACTGAAAAGAAGGTAGTTGTGCAAAAAATGAGAAAATATTTTTTTCCATGACAACTGGAATACTTCTTTTTATACGTAGCAATTCACAATGGTGGCTGCAAAGATGAAGTAGAATATACATATATTCAAAAATATATAAGCATATATATACATAAATATATGTATATATGTTTAAAGACTAAAAATCCTGGGGAGAGACTTCTTTCAGAACAGTGAGTAAGACTCATACCCTGGGTATCCCTGAAGACTGAATGGTCTCAAGTAAGTACTAACTAGCTGTGGTGAGCTAAAATGCAAAGAACATAAAAAACTACCTGTCCTGGTCTGAAGATATAGCACGGAACAAGATAATAACTGTTCAGATTAGATTATAAATGATGAGATGCAAAACCTCTGACTTTTGTCATTCATAGTTTGGAGGAAAACTTTCTTCTAGCTAGTAGTTTTAGAAGCCATTGCTGTTTGCTTAGGCCCCTGCCTTGAAAACATCTTAAATAGTCCTATCAAAATAAGTGGGACAATTCCATGTGCAAAAAACTAAGCACGTACGTGTCTGAAGGACTAAAGCTTGAGAAGCTAAATTACTTGATTTGTGGGTGCTCTCAGGCAGCTAGAATTCTTAATGGATGAACCCAACTGAAGATAAAAATAACACCCACAGCTTTCAAGAGCTGTGTTAGAAATGTGAGCCACCAAATAAATTATTGTCTACAGATTTACATAAATGGAAATATGAAAGTATCATTCTTCAGACTTTCTGAAGGCCACTAGAGCAAGTGATGATTTACTTCAAACCTAAAATGGGCTGTTACTGGATTCAGAAAACCATTTTAAGTCTTAGTAGATCAATAGCAAATAACGGTCCAGAACCCCAGCACACTCCTGAAAGTTTACCCAAACGATTTTAAATGAGTAACAGTGATAATCAAATACTGGTTCAAGTATTTGTCTGCTAATAAATGCAGTAAAATGGTTGTGTTATGTGGTGAAGGGGAAATGCAAAATCAAATAATATTTAAAGTTTACTTAAAAGACAACAGCAAGCTATCTGAGGGAGCTAACAGCAGAAGAGGTACTTCAATTAATTAACTTGGCCCTAGATTCTCACCGAGATTGGCTACATGTTATTGATTTAAAAAATAATTTCTTTGAGAACAGTATTCGATAAACTAGGATACTGTAGTATCTCCTTTCATGAAAGTCTAAGGGATAAATAAAAGTTTCAGCTGAAATTATTATCCATTTCAGCGGGTATAGCTATTCTCTTCTAGTAAATGCTCAAATATTTAATTTTCCAATAGCGGTATCTGCTGGGAATAAGGTCTGAGAGTGCAACAGCCTCCTCATTAGCACAGCTGTATGTCATATGGGTCTTCCAGATCATGATGTAGGGAAATTCTTTCAGCTTCTCCAGTGTCTTTAGCCCTGTTTCCTACTAGTCTCAACACTGTAATCAACAGAACATTAGAATTAGCCAAGGGAATTGAGCCCATCTGTGTTTCAGACACTAAGAGCAGTGCAAGATGTATATATGTTGTATGTGGATGATAAACTATTATCAGACTTAGCAGTTTAAACAGTTGTGTGTTTAAAAATGAAGCAGAAAGGAAAATAAAAATAACATGATTAACTGACAAATCAAAGTGATCATTCAAGCCAGGAAGAAACTGAAACCCAGTCTTGGTGAAGCAGAGAAGAAAATAAAATTATGTTAGATAAAACACAAATTAAGAGACTTCAAAGGCAATCTGAAGTGCAAATGCTGAAAGCTTACAGAGAGAGCAGGAAAATAGTCTCACTGATATAAAGGGAAAGATCGAGTTAGGAAAAAAAAATCCAGCTACTTTATATTCATCATTTTTCCATCTGATTCAAATTAGTATGTCATAGAAGCAAGCTGATGGCTAGAAATTTGCAATGAATCGCAGGTTTCTGGTTTCCTTCCATATCCTGTGGTTACTTCCTACAGCTTAGCTGGTGGATGGCTTTTTGGCATGGATTACCATGTTTTGCTGAATACAGTCCACTCTGCCACACGAATTCAAGCTCCCAGGCAGTTAGGTTACTTGGAGAAGCACATGACTTCTCAGGTGCCGGATGTTTTTAAAGAGCTCAAAACCTTAGTTTTTAATATCTCAGGGAAGGGCCTAGAAGCTGTAGATGAATTCATGTTACCAGTTCCTACATAGCCCACTAAGCCATCCTCTGAGGGATGTCTGACTGCCTGCTCGGTGAGTTGCAGGAGAGCCAGAGACTTCGACTTTAGCAAACAGACACACCGGAATTAGCTCTGCTTGATTAGCAAGGAGCACAGCACGACTGGCAGACCACTTGGTGCTGAGGACTGGCAACTACATTACATACGTTTGAGGTGGGGTTACAGACCAGACTAGCTCTGCTCTGCTCCTGGGAGCAGAATGCCTGTTACGAGTTAAAATGTATTAGGTACCTCAACACCCAGACCATATTTCCTAGTTTAGTTTCACCTGAAAGGAACCTATTTTCTGTGCTTTGATACCACTTTGTGAAACAAGCCAATGAGCAGAAAATAGAGGCTATGGGAAGATTTATTTCAAAACCACACCCTTGATCTGGAGGAAAATGCTGGTGCAGACTCAGTCACTGATGATTAACTTGAAGAGAAGAGTCTGGTCAGAATCAGATTGTTTGTGTGGGCAGCAATGAAACAGGATTTTTGGCATGTCAAAAACAGGGAAGGAAAGATCTAAGCACGTGGAGTTATCTCTGCATACTTTCTTGACCAGCTTTTAATTAAAGAACCAATTTTAAACTAGGTTGCCAGGGAGTAAGAAGATAAGTCTTTCCTCCTCAATACCACAGAAAAAGCAAATGAGTTCTTTCCATCATTCTTTACCACACTTGGCAGATATACACCTGCCCTAAAGCTATCCTTTGCAAGTAATGAAGATGAGGCACTGTCAAAGATCAAGATGAAAAAAGAGGGGATGCCAGAACAAAGTGATAATTTAAATCACGATAACTTGCCAGAATTGGATAGTAGAATTGCAGTGAATGAAAACGCTGAATTGCTAACAAAAAAAAGTCAATCTTTATTGGACACCTGGAAAGTCACCCAGTTTTGCCTATCTTTACAAGAGGTGATTTTTTGAACTGCTAACCATTGATGTTCATCCCATCATAATGTAAATTAACTGAAAAAAATTATGTAAGTTCTTATGCAGATGAACGTGATAAATAATGTTAAATCCTCATGGATTTTTTGCAAGGTAATCATGCTGCTTCTGTCAGCTTAAGCCCTTTGAAACATTAAAAAATAGCAAATACAGTTTTTGGGGTAGAATTTCTATATGTCACATTGGTTTTGTCTTTTATTTAAAAAGAAAACCTTTTAGTCTTTTACTCAGGCTATTAACCTTGCAGGTTGTAGAGTGCAGTTCTACTGTGGATTAGAAACCAGTGGGGGGAGACGCAAGGAGAAAAGCAAAAATAAGTAACTGCAACATGGACGGAAGTTAAAAATGAATGCCTGGTTACTATGATATGCTAGATTCTTGCTTTAAGTTAAAACAAATGAACAAAAAAAACCCAAACAAAAACCACCCAAACTAAACTCTTAAGGTTGTTCTGAAGTATAGCTGAGAATTTTGTTTTACAAGCTCTGCACTTTCACATCTGTCCCTACTTTTTACTTGCTACTCAATAGGGGCATTTGGGGGCAGGGTGAAACTATGGGAGAATGTTCCGTGTCTGTAATGTTCTCCAACACAAAGTGCTATAGGAGGCAGTTCCTCGATTGGGGCAACCCCTGACTTTCACAGGCATCATACTCAGACTGTGAATTACAGTCTAAATGATTAATCCATTTTTTAAAATAAGGCTAAGGAGAAATAAACTATTTTTCCTCCAGAGGTTAAAATTTTTGTACTTTCTTTGAGATGTTCCTAATTTTCTTTTTTATAGCAAGGCCTTGAGAACTAGCCACCCTGTGCCCACTCATTAATTTTCTCCCTGTTTCTGCAACAATTATCCTCCAGATAATAGCCAAGGCAGGTTCTCTCCAGGCTAAGTTTCATCCTAAGTACTGAGTAAGATGGAAGACCTATGAAAAATATGCCATTAAAATATATTATAAATCACTGAACATAAACAGTTAAAATGTATGATAGGAGAGAGCAGAAAGGGCAAATTGTACCAGCAATTTCCTTCTGATATTTTTTAATTTCTAGTATTGGGGTATCCTTGATATTGTGCTTGTGCAATTTTTATAAGCCCATCATTGCTGCCAAAGTAGCTGTCATGAAATACGGTTGAGACAAAGACCTGTAGGGTTCAGAAAAGAATAAGAAATGACATACAAACAATAGAAATCACAATTACTTTGCCAAGGATTAAAAAACATGCTTGGGTTGTCATTCTTCATGCTTCACAACACAAGTCCTCACAGCGATTGCCTGGGGTTAGGAAGAGATGTCCCTTTCATTACAGGGATCTCATATCCGGCTCTGAACTCTTTCATATGGTACTGTTCAGCATCACCACAAGAGTATCGTGTTAGATAGACCATTAGTCTGATTCAGCATGTCAGCCTGTGTGTTCCCTGTCTCTGTGCCATGTATCCAAGGCAGAAACTCTGCTTTATTACCTAGTGATAAGGAAACTCTGAACTCTAATAGCTGTGTCTTAAAGGAAACCGGCCATGAAAGAGCATGCCAGCTCTTGATTAATAACACATGCAATTTCCCTTCCAGGCCTCTAAGCAGAGGATTTGGCAGCTACGTATAGTTGTTATGATATGAGAAACACACACTGTGTATTAGGGGACTACACAGGAATGAGATGTGAAATCTTAAGAAGAACTGGAGCATTATCACAGAATCTATTGAAAGAAATAGCCTGTACGATTATAGGAGTTGTATTTAGGAGATAACAAGGTAAACAAAGGAACCCAGATGTCACAATATAAAAAACAAGCAAACAAACAAATGAAGAACTGAGTTTATTGAATCAACTGTACAGAGGAAGATCAATAAACATTTGCCAGAGCCAGCCTCCGGAGAAGTAAGGTCAGTTATTATAAGAAACTAGCTCTTTGACTCAGATATCGAAAATATTTTACTCTGTACTTTTGGCATGAGTAGATAATGACGACTTTATCTTGCAACATAACAACATTATAAAAATAAAACCATTGTCACCTGTACTCAAAAATGTCACTGATAAATTTTAAAAATATATTTGACTCTCTATAGTTAAGTTACTGTTCAAACTAGTGTTATTGCTTACTGTCTATGTTCAAATCTTCAGAAACAATGATCAAAATGGCAATGCTGTCTCTGGCATGCAAATGTTTTAGCATTTTTAAACAGTCAGCCATATAATCTTCTACAAGATACTAGGGCACAGTAGGCAGATATCCCCATCTGCTCACTGTTTTGTTATTCTGCATGGGCACAGAAGGGGAGATGGATCATCCTTTACAACACCTAGCTCTAAGGACTGTCTTCCTACACTGTTTAGATAACTAAATCTATTTTGGATTCCTCTCTGGAGCCTGTCACCTAAAGGATATAATACTAACTTTTAGATGCAAATTTCTAACTTTATGTAAGCTTTGAGATTCTTGCCTCTAGAGTTCCCCAGATTGGATATGGTTTGGAGTCTCTCTTTCTTTTCTCTGACACATGGTCATCTCTATCTACCCAAGATTCGAAAGTGATAAATCTTCTGAATGTAGACAGTTCCCTAAGACTGTCCATTCAAGATCTGAATAAGACTCAGTCATTTTCATGTGTGTTTTCCTAAAATGCAGCTGGTAATCCCAATCACATTCTAGTTACATGACAGTTCTACTTCATGTAAAATTACTTTGGCAGCTAAAACCATAAGAAACTTAACCCATTTCTCTAGCTGCAAAAAGAGGAAAAAAGTCAGTTATGTAACACAGGGTTTTTTTATTGCCTGGTAAGGTTTTGGCTTTCTCCCAAAGTAGGATTCAAGGGTCATGCATTGCATCTTATTTACTCATGCTTGTTCTACCAAGTATTGAGATATCAACACGAGTTTTCAAACTATACGTAGCTCTCTATGGGAGATGTCAGCAAATACATCTCAAAACAGTTTTTCTGTGATATAGTGCAGCTACATACAAAAGACAACCTTTTAATATAAGTGGGATTTCACCTTTTTAAAATGTCACTCTTCTCTGCAGAAAACTTTTATAAAATTATGCAGTTTTCTTTTAGCAGGACATATCAGAGGTTAATTTTTCGTACTGATGAGCACATATGGTCTAAAAATCAGGACGTTTGTAACACTGCCTGTTGGACACCTAAGATCACTAGCAAGTCATAAAAAATTATCTTCTTCCCCAGTGTGAGGTGAGTTGCAAAAAATGAAACTGTTGCTGTCATAGCTGCCATCACATGATGGTGGCTGTGTAAAATATTAAAAAAGAGTTTGATCATACTTTTGATTTTCAATTTGTCATACGCCTCTTAACCTTCTGTAACACATTGTGCTTGAGGATTAAGGCCATTAGTCTAATAACTATAATTAGTCATAATTATCCTAATAGGGGATATTAGTTAATGAAATCTCATTTCAATGTTCTTAATAGATTTAATTAATGCAATATTTATGTCAGCTTGAAAAACAGAGACATTTTGCAATGCACCTAATTCTTAATGACTTACCAAGAAGAAGTATTAGTTTAATGGAAGTTGCCAAAATATAATCATATGCGACCTCTCAACATGCCATAAATTTACCTTACACCAGTCACAGTAAAATGAGGGAATATCAAGACCTTTATACCTTTTCCCCTTACTTTTGCTGAAAAGAATTTTTAAACATCCTTGGCTGGAACTTTGCTAATGGTTTATCTTTCTTCCTAACTTGCTTTTATTACTGCCCTGCCAAGTAATTCAAATGTTATTCAATCACTAGTGTCCTTTCCTCAGCTATGGTCCCCCCCTCCTTTTCTGGGAGATGGCCAATAAAGTCAAACAAACTGAAAATCTCCAATACCAGAAATAGATCACAATGAGGAAAGGATCCCTATATCACTATTGCCTCTCAACAGTTTTAGGCTCATGGAATTCATGCTCACATTTATGAAATTGTCCCGGTTTCAGCTGGGATAGAGCTAATTGTCTTCCTAGTAGCTGGTACAGCACTGTGTTTTGGGTTGAGGATGAGAAGAATGCTGATAACACCCTGATGGTTTCAGCTGTTGCTCAGTCGTGTTCAGACTAGAGTCAAGGACTTTCAGCTTCTCCTGCCCAGCCAGCAAGAAGGCTGGAGGGCACAGGGAAGTTGGGAGGGGAGACAGCCGGAACAGTTGACCCCAACTGGCCAAAGGGGTATTCCATACCATGGGACGTCATGCACAGTTTGGTGTGGGGGGAGGAGTGCGGCTGGGGCATTGGTCAGCGAGTGGTGAGCAATTGCACTGTGCATCTCTTGTCTTGTGTATTCCAATCCTTTTATTATTATTGTCACTTTCTTGATGTTATTAGTGTCATTGCTAGTTTCTTCCTTGCTGTCCTATTAAACTGTTCTTATCTCAACCTATGAGCTTTACTTTCTTTTTCTGACTCTCTTCCCCATCCCACTGGGTGGGTGGGAAGTGAGTGAGCGGCTGCGTGGTGCTGAGTTGCTGGCTGGGGTTAAACCACGACAGAAATAAACACTTAAAATGAACTAGCACATATTGAATTCTAAGTGCTAATTGAATGTACATGTTGATTTTATCATAGAAAACCACAAGGTTTTAAAGAATACTTTTATTTACCAGTGTCAAAGATCTTATGGGGTCAGGTTTTATGTTTAAATTTATTGTAGTCTTTCTTCTTCTACTCTGTGCAGAAAATCAGCACGAAGCTTTATTATTGCTGTCATAACTCAGGGCCTAAAGCATTGTAAGGAAATCTACTTTGGATTTACAGAAATATCCTTACCTGTGAACAGAGGCAGCTCTAAACTTGGGGAAAGCAAGGGAGGCCTATTCTCACCAGAACTTCATAACCCTTAGCAAAAGCTTTCCAAGTCTGATTCCCCATCTGTGCTAACCGTGATGATGCCCAACCATACTAGCACCAAGCCTGGCACCAGAGCACATTAGAACTGGAAGTATACCTTGCCTGTGTATCTGCCCTCAAGTGGGGATTGACAGTAGCTAAAAGGCCTTAGAGTCCCATGTTTAAGCATACTAAATCAAAAGAAGACAGAAGTTTAAAAAATGTGATAGAATCTCCAGGAAAAAAATTGATTTCAGGAGGAAAAGAAAAGGAATTTTTCATTGTTCTGAGTACCAGATTGAAGGCTCTTGCGAGCTTTGCTTTCTCCCTGAAGACAAAGAAAAATTGATAGGAGTCTTTCATCCTTTCAGCCTCACTGCCAAAGAGCCACGGATGCTTAGTCTGCCTGTCCCTGCTGAAAGCAGCAAATGGTCCAGGAACTTGAGCCGTTCATGTAAAAACTGAAACTGATAGCAGTCTTCTAGGTGAGCAACCAGGGACTCATCATTTTCACTCTTCCCACCAGAAAAAACGCTTCCTTAGAAAAAAAAAATTCGTACCAGAAATTTATTCTAACACAAAATTATCAACTACTTCTAAGCTTATAACACTCTGTACTAAGTAAATTTCATCTACAAGTTAAATGTTAGCATACCATCCAGCATAAAATTTCTAAAGCCACCTAAGTAGGTTAGAAGCCAAATTTTGTTTTCAGCAATGACTTAAGCATTTATGATTTAGATACTTTGGAAATTTTAAGTCACAGTTTTCAAATATTTGTTGCTAAAGATAAAATGTAAAAATGAAATGGAAAAGAAAGGGAAAAAAAACAAGCACTGAACTGAGAGTTGAGGCTTTTAAGTCTTCTACAAAGACTATTACGTCAAAAAAAGTTCCATTTTAAGAGTCTGACTTTTTCATGGGAATGGACTGATACAGATTGATACTTTTGATATCTTTTGCTTTGCTTGTGCATGTTTTATGTCCTGAGCAAACTGCTAGAGGGAAGCTGGTGAGCCCTTAGTTCCCCCTTCCCGCCAGCTACAGTCATTCCCACTCATTCCCTTATGCCATCCCTTGAGCTCCTATGGTTGCATCATTTAGTCAAGCAGGGAACTGATGTACTGGGAGTTGATCTTTGATTGCTTCTTTTTTTGTTTGATTAGTTTTAAGCTGTGTCAGCTCATTAAGGACATGGGAATGGATCCATGACAGCATGAAGAGTGTGGAACTGCCCTGGATGCCCCATTTTATGCACGGGTAAGGGAAAGAAATGGAAAGTTACTGAAATTCAGACTAAAATTTCACAACTGGCTTCTTTTTCTAGTCTTTACCTATGCAAAGTTGCCTATTCTAAAAACTGAAAGATTCGGACTGTCCAAAGAAGGAGAAGGTTTATCTTGATATAAATCATGTTTATAAATCTTTCTTCTCCATAGCTGTTATATGATTTTTTTACCTTGTATGGCTGAAATTCACTGTGAGAGAAAAAATCAAGAATAATGTCTGTAAGCCATTTCAGCCCTGCAAAAGCCTTATCTTTCCAGAGAAATGCATGTCTGAAATCAAAGGTGATGTATAAGGTGATATAATAGGTGGTGCTGCCAACATTAACATACTGAAGAGCTATAATTTTAATTTTCTTATGTATTTCATAAGCATTCCCCTGAAGAAGGTTAAGCATGACAGTGTAATACACCTCATTCTTATGAAAAATTAAAAATTCCAATGGGTTTTCAGCTGAAAGGATTCTCCACTATACAGTTTGACTTTTTTTTTAATTACTGAACCAGTAAACATACACAGAATTCACTAAGGCATGCTTGAGCTTTCTTCACCTATCACAAACCTAGCAACAATATGCACTAAAGAACTATTCTAGCTACCATCCAGAGATTCAGGAAAAATGAAGTTTGTCTTGAATGCTTATTTCTTGGGATTTCTTACTTATATCAGGTCTACTCCTGAAATTCACCCAATGGGGAAAGAAATCTCCAAGCTAATGCATGTGCAAAGTGTCCTAACCCCATTTTTGAGGATATCAGAGGGACTTCAGGAGCATTTAGCTTTGGGCTATCCCTCCACTGGGAAGAGAACCTTGCCCAAAGAGAAACTTTACAGTAATTATTGTCATCCTGGAATTTTACAAACAGTACACATGGTAATGAAGAACGCTTTAAAATATCGCCCTAATCATTATTAATTCCTTTGGTATTTATGGTAATAATGGTAATTATGATGAACTCATTTTGCACTAATGTGAGTGCTTCTGGAACTCCACGTTAATTTGTAACGCTGTATTGAAGTGTTATTCAAGAAGGATATTACACACTATATTTTTTTAAAGGTTTGCAAACTCTACTCTGAAAAAAAAAAAAGCACTTTTTTCAACTGAGGAGATTGTTTGTGTTTGATTAAACCGGTAGCTTCTGCTGAGATTTAACAATGATGAAAACTGACAAGGCTGAAGGGAATAAGCTGAGGCTCATGTCACAGGGAATACATACAGAGAGAGAAGAAAAATCTTGTACTTTTCAAAGGCATTTGCTTAAATCATTTTTGCTTTCATTTTACCCCTAGTGACAACTGCCAGATTAATGCCACTGGAAATTAAAAATTATAAGTTTATTCAGTATATAAAGAGTGCTGTCTTCTGCTAATGTTGACTGTATCTGATTGAAAGACTGATTTATAATGAGACTCGGATGATTCAGTTTGCATATCTGTTCCAGTGCACCATCATCACTGCAGTATCTTTACTAATGATTGGGGTGTTACAGATGTATTAGTCCACTATGTTCACAGTATGTCAATTTTTCATAAATGAATAATTTAAACAGTAATCCTTCAAACTTCTGAATGCAGCTACCTATGTGATTTATTTTTCCACTTGAGCTGCCTGTTGCACTTAGGCCTGAGCATTTTCTACACAGGTGAAAGGCCACATCTAAAGTAGATATGTGGTTTGCTCTGCATTTTTCAAAGCTTCTTTCAAAATCTTAGCAGGTGTTGAGATCTGCTTTTCACACCCCATCAGCACAGGACTATTGCTCCGTATTATTTCCCCTGGCAGCAAGTGATGTAAGTGGCTCCAGTATCCTGCCACCCATTCTCCCTTTAGAACTGCCTGGTGAATTTATATTATTTAAAGCACCTCCTTTATTTTTGCAGTGTTATTATCAGTGCAGCTGATGGGAAGTCACAGGCGTGGAAACCATTGGCAAGGGGAGGAAAAAGCTGCTTAAGTCTACTTTGCTACCCAGGGAAAATGGAATGACTGGCCTTACGTTTACGTACCAGTGAAATTCACTGAGGGCTTAAACTAAATGGGATTTAAGTAGTGCATAGGCTGCTGTGCACAGGTGTTTGTGCCTTGCCAGGGAAAAACTGGTGAGAATTCGTTCAGATTCAAGAACGATGTCACTATTTTCACAATGTTTTCATTTTCACTTTTTGCAAACACTGGAGTTTGTGAACTTTATTATGCTAAAATACACATGAAAATCAATGAGCAAAATCAAATGAGCTTTGTTAAGCTCAAACTCTGTTATTCTAGACAGAGCACAGCTGGAAATCGTTTGAGTTTTGCTGGCTATTCCTCCGGAATAAAGAATGTGTAACCCCCCCCATTCTAGCGGCCGTTGCTATGTGCCTCTGATTCGTGGATACTAGCTCTCTCCTCTGAGCAACAGGCAAACAGGCAGATCTCAATGTAGCCTAAATGCTGCCAGCATCACACTGCTGCAAAAGGTACTTTTAAGCTCCCTTTGTTTCCCAACCCTTTCTTCATACGCTGCTTACTCAACCAGCTGCGGCTGAGGATACCTGTCACGTTAATGGGATTGTGTGAGGAAGAGGAGACATGAGATGTAGGGAAAAAAATACTGAGACGGAAGATTTCCTCTGAAAAGAAAGATTCCTTCATTTCTTGCATGGGCTCAGTGGTACTAGAATGTTTCCCTGTAGAGGAAACCTTTGCATTGACCGGTAACTATATACTTCAAAAAAGACAAAAGCAAAAAGCAACAAAAAATCTTTAACCTGAGTTAGACAGCTGCCCAGAAACAACCATACAAAACCACCCTCACAAAGCAGAAAGTGAGCAAAAGATGGTAGGCATTTCTCAAAGCACAGCTGTCTTGAATTGCCCGTGTTTCCCACACGTTTATGTCTCCAGCTCTACAACAAAACTTCCAGGAGGAAAGAAAACTTTCCACAAGGCAACGGATATAAATGGTTTGCAACCTTTGATTTGGTTTATCATCAGTTCTATCATAATGGCAAAAGACTATTTTTTTCAGGAGGTTCTTGAAGTATCCTTGTGCTATACTGTGCAATAAATGCCAAAATACAAACAATTCTCAATTTACTCTAAAGAATATTATAAACCTGGGTATTTTGTTCCTAGGTTTTACAGAAACTGACCACACTTCTGTTTGTTCATTTTTTGATACTGGGAAGAAATCAAAAGATTCCTGATCTTGATATCCTCATCACTGGGGATATTTTCCAAAAGGCAAAGTATATTACCCTGAATAACTCCATTCAACTAAAATGAGTTGAGAATACATTTTTTAATAGCTTTACAAGTTGTCTATGTGGCATGAGTTTATATATGCATATAAAATTTTCTTTCATACAAATACATGCAAAACCCATGTCAAACCAATGGCAAAGGAGAGAAGAAAACTGACTGTAAAAGCAGAGGATTGTATATAAATAAAAGAAGTTCAAAACCTCAATTAATAAAAGTAGGGTTTTTAGAACTTTCAAATTTGTGATTTTTTCTACAAATACATGATCTTTTTTTAATTCCCAGTAACAGAAAAATATTTTTAGATTAAATTATAACCCCCAAAAAGTTGACTATAGAGTGAGAAAAGAAGTTAGCAGTTAAAAAAAGAAGACATAAACGACTAATTGCTAATATTTTGGTATATTGTGGTATTTCTCTGTCTTATAACATAGCCTTCCGTTATGAATGTAATTATTACTGATTGTTTCAGAAGATGATGTCTATGTCCCATAACGCTAGTGAGATTTTTGATTTTCGTATTCCTTTCCCACTTTCCCATCACTGCTTTAGGTTGGTATTATCTCTGTATTAACTCTCTTTCCCATTGGTTTTTTATTATTAGTGAGTTTGATAAGCTTTACCTTTCAGCATCTTTTGCATTTGTATTGTAATTTTTTTGTTTGTAAACAAAATGGATTTTACAGTACCTTGCATTTTAATTTAAAATATTATGAGAGCCTATCAAACTTTAAAAATTTGCTTTGAAAGTATGTTGAAATTAGCATTTGTATTTACCACTTCACTGTGCTGGTAATAATCAGTGGAACGAAATGGTAAACCACAGAAATTCATCTTTTATGGCTGGATAATTCCATCAAGAGGGAACAAAAATAGGCCGTTCTCTTCTTTAATAGGCTTTGAGATGCATCTGTCTTACAACTGACATCAAACCTCACCAGTCATATAAAAAAGTATTTATATTGTCATGATTTTGTTATTTAAAATATGACTTTTAAAGACCAGGAAGTTACTTACTGGTCTTGCTGCAGAAAATTTACAGCCTTTTACTTAACGGACTGCACAGGAATACAATTTAAATTTCGGAAATGCAAAGAGAAATTCATAATCATTAGTGTCATTGAATCAGATAAATGCTAACACCATAAGATTAGAAGGGAAGTAGGAGAGAGAATCCCATAAAAAAATTAAGAAGTAGTGCAAATAGATTAAAATTATTTACATTTTCCTAAACCAGAGCACAAGATTAGGAGTGTTTACAGCCATATTGCACCTTACGATAACACATACATTACCATAATGCGTGGACTTTCTATAGCAGCACAATATCTGTCACTAAGACTGTTTCTTGTCTCGATGTGAAGCATTTTCAGCCCAGAAGTGCAATCTTTTAAAGGCTTATATAAACTCAGCATTATGCCCTAACAGCTTTAGGACAATTGTATGGCTAAATATCGATTACTGCTCTAGATCCCATCTTTGAAATGAGTGCCTTGATATAGAGCCATCAGTGAAGTCAGAGGTCAGAAGCGCATCTTCTCTGCTATTTTTTTCATTTGGAAAATTAGAGCATGAAAAGAAAAAGGAGAATGGCAGGGACGGAGGGCAGAAACGAGACTGACTTCTACAGAAAATACACAGGGAGGTGAAACTTGCACGGAAAGGTATTGAATAGCCCCACTCAGCTCCTCACTCAGTCTGTGTGACCACACCAGGCTGAGTTAGAGATGGGATAAAATTCTTCAAGACGATCTGCCCAACGTACTGGTTAATTCAAGACCACTATGAGTGATTTTTCATGCCCAGTTTTAAACTCTGCAGATGACTGGTAATCCTAGCAGTGTATGCCGGTGTAAAGAGTTATACAGGAACCTGGCAAAAGATTTGGCATTGAAGTTCATAGCCTCTCAAGCCCTAAACCTGGGCTTTGAGGTGGCAATTTTTAGCGAAGGAGGGAGAAAAGGGACTGCTTCCTTACAAAGGCCACAGCTTTAGTCTAGTCATTACCCACCCGCAGCTGTAGGAGCTCTACCAGCTGTTGAAGAAATGGCAGTGAATTTCCCCCCTCCCCTGCTGACCCAGGCCAAGTGGGGACCTGCTGAGGATTTGGCCGTCACGGGTGCAACAGATAACAAGGCTGGTGGCAGCACGGGACCGTGCTGCAGTAAACCTGCTTCCATTTTTCTGCCCTTTTCTCTTCCTCATTTCCCCTCTCCCCATGCGTTTTATAGCACGTGCCAGCAGAGCTTGTTTAGTGAGCCTTTAAATTCAGTTTGGTCTGATCATTTCTTTGCAAACTTATTGCAGGCACTTGGCTGATGACAGTCATGAAGTGTTGACTGTGGAATGGTTTAATCTCTAACTGTAACCCCTCCAGAACTGTTGTTTTTGGAAATTATTTTTAGTACAACAGATGACTAGGGTAGATAAGAGCCCTTTTATGCAAAGGTCTCCTTTATTACACACATCTTAAATATTTGTTCTCAAATATTACATCTGATGCCAAGTCCTCTGTGACACTTCGTTGCTGGTGTTCAAGAGAAATACTGCTTTAGCTGAAATCAAATGGAAGCAGGCGTGATATCTGTTGTTTACTTGAAAGATGAAAAAAACCATTTGTCTCCAAAACAAACTGATCCATTTCCAGCTTGAGCAGGAGGTTTTCAGATTTTTTGATTTTTTGTCTCTGAAAGGCAAGGAAACACAGTATATAAAAGCCAGTAGTAGCTTCCTTGGAGACTTTGCTGTTTTTCAGGTACAGAAGACTAAATACTTTTTAAATGGAACGGTTTTCATCACTTTGGAAAGACCAGCCAAGAATACAGAGGGGAGACTACACTCGCAGGAAGCCATTTTAAAGTAAATGTGCAGAAAAATGTCAAAGCCAGAGTCTGAGAGTAGGCAATGAATGTTCTGGAGAAGAACCTAACACAAAATTTTTAGATCTAAGTGTCTGGCCAAAAGCACAGCTACTGTGTGGGGCCCGTTTCTAGTACTGAACTCATGACTCCAAAAGATATCTTATACATTCTGAGTATGTTAAAACATAATGTATTGGGGGGATAGTCTTTTTTTATTTGAACACTTGAATAACTGCATATGCCATATGAGATGCCAAGTGACTTACACTTGGTGTGTAAGCTTGTTTAATACCACTGAGATGCATGCACTATCAGCTAACTGACTTTTTAAAAATTGCTAGTAATTTTTTGATACCTTGCCTGAACTCCTTAAGAAAGATTAATCTCTTTATAGGGAAGTATCCATTTCCTTCTTCCCAGAAAATTAGACCCTTATTGAAGAACCTAATTTAGAAGAAGACAATTATTTCTCAAACTAAAATGTTTATATTGCAAATCTGTTTTTCCTTATAAATCTAGCGATACTTAGGTATAGGAATATTTTTTAAGACAAAAAGATATGTTTACCGTAATAAAAAAGCTGCTTGAGAACACAGCTACTGCCTTAGTACAGAAGCAAACCAAAGACAACGACTTACATGAGAAGCCATAGCTTCTACGAGTCTCAGCCACCTTCCTAACTAATACAAGACTTTCATACTGAAAAGTTTTTGTGCCTTTTTTTAAAAAGTTACTTCCTAACTAATAGAATACTTTCATACTGAAAAGTTTTTGTGCCTTTTTTTTTTTAAGTTACTTTTTCTTTATTCTAGGATCTTTTTGCTATAGCTTGGTGCACTTCGCTGATACTATCAAGGGAACTGCCTGTCTAAATAGGAGAAAACTGCACACCTTGTCAGTTTTTCCATGCATCAATATTCTACCGGCTCAGAAATTAAACATGATCACTGGATTTCTGTTTCTGAAACTCCTTTGCCTTTTGTGACCAATGTAAATA
The DNA here is from genome assembly GCA_034782735.1 of Sagittarius serpentarius. NCBI lineage: Eukaryota > Metazoa > Chordata > Aves > Accipitriformes > Sagittariidae > Sagittarius > Sagittarius serpentarius. Next base: position 8,879,775 of record JAVKLA010000053.1, on the reverse strand, counting down.
TGACTAGTAAATAAATTCATGGGAAATTTGTTAGAGAAATCACTGCAATATGGTTTTGATTCATAATATGAAATGTTAATATTTCCAATAAAAAATAAGTGGAACACATTTGTTGTATTTAATTTAGCACTTTGGAGTGTGTTGCAACTGCTGATACTCGTTTAAATTGACTTTCAGCTAATGACATTAGAAAACTACTTAATTCTGATTACAAAATGAGAGACTTTACAGTCTAATGAATTTTTAATAAAGCTTCTGTGTATCATTGTATGTGCTTGCTCCTTAATGCATGAGATGGAGATAACATTCCTCATATTCCATTTGTTTCCCTGTTTCAGGGAAATGATAATAAATCATCTGAATATTTGCATTTCCACCTTACTCTCCTAAGAATAAGATCTCTTGAACAGATGGGACCAAACTCCTTCCTTAGTTAGACCTCTATATTTGAAAATTTGATGCATGACATCTTAATTTGTTCTTCAGAAAAACATGTTAATTTCCTAAGTCACACACACAAAACGCCACGGAATGCTAAATATGTAGAGTGGACTCAGATGTCTCAACATTACTTGCCTTAAAGATAGGCATGTAGTTTGTTTTAGTTGACACAATCCTTTGCATTATCAATGAAAAAAGTTAAAATATTGGAAAGAGCATTCATCTGTTGATATCTATTATCTGTACAGCTGTTATATACTGCTTCTAACTCACTGGTTATGTGTTGAACTGCGCTTAAAACAGTAGGGTATCTATTTCTAGATATTGGAAGTAGCAAGCGTGAGACAATGTGATCTATGAAAAAAGAAAATAAGTAAGGCTTCATATCTTCTCCCTACTCAAGAACCCAATGGGGAAATCAGGCACAATATGATGTTTTGCTTGGGACTTTTTAGAAGAGTAGAGGGAAAAGATATTTGATATTTTATTTCATTATTTCTTTCATGCCCGTTTCAGAAGGTAAAACACTGGGACTGCTCTTGCTGAGAATGGTGACAGTCAGAAGTGCTGAAGTACAAAGCTGTACCTCTATGACACTGTTCTGTGGGAGATGTCTATTTATTACCTGATCCTGTTGCTGTTGTGTTATATCACAAGAAAACCATGTCTGCTTAATATTTACTTAAAGAGGGCAAAGTCACAAGAAGGGGTGGCTCTGCCCTTGCTTGATGATTTCTGTGCCCTTACATTACTGTTCCAAAACCATTTTACATGCAAACGTACTCAATGCACAGCAAAGAAAATTAGTTAAAGGAAACGTCAATATAGCTGGTGTTTCTTCCCTCCTTTTCCTATCTTGCCCTACTGAATTTCTGTCTTGTCTGTGTTTCAAGATGCTGACTGAATGGTTGTGACCTCTCTTGTTTGATAACCCAGAGAATTCTGTTTGATGTTATGGAGTTACTTTTATGAACTTTTTTCCCATTTTAATGTCAATCTAATAAAAATATCTTAAGTGTAATAGAATGATGCAAGATCTCCTTTTCTGTTGCTGAGGGAATATAGTAGAAGGAAGTAATAGCTGAAGGCTGTTTTTTTCCCTCGTGCCTGCAGTAAAGGAGATTAGAATAATGTAAAATTACTTGTCAGATATTAGTAAGAGGGCATTAGAGAAGGGTCAAAAAGGCATAGAGGAAGTTTTGGGAAGAAAACAAGAAAAATAGAGAGACTTTCCTAGCAATGGAGATGAGGACCATCCAAGATCAGAAAAAGTAAATTAAGAATTATTCAAAATATGTACAAGAGAAAATGCAGGAGAAGATTCTTGCATAATTGAAAATAACACAGGACTCATCCCTGGAACCAGAATTAAAAGAAAGTTGCAACAAGGCAGTGTTGCAGTTGCAAAACTTCTCATACTACCATGTAAAGAATGAACATCTAAAATTTGCTGTTCGTGTGTATGCCTATATTACGCACTGTTCCTCTCAAATACCTCTTGAAACCTAGTGTTAGGCCTGGATCTGGAAATCTGCCAAAAAGCGTACCAGGATCAGTTAATGGTCAGCGTTAATTCTGGCTGCTAAGGGTTAGAACCCCAGTGAAGAGGTAACAGACAGAGCGTCCACGCCTAGGAAGCGTGTCAGAGAAGACAAGAAGTGAATCTCTTCCGAAGGCTACTGCTCACGGTGTGGCAAGCAGGGCTCCCAGCCACGGAGCATCCACACAGACTGGTCCTGCCACCCACCAGGTAAAGGTGCTCTATGCCCGCAGCCACCTCAGGCGAAGTCAACTGACCAGTCTCTGTGTCAAACTCATACAAAAGGAATGGAGAAGTTAGTGCAAGAGTGAACAAGAAAAAAACCCAAACCCTCCTGTCTTTTATGTTGAGTAACAGTACCATTCAATCTTTCTGGAGACACCAGCACCCAAAGTTTAGACAAGCATTTTGAGGAATTTCTTCACTTGTGTCTTCCCCATCTCTCAAAACAGAAGGACAGAAAAGACAAGAGGTAGATCTTAAGCGAAAAAATATCCACTCCAGCCTTTTTGAATGGAACTGTATTCAGGTCTGTCAGCAGGAATCAGGTCCTTGGTGTACCGGGCTGATTGTTTCTCCAAGTCTTAAAAGAGGCAGTACGTCCTCTTACCATCCAAACTGGATTTCAGCCAGATATGTGACCAGTGATTAATGTTGCTCAGCTTGCACCTGAAACTGGTCAGCCTGCTGCTCTTTGTAGCAAAACTTGTAGGTAAAGAGAACATATTTTTTTACAGGGCTGATATATTTGGTGAAAAATCAGGAGATTTCAGTGCATACTAGTCCTTCAGATTTGGAATAGAAATCTCAAACTTCTAAATAGCAGCCAATCTTATAAATACAATTTTAGAACAAAAGCTCTGAATTAAACTTGATCATGTTACTCAGAGCTGATCTGAAAATAAAGTACTGTTGGACTGGTAGGAAGAAGCGATAAAACACTTGGCTCCTGTGCAACCTGGAGAGATTTTCTCTCGACTGGGAGAAATTGTAACATGTTATAAAACTGATATTTCCACTGAAATCTGTGATTTTTAATGTACAGTGAGTGATGAATTTTGGTTCCCAGGCTTGTCTTTTGAACCTACTCTGTAGATCTCTCTTGAGACATCCTGGAGTGAGAGGTCAAAGATAAAGCATTGTTTGGGAAAAATGCCTTCCAGCTGTGACTGGGTGTCTCTATTGTTTATTGATTATGTGGTTTTACTGTGGTACATCACGTTTGATAGAGTTCATCTGTTTAGTTTCTAGAAAAGCTTTTAATAATCTGGGTTAAATAGATTGCGGTTTGGAATGCGTATGTGGAGGATCATGGATTTTCATCCTCCAGTTTCATCAAGGTAGTTGGTGGGCCTCAGGAAGAGGTTTTCTGCTGATGAGCTTAACAAGGATGGGAGTTATGAAAAGGCTGAAAAAGTACAAGTTGCAATTGATTAAATGTTCTTCCATGTAGGTTTCAGTACGCAGTAGCAATAGGGTCCTCGTAATCTTGAATTTAAGAGTAGAAATTTATGCTGCAAAAACACTCAAGCTACTGTATCACTATAATTTGTTTTGAGGTATAGTTGCTATAAAGACTGTGACAGTGCATACTAACGCAAAAAAATCAGTTCAAAGGTTAAAAGAGATACTTTATTTACTGTTAAAAGCATCAGAAATTTCCAGAAAACAGAACTTTGCTATCTGAGATGTAGTAATCCAAAGACACCAGATTTGACTTTGGTGTTTAAGAGCATGGTTGCATGAGCTTTCTTGGTTTCTGTCATATACAGTCGTATCTCTGCAATTTTAATTTTCTTACTTGTGTTCAGAAACAGCATGTGAATTGCAGTAAGTCATATTTATTTTATAATTAAGGCACAGTTTACTTCCTGGAGAGTCACCTATTTTCCCTTTTAATGCATTTTCAGAAAAAAAAGTTACATGCTGTTTATGGTGACTTTGTGCTCCAAATGCAATATTTTAGTGGGTGCTGCTACAGTGCTAGGAATTCTTTGTAACCAGAATTTATACTTTCAAATTCAAGCTAATGGCTAGTTGTGCACTCAGCATATGGTTTTCACAAAGTGCTGACAAAACTCTCCTCCCACTGAAGGAAACAGGAGTGTTTCTGCAGACTTCAGCAGAAGCACACTAAGGCTAGGCAGAGGACTACGGCAGTAGCTAAGGTGCTATACTTCTTAACAGATGAGAGCGAGCCACATGACAATGCAAACCCATTCTCACTTGCAGAATTACTGTGTAAATTAGGCTTGTGCTTAGGGCTTATAAAAATACTGCTCTCAGGGGATGATCTAGCACAGGTGAAGTCAAGGTGTTGGTATAAGCAGGACTGAATCCTCATTACATGAAAGGCCATGAACGCAGTCCGTGTTTTTTACCCGACAGCTGCTCCATGTCTTAGAGCAATGATGTCATTTTCTTCCTCAAGAAGCTGTAAGTAAAAATTAGAATACCAACAAAAACAAGTGCTATTGCTATTGTCAGTGTGGCTGTAAAGCTGTAAAGCTTGTCAGAGAAGGGATGAGCTAGTAAAACTGCATGTAGGCACTGAGATCTGTAGCGGCGTTCCACAATAAACACTGAGAATGGCAGTGGTTGTACAGAAATACAGACTTACGAGAGAGGCACTGCTTTAGTCAATAAACTCTATTTGCTGTTCTGTCCCCTATGAAAAACTGAAAATAATTTAGTGAGTCTACACCCAGAGCTCTTACCCTTTTCTTTGGCTCGTCTAGAAATCTCTGTAGCTGCTTAGGCAGTACTGAACACAAAAACAGGCTTGTCTCTAAGAAATGCCTGGACAAGGAACAATTGAGAAGTCTCTGATCCATGCTCTCTTTGGCCAGTTGCACTCCTTGTCCTTTTTCCTAAAGAAATTAGGTCTGCTGCTGCTTCTCCTTTTTGTCCTCCTTCTTTCCCTCTTCCTTCTTCCAGTGCCATGGAGTCAAACCCACCTGCTTTTGGTAACTACTGTTCCTGCCTCACTTCAGTTCAAGAGAGTTGCCTTTTTTTCCTACAAGTGAGCCGAAAAAGACCTCTGTATTTCTCAGGGTCTGTGTTCCCTTTATAATATGATCTCATATTAATAATACATGTAGGGCTTATTTAAAATATCTACTCATCTACTGGGAAAAGAAAGCAGCAGCTCCAAACAGTTCCCCAGCTGAAACTGGGAATTAAGCTACAGCAATAAACTGCATGAAAATAATTCTCACAGGTCAAAGGGGGTATTCACAAGGCAGAGGCTAATCAGGCCTCAGTATCATAACAGAGGCACTAATTGGCTGATTTTCAGTGTCACTGGGCTCCTGCACCTCCTACTGAAGTGTACGTTACTGGCAGAGGAACAACATCATAACAGCACATGGGGTAGTTTTCCTTTAGGATGTGGAATGCAAAGAAAAAATGTACAGCAGCAGATAACACTAGCAGAAATAGTTTATTCCCAATGTACTCTGAGTTTGCCATTTTGTTTTAATTCCTATTTGTAATAGTGTTTAAAATTCATAATGTTTAATGACCAAGACTCTTTGTTGACAGAGTGGACTCAGTAAAACAATGCTGAAATTAAAGTTAAAACCAATGCCATGTGAGTTATAAGTCATATATGAGAAAATGCAACCAATGCAGCTCAGATTTTGAGAATTCCCTGTGATAAGCTGCATAAAAATTTCCACGGAAACACAGACAGTTGGCCTTTTAACAAGTAATCCGTATGTTGAAATATCAGTGTGTCATTTTTTTAAAAATGGACAAGTGAATGAAAATTAAGCTCAGTTTGTGTACAATAAAGTAGAATTGGCCTTGATTCCACAAACAAATAATTTGATGCTGGGTTTCCTTCTGTACTGTAAACCTCTAATCATTTTCCCAGTCGTTTCGATGAAGCAGTAGTTCAGAAATTTTTCATTTTCATGTCCTTTTGCAGTGATAGATATTGAAATAGAAATATTTAACATTGTTTCATTTTAATTAAAAACTAACTTATAAAATGTTTTTATTGCTTATGCAGCAAAGTCTGGCTTAGTTTGTTGGATACCTTTAAATATAAATATGTTTCAAAGTAAATGAAAAGCAATATTCAGTCCAATTACAATGTTTAAACAATTTTACTGTTGGAATAATAGTAACACAACTAAGAAGTTGTTAAACCACAATTCTGATCTACACTGTATTAATCTACAGAGACCGGAATGATGCCAAAAGTAAGATGCAGAAGAATATATAAGGAAAAAAATAAATCTAATATCCAAACATAAAGAACATCAGCTACTTTTTAATCCCTCACACCTGCCTTTGGTTTGTATCAATGCATTTCTGTATTATCTGGATGTGCTGAAATTTGCTGCATTTACGCAAACATACATAAACAATTTTATTTTGCTAATGCTAATTCTAGAGAAGGGCAAAACACATTAAACCAGTATTTATTACTATTAGGCAGCTTTAGGAATTCTGGAAAAGAAAGGGAAGGGAAGGGAAGGGAAGGGAAGGGGAAAAGGGAAAAGGGAAAAAGGGAAAAGGGGAAAAAGGGAAAAAGGGAAAAAGGGAAAAGGGAAAGTAATACTAATTTTACACTCCGATTCAATCTAACCATTGGTCATACTCCACTACCTGTTGCATTCAAGATTATATCTGAACAGATATGTTTGCAGAATATTTGCTTTTGGTACTCCTCAATTTAAAGATCATAGAGAATTAAGAGGCTTTACATTCTGTCAAATCCACATGCCGCATAACACCGAAATCTTACAAACAGGGGAAGAAACTGAATATATTAGCAAGGGAGAGCTGCACCTGATTCATTCATTCTATGACTGAGCTTATAACACTCTTCCAAAAGACTGCAAAATCACATCTATCACCTTTGCAAAAAAATGGTGCCTCTTCTCCCCACATAGATAGCTGGGAATGGCTCAGAAGTGAATGTAGCCTGGCATTGTCCCTTCTGTGCTGCAGAATTTATTGGAATTTCTCTAGATTCTTCTTGCAGCTTCACCCATCTGAGGGCATAAGAGGGCTGTGGAGAAACTATCCCTTCCTATACGCTAGATAGCAAAATTGCTCTCAGTCTGTTTGTTTATTGTTGAAATTTAGATAATTTTTTGAGCAGAGGCTATGAGTCTGGTTAGAAAGAATGTGAATAAAACACAGATGTCTGCTGAAAGACAAACATATCAAACAACCTTCTGTGAAAATGACTTGAAGGTAACATTCTTCTGAATAAAGTACTTGTGAGTAAAAATATACATTGCTTACTATATTCCATGTGCAGATGGTAGAAATGCAAAAGAACTGAAGTTTTTCATAGCGCAGACTCCACTACAGTTACTTCTAATTAAAAAATTTTGTATTCCAACTTACCACTTTGTGGCTAAAAAATCTTTGGAATGATGCCAAATAGCATTCATTTTCAACAAGATGTCAGAATATATTAGGAAGTCAAAAGAAAATATCTTCTTTTAGTATCAGCATAATAAATAATGCACCAAAAGAGCTAAAGTTTATGAAGTTAACATTCTTGGTTTGGGTGTGGTTTATTTTAAATGTCTGAAAAAGTAGTCTGCTGTAAAGCAAGAAAAGTCATTTGAGGGACAAACAACATTACCTGTTTCACCCTAGTTACAGCCCTGAGATGGACGTATGTAACACATTCTTAGGCAAGTAAGCCCAGTAACCCACAGGTTTGTTTAGGTGTAGGACAGGATGTTTCTTTTCTTCTTTAGAACCACAGAATTCAGTGTATTCCAAATATATTCTTGTTATGGAACAGCAGATTTTCAGAACATTGATACCCAGTTTAAAGATGTTTTTCAAGCTGAAATACAAAACATAAGCTTTCTGTCTTTTTAGGAGATGGCATTGCTTTGAATGGGTTTCTTTTCATGGTAAAACAGAATAAATTGTAATTCCTCTACCTAGGTTCAGAACCTTCTGCTATCATTTTCCTTCAAGCTTAATTTTTAATTTAATTTTATCACACATGATTAATACACAACAAGGACTAACTGCTTAATCTCTTTTGAAGAGAACATATTAGAAAAGTTGGCTGAAGCCATCCAGAACTGACTTTATGAGTTAATTGTAGGAGAGACCACTTTAAGGGTTCCAGGGGGACTATTTGGGTTTTGTCTGCTAATAGCAATGTTATTGTTCTGCACATCCTACCCTACAAGGGAATGAGAAAATGAAGCTGAGACCATCTTAGCTTTGATCATTTTCTCTCTTCCCCACCTACATCTCTGGATTTTGGAGGCAGGGCAATCCACTGAATAAAAAGAGAGGCAGCCTGTAGGAACAGCCTTCCCCTCACCTCACCAGTGTCAGTTTTCAGCATATCTCAGGCAGAAGATGGGCAAGACTTGTACTCTACAAACCAGAGCAGACTTTGCCTTTTCTCCTTACCGTACAGTCTATGCCCTTCTAATCCTGAAGGTGGATGCTGTAACTCCACCACCATTTTCATTCCCAGCAGAAGAAAACACTTTAGCGTACCTGTTCTCTTAATTAGCGTGTAGCCTTCAGCAAAGCTCTGAGTAGTAAAATTTCATGCATTTTCACAGACAACCTGAACAATTACTGTAAATTAACATCATATAACTCCTCCATGACCAAAATGCTACAGGTACAAACCAGGTGTTTTGAAGAAGCTCACAGTACTATACAATATGTTCACTGAAACTGAAGCAGAAAGAGCTACTTGACCTCCCATTATTGCCTTTAAGCTACCAATAGAATTGGCTTGGCCAGCTTGCCTTACTGAACAAGTAACCTGAAAAACGTTTCGGGTCTAAGGTGTAATCTTTCTTGTATCCGAGACATGCAGTGTGATACTGACACAAAGTGCATTGCACTTACACATCCTCACCAAGTGGATAATTTTTTGGACTGTCTTGGCTTACTGGTCAGTAAATCAGGAGCAAATGGCTTTGCAAGGAAATCTCTATAAAAGGACCAGGAACAGTCTGATACAAATGTATCATACTACCGAAACTGAACTGATACCTGTTTATTAGATCTGGCAAGGACTGATCTGTACAGTTTTGCAGAAGACTACTTTCCATTTAATATCTTCATTTCAGTAAAAGCTTCAAAGCAACATAATTTTTCCTCAGGAAAATAAAAATATAATATCTTATGGTTCACTTCAATCTGAATCAGGATTTTTTTTTTTTCCAGTGGCTGAATGAAAATTTTGAAGATGATGCCTGCATTAAAACTGCAGTAGTTTTGGGAATCCAGGTCAGGAGCCTTGTAACTTCGTGCACCCTTATCGTCAAGCAGGCTCCAAGGACAACACTTTTCTCTGTCTAACATTCTTGGGGAGTTCAACCCAAACACACTTTTAGCCGTCACTCCTCACAGGATCCAGCCTCTCTAAAATATAACATTTAGTGTCCAACAGTTCATTTTTTGTCCCAGAAAGAAAGCAGCAGCTTTCCATTATATATTTCTGCTTATTGAATAGAAAAATTGTCTTGAGTAGATGAATACCCAGTTTCCATTCTATCTGCCTTTAGCCAGGCAGAGTTCAAAATAAATCTTCTGCATTTGAGATTTCCCAAAAATACCTGGCTCTCTGCAGCTCAGGCTAGGAGGGAAATGGAAAACTGGAACATTACTTTCTCAGTGTTTCTTGTGAACATAGTTTCACTGTACAGAAGAGAGGTTTTGGGTACAGACAGCATATACAAGCAGAACCATAGCTTTTAACTGAATGATCTGTGTTCTGATACCTGCTCCTGGGAACTTTCTGTCATTATTTTTAAAAGCCATTAGATACTATGTCATGCTACATCATCAAATTATGTAACAGGTATGAATTGATTTATTTTTCTAAAAATTCATCTGTAGAGATGCCATTGCTATCTTGTTTTCACAGAAGAGTAACTGAAGCTAATTTAAAAAAAAAAAAAAAACAAACAAAAAACAAAAGCAAAACCACACTAAACAGCCAAAAAACCTTTTCACTAATTTGGAGCACTTGGTTTATGATATAAGCAGCCAGATTCTTCAGTATGGTTAAAGTCTCCTGTATCAAGGTGTCATGTCTGGCACTTAAATAATGAAGAATACACAAATGCTGAGAAAAAATATGTTATTATCATGTCATTGTACACAGCATCATAAAGGCAAGGTACTCAGTTAAAGTTTCAGTTTAGTTTTTGAAAATCCAGTTTGAGGAAGAAGTTGAAGCATGTTGCGTGTGACTTCCCAGCAAAATTATTGGGAACGTTGCCCAATATCAACAAAGACAAAATATCACTGATCTTTCCCAGGATGAGATGTATAGATCTGTATATAAAACGTCATGACCATAACCAAACATGACCATATTTTTAAATGCAGGGTAGACTGGCTGTGAGGTTGCCACTATTTTTCTGTTACAAAGATCTCACTGAAATCTGGAAAAATCCCTTTAGATGTCATCGATGTGGCATACTGTCCCTCTTCATCCTCACTGCAGAAAGAATTAAGATTGTATTGTGAGTAATAGATTCAGTCTTTAAATTAAGCTTGAATGTCAAAGTCAATTAATATATTTTTTTAACTGAAGTTGATGCAAGTTATTACTTTTTCCAGCACAGAATACATTACAAATAACTCTAGTCTCTCACCAAATATTTCTCATCTATCAGAAACAGACAGTTTCCTGAAGAAATTTCCCTTAATTTTTGTAAGACGATATGTGTAGTACCCTCATCCTAACCTCTTCTTTTCAGCTTGGCTTTGTCGGAAAGAATTATTGACATTCTTGGAGACTGGCAATATTCACAGAATATACAGTAGTGTTTACTTTAAAAAATGAAACTGTTCAATCAAGGAAGGTAGACAGCTAGGACTTTCATCTAAGCCAAAGTCATCTCAATGGGAACTTTCCTGCCGTGCAATGCTCCATATTCTAAATTGTTACCATGCTGTGCCTGTCTTCTTATTTTTAGGTAACAGATGCAGCTCATTGCTTGGAATACAATTTACGGATTTTTATAATAGAGGTATGAATTATTAATCTGCCTTTCAGTTGTAACTTTTTGTGTATTGTAGCTTAGTAAATAATGATCAGGAAGAAATCAACAAGCACGCTATGGTATGTTTCCTAAAATCAAACAGGTATGAGAACAGAATTAACAGAGATAGTGCCTAGACAGAGTGTAGGTTTAGTGACCGCAGTAAAAATATATATTTTCTGTCTCTTAGGAGCAAAGTATTTTGCTGAAAAAAAATATATTCATTCTGAAAACCTTCCATATCTCTAGAAGAGTCAGCATAATTCAAGCAGTGTATTACACAATTCTTATCCAGTGTTTCATGTAGAAAACTTGAAACCATATCCTTATAACTATTTGAACAGACTTGATTGTGAAAGATTTTAAATTCTGTATAGTATATATATATATATGGCCACCCAAAGACAAAAACGTGAATTTTTAAGAACTTCAAATTAATTTTGCATTGTTTTCAGTCAACATCATTTTTATGGAATATCACATACTATCACTATTTTTTATTTTTCTGAACTGATAAAAAAATTATCAACTTAAGACCTTTTTCGAGTTCCAGTTGAAATAAACACGAAGCTCCACATTAACTTCAATAGTCTTTGACTCAAGCATTGAGAAAGTAAAACGTGATTCCATACGTTCCTAAAATTCTTATCACGAACTTGTATAAATCGGAATTGTGTTAATTTATCAGTATTACCTAAATATTATTAAATAGGATTGTTGGAAACTCTGAAAGACTGATGTTCCTTAGCATTACACATGCATAGACATGTGCAAATACTGAAGTCTGTTGATGCAGGAACACTACAAGAGGAAGAACTCCTTCATAATGTAAAGTCTTTAACAACATGTCATTAAAGATATTCTGAAAATTAAAAAAAGAAAAAAAGCCTTAGGCAAAATTTAAAAAAAAAAACCAACAAACAAAAACCCACCTTGGAATGTATGAGAAAGAAATATAACTGGAATTGTCTGATGGCACAGGTCAATTACAAAAACGAGGAAATGAAAGAAACATAGAATTCTCAGAGATTTTCTCTAAGCATCCTAAGCTTTAGTATAAAATAAACATAGTTGGCTATATTTTTTGTCTAACAGTTTTAACTAATTGTGCTGGTTTTGGCTGGGATAGAGTTAATTTTCTTCACAGTAGCTGGTATGGCACTGTGTTTTGGGTTTGTGCTGA
>JAVKLA010000053.1:8836810-8867346 GCA_034782735.1 Sagittarius serpentarius | reverse complement strand
GTTAGGCGTGATGGAGCCCTGCTGTCCTGGAGATGGCTGAGCACCTGCCTGCCCACTGGAAGGGGTGAATGAATTCCTGGTTTTGCTTTGCTTACGTGCGCAGCTTTTGCTTTCCCTATTAAACTGTCTTTATCTCAACCCACGAGTTTTCTCACTTTTGCTCTTCTGATTCTCTCCCCCGTTCCTCCGGAGGGAGAGTGAGTGAGCGAGCGGCTGTGTGGGGCTTACCTGCTGGTTGGGGTTAAACCACCACACTAAAATAGCTTAAGGCTAATGTTTACTTTCTGTTCCATACCACTTCAGACTCCAGAATTCAGCATGGTGTTATTTTGTCATTTGAAATACATTTTCTATTTTCCTTTAATCTACTCCATTGTCTGTAACGGTTAAGATCAAAATAACAAACAAATAAAAATTTTAATTGACCTCACTGTGAATGGAAGCAAAGTACTTGTCCCACTAGTTTAAATGTTGAGCAGATAATCAGTATTTTTTATAGTCTATAGAATTCTATAACATCCTTTAACAATGTCTTAGCACATAGTAACATTATCATTTTGTGGTATTTTTATAGACTGTGATATTAACATAGGCTGATACGTAATGCATCTTTTGTGCAATTAAATGAGCACACCTCAGCTCTAAAACACGGTGCTCTAACTTTAGTAGACCACATATTTATAGAGGTCATGGTCACAAATTTAAAGCATTGACCGCTGGGCTCAATTTTGTGCTGGTTTGTCATTGAAACTAGCTGGTGACCAGTGAATTAATTTTCACTTCTGCTGTATACCTAACACCATATGGGAGTCAAAATCAATATGAAATTAGCAAAATGAAAATCGGTGCATTCAAATGAGTCTATTGAAGCCAGGTTTTCAAAAGGTATCGAAAAAGTTTATAAACCCAAGATTTCCATACCAACAGGACAAGAATAATCCTGGTGACCAGATATCATGACAGAACTATATTCAACTATATATTTATAAATTAACTCTCATCAGATATGGCATATGAAACACTAAGCAGAAGTGGCACTACAGTCCTTAAAACCTCTTCTGTCTTTTCGCTAGTCTTACATTATTGGTAATATTGCAAAAAAGACTTTTTTGAATGACCCTGAAAATATTTGTTATTTAGAGAACATAAGCTCACATATATCCTAATAGCAAATGAATACCTGTCCTTAGAATTCTGTCTTCAGGCAAGGACCATTCAATGCTGGTTTGCATTTTATTCTTTTCACACCAAATGCATCTGATAATCTTTTCTATTATTTGGGGTTAGGAGTGCTTGAATACTCCCAGTTTGGAATTCAGATGTGCATGCACAAATTTGGGTACAAAGTCTGCATACAATCCCCTCGGGGTGGTTGTATGAATTTCAGTGTGTTAGATAGATTCAGAGCAAGGTATGGATTTTCTGCATGACACTTTCCTACTTCCTCTTGCGAATCTTTACTAGCAAATTTGATACCCTCATTAAGCAATAACAGTAGCAAACCGTGGATACAGAAGGAACTAACTGAATTTAATAATCATGGCAGAAGACACCCTGAAAGCCCTGAAATCTGTCTCTTCCATACTTGGTATTTTCTCAAGTTGGCATTAGCTTAAGATTTGCTCTCGGTAGAGGATGGCCCCAGCTTCTTCAACAGTAACAGATCTGTGAAGCATAGCATAGCAGCATTCTGCCCTCACCAGTTTCCTTCAGCAGATTGTACCACATGTTTTGTCATAAATGGCGTGACGTCTAGGCAGAGCTGCTCATTTCAGCTGTCTGTACTGGAAGATTGTCTTTGTGCAAGAGCAATCCACAGTCACCACTTGAATATTCAGCTGGCCACTGTCTGAAGTTTGTTTTGGGGCCATGAAGTCCTATCAAATAGATTTAATGAAAAACAGTAACTCACAGAACTTCTCTGATTATTTACAAATAGGCATTGCTTTCACACAGAGCCACAAGCAGTCTGAGACTCTGAGTAAAAGAAAGATGCCAAACTGCCCTTTATGCCATGGAACCAGTTCTTCGCTGGGCTGTTGAGCATCTGGTCAGAAATGCCCTTATGCTAAGGTTTGAATTTAGAGCTACCTTCATTTTAAAAATCACAGCAAGCAGCAGCAGCAATGCAGAGTCCCTTCTGATAAAGCATCAACTTCACAAGCTTACTAAAACATGCTGAAAATACAGCAGTATCTTTTTCTTCTTTTTTTTTTTCCCTGGCTCATTGTGTTTCAATGACGTTTAGCACTTGTCATGAAACATAGGAATTCCTAACCACATGTCAGAGCCTTAAGACCTTTCTAATCAAAAGCTAATAGTTACCTTCATCTCAGAAGAGCTCTACAATTTATCTATTGATCTACCAGCATTAAAAAAAAAAAAAAAAATGTTTCCTTAATAATCTCCTTCATTGGAATCATTACCTTTAGACTCATCAAGATTCTCTGCAAGATTTTGGGACTTTGCACAGGAATGTAACAATAGTAGTTCCACAAGTAGTTATTTCATTAAAAATATACATGAAATACAAACAAATTGCATTAAAAGCTACACTGAAAAAGTATAAAATGATGGGGAGAAGCTTCTAATTACTAATACCTTCAACAGACTGCAGCTGGAAGGAACAGCAGCCTCTGTTCATGATGCATAGCTGCTCTGTTCCTTCCCTTTCCTCTGAGAAAAACTTAGCTCTCAGAATGAATATACCAGGCAACCAAGTACCTACCAAATACTGCTTTTTTAGACCAGCTTTTTTCCTTTCTTAATTGTCCACGATATTTCACCTATCAATACCCTGAATTTCCTCAGAGATAAAAAGAAACTATCTAGACAGTATCCTCCCCTCCACAGTAAAAATAGCAACCGCACTATGCCATTAGAGCAACCAGAGCCCTATTTATTCATTTCACACTTGGTTTCTGGAGGAGACTGGTTTGTTTCTGTCCCTGGAGGAAGTGCCTGGTATGAGGTTTGAAACGTCAGGGATAATTAAGACAAACTGTCCTTTTTTACCCCAACAAAGGAAATATATCTCTTAAAATAACTCCCTACTGAAATCTCTGAACAAAAAACAGCCCAGCACTGTTGAGGTAGCTTACAATGCTAAATCAATTGTCAGCGTTAGCAAGGCTCTGAACTGGAGCATCTTACACTTTCATTGCAACCCAGCATCTACCGTGCTACCAGCAGGTACAAGTACAGATAGAATGCTGAATAGTCAGATACGAAAGCACCAGTACGGGGATCAAATATAAAGACATACAGCAAAGATGTTTATGTCTCAGAAACTGAAAGTATAATTACTGTAAGGCCAAAGTTTAGAGCTCAGAGTCATTCAGTATCATTTCTCATTCAGCCATTTTAGTGTCAGTATTCTTTAAGCAGTGTTGGAGTTCATGTCCACTTAAGAATTCTGCAAACTACTGTCTTTTGTACAGCCGGTTCCCCACTGCACCGTAAAAACATCTCTAAGAAACACTGAGCAAAATTCTCTGCCAAAGTGAACTGGTATCAGACCTTGGCTTCATGTCTGTCCATCAAGTGTTAAGACAGGAAGATGACAATTATCCTCTTATAGTTGTTTATTAACCCGTCTTCAGGACACTGAACAAGCTCAAACATTTACCTTTTTTTTAAAACATTCCCATACCACTGGATGATTATGTTGGCTTCAATCTGGCAACGCTCAGTTCTCCAGCAATAATAAATAGATCTTGGATTCCAGGCTTTGTAGTCGTCTTGGAATTACCAATACAATGTTAATATCCTTACAAAGCTTTCAACAGTACAAACAGTATTTGCCTCTAGTTTCGTGGGTATTTTTCTTCAAATCTTAAACATTTTCTTGAACTAATAGGTTGTGTAGTTTACTTTTTTTTTTAATGTTTTAAACTTTTTCTTTGTAATTATCACAGCGAAGAACTTTTCTTGCTCTGACTCATTTTCTTTTGGACTAGTGCTACTTAGCCTGAATAAGATGTAAGGATACATTGATCCTGAAGACAGAGTGTTTTGTAAAAACAGCTTTTCTGTGATAGAATGCAATTTTTAATAACATCAAAAATGTAGTTTAAAATGTGATTTGCAGTTCTTCTTGTGAGAAATATGACAGAATAGGATGCAATAAAATCATACACAGGATGTTAAAAACTGTGATTATTACATGAACAGTAGAATTTGCTTGTATTTTTAGGAGATCAGTCTCATCAGACCACATCTATGCAAAATGCATGAAAACTGGATGGAAACCTATTAAATTGTTGTGGTGAAACTATGTTAACAGACTTTGTAATGGTGCTAGCATAAAGGACTATAAGAAAGGTATTCATAATGAACTTGATCTCTGCTGAATGCTTTCTTCCTGCAGCTCCAGTTGCAGTGTAATCCACAGTGCCAATGTGGGTGACGAAGCTCCCTCTGAGATGGAGAGACTCAGGGGTCTTAGAACAGGAGTCGCAGTAGTAATGGCACTGTGCTCAGGACCTCACCTAAGCAAGCTGATAGGAAAAATGTTAAAAGGAGGTCTAGCCCCTCTTCAGTTGTCCCTGTTCTTTCTTTAAAATACAGGTGTTTCTGCCAGGAAAGCTGGCAGTGCTGTCTCTTACCCACCCTTTTTGATTGTACGGTAGCTCTCCTAAGATGAGGGGACCAAGGTTCAGTACACTTTTCATTTAGGAAAGCAGACAGTCACATAAAAGCAGAATTTCTGAATTCCTTTTTGTGCTTCAAGAGCCTCATATATCCCCTGCAACCATACACTGAAATACGTAAATAAACTTTGGAACTGGAACCAGAATGACGATGCCCTTCCAAAGAGATAAGAGACACTAATTCTTGTGCCACCTTCTCACCCCACACAAGTCTTTGAATATTCCATGGAAAGCAAAAACAGTTCAGTATGAAGATTTTGAGATGTCCCCTATCCTGCGCGCCTTAGAATAGCCTTCATTCGTAAGGTGGGTGGTATCCTTGTATTCCTTTCAAGTGGGGAGGAAAGGTGGTGAAGAGAGCTGATCCTGACTCCACATCTTGTCAGGTTGCTTTACTCTTGCCTTTATAGAAGAAATGGGACACTACCACCACCATTATTCTTTCCTTCAGCAGTTGTGTTTTAAGAAGGGATCTGTTTATCTGACAGTTCTCTCAGGGCATACATGCTCTGAGGATACCACGTGGAACAGGGTCCTTATCTGGCAGAGAAACACCCAAATTGTGAATCCTAGTGAAATTCATACGTGTGCTCAGTATTGAACTGTTCAATTATGTCAAGCCGTAGGCACTTCAGGGCTTCTCTTAAAATAGAATTGTAGGACATGAGACACTTGAAGGTCTAACATAGACGTGCTTTGGGACATTAAATCCCTGCAGTGGGGTGGTAGCTGAATGGGAGTTTTGAGGGTTTTGGTATTTAAGAGTCTAATATCACATGGGGTATCTCAGTCTGTCAGTGGATTTGGCCCCCAGTAGCTTTGTGCTTGAGGTCTCCAGTCCTAAAACTATAGCCTTGAAACAGTTGCTGGCATCACAACAGTTTGTTGTGAAGCTAAAGACTGCAAAGCGTATTAATACCATGGTAGCAAGGATTACCTTAGGTAAAGGAACAGAGACAAGATCTGACACTATTTTAACTGCTTTTAGGGCTCTTCAGGCTTCACAGTATTTACCTCCTTTCCTCATCAGAAGCACTTCCAAGTCATGTCATGTTTAAGAAATTAAAACCATGACAGCTCTACTAATTCATATTAATGCTTCCCCTTGAAACACGTACAATGCCATTAATAAATACAGTGGCACACCCATGCATACTGCTGTAGCTGTTCTAGGATGGGTCAGATATCACTGAGTGCTGTGGGAGTGGGAAAAGAGGAAGAAGCACATTAAACTTACAAGTGTTTCTTTCATGTCTGACCATACTCATTTTTGTGTGTGTAAGCATCTACAAATGGTGCTGGAAAGAGGAATAATCTGGAATCTGACTCTGCATGAAGAATAGCAACACTCATCTAAGATGTAAAGTCTGGCTTTAGTGCTCATGTCAGCATTAGCAATAAATAACCTTTTCAGCAACATGAAGAAGGAAAGCATTAGCACAGTCCTGGGAATCGTAAGCTGTGGAACCATGACAAGGTCTTTCCCCCTGCCTGCTGAATACAGCACATAGTTGCCAGCTGTGAGCAGAAAGATTTTAAAAAGTAACAAAAAAAGGCAAGAAAAGGAAGTTGGTTATGCAGAAACCCCTTTACAGAAGGAAATCTTTTATGATGTCTTATACAGAGAAATGCCTGATTCCAAAAAAGAAGAGCTAGTGAACAAACAGCATCTTTGGACCAGATACTTAGAAGTAGTAGCTAAAAGCATCAGCCAGCCTGTGCCTGGTACTGATAGAATACTAATAATGACTTGGTGTGACATCCTCAGGTCATTTGATCGTTCTGAGGGAGGTGTGATGGCATTAGCCAAGGAAATCAATTAATCTGTCTGCTGGAAAAAGAAATTGAAACAACAAAGCTGACAAGGTTTAGGCTTGTATTACAGTGAGGGTGACTGGGAGGAATTAAGAGAACTAGCCATATTAAAAAAAAAAATATCCGATAGTCAGGCTATATAACTGGCCCCGATTTAAGGACAGAGTTCTTTATTTCTGACAGAGAAAGGAAAAAACAATGATAAAAGAAAGGACTAATTGACACATGACTGTATTCAGAATGGCCACTATCCAAGTACTGGGCATATAACACTGCTCTTCAAAGAGCACAGCAGGAGGAAAATAGTGATTCAGATGGAGAGATGTCCCTGTGGGGAAGCCAGCAATTCTTTGAACTTGTCAGGCTTACCTTGCAAGCTCCAGAAGGATTCAGATGAAGCTGGGAATGCACCAGTGCTTGATGGATAATTCCAGGATACCACTGTTCTCTTTGCCAATGCATATTCTTTAATGTCTTGGCAGCTCGCAATGGCTCTTTCTAGCAAGTCCTGCTTCATATAGCTCAGCCTTGAAAAATTCTTACAAAAGTTTACCTGCCAAGATACAAAATGTATTCTCTCTGGTATTATCATAACTTTTGAATACAGATTGTCTGAAGCTGGCACTGGAACAATTTATCCCCGCAGAGAACATTGCCCCAAATTTACTCCATGACAGAAATCTCATTAAAAGTATGTTATGGCTGAAATTATCCATCCTTTACCTGAGGATAAATAAGCTATGAAGATGTTGCCATTATCCTAAAATCAAATATTGTGAACACAGGACAGCTGGATTTAAGACTAAACTTAAAACAACCTATTGTAAGAGATGCAGTTATGACAGCTGAACAATGTTAATTTTGCTGTACAATCATTGTAGAATTTTTAATAAAGAATTTGTATGTTTAGGGGCTCAAATTAAATTAAAATATTTTATTGCCTCATTCTACTGTACTAAATACAATCAGATATGGTTCTTTATACCAAAGTCTTCTTGCGTAGAACAAAACTCATCAATTTAAATGATGAAAAATCCATCCCTTAAGGCCATTGTTTCAAAACAGTTTCAATTTCTAACACTTTTTAAAGTGTTATCAAGTATCAGGAGTCATTGCATTTCACAGGATTTTTATACACAGTTCCATCTATGTCAAAACAGTTGGTCTCTCAAAAGTGTAGAAGTATGTCTAAGGGCAAAGGTTTGGTACTTAATGGCCTGCAATTTCTTTTATGTAATGAGAAAAAAGGAACATATGGTTTAGTTCAAAGCCTGATTGTAGTTTAATTGTGTTGATGATTTTTGTCTTTTAATCAAGTGAACAAAGAATGAAAAAGCATGCGTACCTTCTGAGGCCAGAGAGAATTCACTGAAAGAGTAGAGGACAACTAAATATTTTCCAGATGTCACCTATATAAAAAAAAAGTCTTGACTTTCTATTTGGGGACACAATTAAGGCCTCCAGGAAAATTTGTCACAACCATAGTTATAGTTCTTATCACTGGCAAGCTAATCCTGACAGCAAATTATTGTCTGCTTGGTATGTTCTACCTGCATTAGTTTGCACATTTTTTATTAGGAAAAATTAGGCATGTCATTTGTGAACAGAAAGGAGAAGAAACTCTGTTTGCAGAAGAAATGTCTTCAAAAGAAACATAATCTTGCTATCTGAAAACAATACCAAATTATCTCATTCCAGAAAACAAAGTAGAAAAAAAATTCCACTGAAGATTAAAGATGATTTGTATGCTGACAAAGTTAGACATATGAGCTGCTGACCATTAGATGTTGGCCTGTTTCTGGAGGTCTATAAGGGAGAAAAACTAACCATCCTGTTGAACTAGAACATTCCCATGGTTTGCATATTTAAATGCACTCTTAATGAATGTCCACCTCCTTTTCAGAAACTTTATGACTGGAGTTGTCATAAGCAGACGGCTATAAAATTGAGATGAAAACAGACACCAGGACAACATTCTGAATTTATTTTGGATTCAAATGGTCTTTAGTATGTGCAAATCATTAAAGTGCCAATCTATGCCTGAGGAGTATAAGGCTTGCTTCAATATTTTATAGGAGGGATTTTGATCTATGATTTATCAGTCAACAGACAGCACTGAGGGCAGATTTTTTTTTATTTGGAATCAATTATCCTCTTGGTAGATAGTGTTTTTTTTATTTCTATTTCCATTTCAGCCATTGAAAAAAAGTTCAGTATATGCCTGTCAAGTTGAGTGACCAGCCATATAAGTAATATAAAATGCAGGTTTTCTTCTGAACTGAATAAAATATTTGTACAGCATGAACAGTTGGACATAACACTTTTTTTTTTATTTGCAGGTACTGTTCAACCCTGTCACATATCTGACTTTCTCTGTTTTTCTCTCCTGTGCGATTTAATGCTGCTTTTTTTTCTTCTTCTTCTTTTCTGATACGTATAGATTACTTAGGCAAGAATTTGGCAAGCCCAACAGTTTTCCCAGTCTTGGAACTTGCATCTCGAGATGTATAACAAGTTACTTCAGTCAGTATATACTTTACCTTCAGGAGCTATGTCTAACTGAAAAGCATTAGGAGAGGTGAGCAGTGCTACTATTGCTACTTGCTTGAGAAATCAAATAATCTGAAAAAGCAATATTTGAGTTTCAGATTTTATAACAAGCCTCACTATTATTTATTTCTGAACTATTCAACAAAAAAAATGCTAGCAAGCATATAACGTTGATGCTTCTTAGCGGAGCAGCTGTTGTTCTGAGACAGTGTTACATGACTTCCAGGTTTTAAAAGGAGCTGTGCCTGCTGGAGAAACATTTTATGTATCATTGCGAATCAAAAATTCTAACCCACCCACAGAATTGTGCTAGAGCTGTTTCTTATTTGGATATTGGGATGGATATCTCCATCTTTTGCATATGTAGATGCTGAGGGCCTTCTGAGGATTCTTTGGTATTGATTTGGAGCACCTAAATGTCCTATATTCTGACAAGAAGCAACAATCTTGGTGAGGGTTTCCCAGGAGCATTTTGCAAAAGTGTTTTTAGGAGTAGAAATATCATCCTGTCATCTTAGGTTCAAATTGCCTAGGAGAGACAGAAAAGAAAATAAGCAAAGGACAAACAAGTTGTTCAACCTGTGAGAGAACACATAAGAACTAGGACCATGCTCTCAGTGTGGTTCCCAAACTTTTATCAACTTCTGATAGCACTCCATCCTTCCAGGCGGTTCTCCTCAGCAAAGACAGGAAGAGCCTATGGTCTTTTAGAGACTACTGTCTCTAAGTCAGCAGCCAGTTGTAATCATGAAGTAAATGGGTCATTAAAAAATTTGCTGCACCCTAAGATACATGATGTGAGACTCTACAGGGATACTGACTGAGTTAATTCAGTTCAAACCAACACTGGATTGGAAATATTCCTTGTGTATATACAGCCCAAAGCATCAGGCCTCCTAAAATAATTCTCTTCCTTTGGACTCTGCAGGCAATACAAGGATCATAGAATCCAGTTATATGTCTCCAAAAATCCCCTCTGAAGCAATGAAGTCTCAAGTGAACTTAAATCCGCTTCCTCACCCGTACTTCATATTTTCTGTACTGTTGCTGAGAAGAAGTCTCTACCAGGAGCTGAGACTGCAACCAGGTCCCCCTGGCTGATGGCTGTCAAGGTCTGCATACAACTGACAGGTTTGTTACAGACGGTGCAATTTTATTAAGACACATAACTGTGCATGACATAAGGGCACATAACTGGAAGGATATTCTTCCCTCCTGAACTGTTCCCCTATTCTGAAGCATCCAACCTAAGTGCAGAACATCACCTCTTTATGAGAGATACTGTTTATATGAGGCTTCCCCCTAGCCAAAATGCTGTTGTAAAAATTCTATTATTAAGAAAGAGTTTTGGTTTATGTTTTCAATTCCTATCAGTGCCAACAATGTGCTATCTGTGTGTACGATCCACATGATGAATCCTATGTAGCGACAAACCTAGTCCTTTCTAGAGACAAGAGTCCTGCAGTTCAAGATCCCCAGCTTCTTCAACACTACTGCAAAAAAACTGCTTAACAGCATTGAGAAACTCGTTTTAAACCACATATGGACAAAGTTGCTGCAGATCCCCTTGTGGTCACAGAAATGTTAGTATGCTAAGATCTTAACTTTAGAAACCCTGAAAGAAATGAGATCTGTTTAGTCTAATTTTTCGTACATATGTGCTTTTCCATTAAGCTGCCATAGCAAGAACAGCATTTATTTTGAAGCCTCACTACTGAAAAGTTGATAACAAGTTGAGTGTTAAAGTTCTTATGAAGAAGTTTATTATAAACACACATTTTCAGGGTAGCTAGAATTCTGGTAAATACAGGTTTTTCATATGGATTTCAGACACATTTTGTGTGCATTATTTTGTGAACATCTGTTGTGATCTGGATTTCACCATAGGATAACCTGGCTTTACACATCAGTTATGAAGATGAGTTTCTGTTTTATGGGAACTAAAAATTTAACACATTGCAAAAGATTATGAAGAAAGGTAGGAGGCATAAAAGATAAGGGCTAGCTACAACAGTAAGAGTCCAAGATATGACTTTGAACATACTCTGGTAGGAATTTGTGTAATGTTCCTGCTGGCTTGTGCAAGATCTGAAATGCAATGTTACAGTGTTGCTGCTGAGTATGTCCTGATTTGTATTTTTATGGCATTCATCACAGCTTTCAGCATGCAACTGTATATATTTCTGTAATGCTGGTGCTGGCATTGTGCTTTCAAATATATTTTATAAACATCAGTGCACTGGTATGTGTTTTTAGAAAACTAAAGCAGGTTTTGTGGGTGCGATGGTATATTTCTGCTACTGCTGCTAGCTTTGCACTTTTAATGTTGTTCCCTTGGCTCACATAAAGTTAGCTTTCATTTCATTCCCAATCCTTTTTCGTTAATTATAAATACCTTTCATCAGAAAGTGTTTGAGTTTAAAGTGAGAGGAAACATAATGATAGTTTTGCAAACAAATTCCTAGAGCTTTCCTGAAACCTAGATGTGTGTTTATGTGTATGTAATTTATCTTGTGGATGCATCATAGAAGGCATTAGAAAATTATACTTCATCTTTAGAAATACTGTTGTACACTTCTATTGACTTTTCACAAGAACCTGGTGAGCAGCTTTCAAAATGGAATATGTAGAACGAAGTCTAGAGCTGCATTAGAAAGGGATAATTCATGTCTCCCTAGCTGAAGGTATGAATAAACTCACATCCTGTAAATATATTCTCATATGACTTTCATTTTGCCAGCACCATGTCTTGACACGACTAATAATTTACTTATGTGTTTGTAGAAAAAAAAAATTTAAAAGGCCTTACAAAGAAAATTAGCCTCACTCTCCTACCCCAAACGCACATTTGCAATGAATCCCTCCCTGTGGGCTGAAGGTATGCTATGGCTGCAAAGATTTTGAGTAGCGCTCTCTAGAGCCTGAGGGGGATTCTAGCACAGCACCTGCTCCTCCCTTTGATTAGGTACCACCAGCAGTCCCTGTGCCTTTAGGCTGCATCTCTCTGATTGCCGCAGTACACCTGGAAACTTCTTGGTAAAAGAGGATGCTTGTGTTTGGGGTTTCGGTTCATTTCCTCACCCACAGCCTGATGCCTCCATCCTTAACAGCTTTATTCTTTTGATGGTTTTCTGTGCTTTCATATCCTTGATTTTTCCCATTGAATAATGCCATAACTTTATAATGCTGTTTATCTTCTTCAATATCAGTATTTCAGCCAGCTCTGTAAAACATGGAGTAGGACAAGGTAAAATGTAAGAATGTACTTCACTTTATTCAAAAAGGATTAAACCGCTTCTGAATTTGGGACCTTGAGCCGTGAGTCTCTCGACTGCTCTTTAGGACTTTGGACGCACCCTTTTTTACCCTGAATGAAAAAAAGAAAGCTTGTACCTCTAGAAGAGATTTTAATGACTTGCAGGGGATAAACCTGCAGTTGTGTACATTCTACAGGCTTCTGGTTTTGAATGATGGTGCTCAGTTGGATATTAATTTAGGTGGCAGAAAACAACTTGCATTACTGCACACACTTTTCTGAAAGGTACGGATTTGCTTTCCACTAACAATCTTGTTGACAGCAGCTGCTTTTTCATGGACAGTGAAAATAATTTTGAACAAATAAGCCACCTGAATATTTTTTACCTTTTTTCTCTTTTCAGAAATGAACTGTGAACTTACTGAATAATTCTTTTCTTTTTTATGCAGAAATAGATATTTTCTGTACATTGTTGATGACAAGACTGCAGTGGCTTGTCAGGATTCAGAAATTCTGCTTGGATCCAGGTGATACATTGCTGTATGATGACGGAACATGCAACAGGATTTACATTTCCAGGTACAAATAAATGAGCTTGAATCAGATTTACCATCTCCAGCTCCTTTGCACAGCCATAATGAAACAAATGCATGCAGTGTGGTTTGAAAGGCTAGGTAATAATAGCTAATAGCTGGTCTAGCAAAATAGAAAATTAGCAGAGGATTTGGCTTAGAGGTCTGAAGAAGGTCTCTCTGAAAAACCCACCTCATCTTTCTCAAGCTCTCTCAATTGGTCTAACAATCAGTTGGTCTAACAAAAATTGGTCTAACCTTTCCCTACAAGCCTTGCTTCATTTTAGGACACTGACCATCACAGCTATAACTACACTACTACTAGCAAAACAAGGTAAATATGAACTTTGTTTCATTTCCTTGTTAACCAGATGTTCGTGGCATGATACCAACAAGACAAAATGTCTGTATCCTGGTGAATTACACCCATTTCCCATAATTTTACTTCAGTTTTTGATATTCTAATGAGAAGTTCTGACAACAGACCTATTCGCTATGATGTATGTGTAAAATTGAAAGGACACAAAGTAAATTGATTTAAACATGACAATGATGTTAACTCAACACTTTTTTCAACTTTTGTTCAACTTTATTTTGCTGTTAGCACTTGAAAAAAACCCACATTTCTAGTTCCAAAAGTGCCTTAGGCACTGCTTGGAAATGAATCCTAGGCTTCTAGAGAGGCTAATGCAATGTTAACATGATAAGCTACAAAAAACATTGATTACTCTACACCTATGCAACTTGTTTCTTATTAAAAACTTCATTTTATTTGCAGATAGAATTTAGTATTGGACAACATGAATCCTGCAAATGTTCTTAAGGCCCATCCTGCAAACATTTATTAGTAGGTTATGTGCTTGTTGCTATGAATAATCCATTACCCTCTGCGTAGTGAGCATGATGCCAGGCAGTAAGTGCTTATAAAAAAATGACCTATTGGCTGTAATTCATAAGTAGTCTCATTAACCTGAATAAGCACATGCATAAATGTTTGCAGGATTACACTTACATATTGTAGTCTATAAGTAATCAGATTATGTACATCTTTGGTACTCGAGTTAAATATCAATGAAGTATGGCAAAAATATACCAAATTGCCTTTACGTTCATGTTATCCTTAAAATTTTATTGTCATAAATGTTTTAACCCATCCTTGCAAACCTTTACCAAATGGAAACCACAATATATTATAAAGTTCAACATCTGTAATAGATTTCCAATGATTTTTTTGTTTTATATATGTAAGTGCCATTTTATGTAACACAGAGCAAAATACTGCTGTGCTATCCTAAGGAAATCATCTTCATCTATAGGAAGAAATATGGTTCATAACACTTGAATACTTTCATAATAAACTCTCAAATAATATTAAGTGTGCTTGCCCAGATACTTCAGCCACATATAATAAGCTATCATTTCCATCAAATAAACAAGTGTTGTCTATAATGACTACTTGGGGACATCTACATTTACTACGTGCAAAAATTATGTCTCAGCTGTTTTTTTATGGTTTCAGGAACCATAAAATCACTTAATAGCAACCAGCCATGTTAAAAAACCAAGTTATTCTAAAAGCAGTCATGCTATAACCAATAATTTACAAAGCATAATTAGTGGATAGAAGTAGTACTTGAGAAAGTACTACGTAATCAAACCAAGACAAACAGGAGGAAAAAGTTGTTATAAAACTGTATCTCACTGCTAAGAATTTATTAAATACAGAAAATTTCCTTTTCTAAGGTATGAGTTACCAAAAGATTGAAAGCAAAAATAAGGAAAAAAGTATCGTGTTCTTAGTAGTTTATACGATATTCTGTTGCCAAGGATCTCTAGATCTAAGGCTGATTTGTATTTCTCTCTCGGTAAATCTGTAGGCCTCAGAACGACTGAAGATGGCTTTGTCTTTGGATGTCTCTATTCCCAATAATTTGTTTCTAAAAAAAAAGATCTTAATTTCTGTGGTGCTAATATAGGGTAAGGAGCAGGAAGATGGAAACAAAATCATATTATTAAGCAATAGAGTTATCACACACCCGCAAAACCAGGTTGGATAGTGTGTGTGTTGTGTGTGGCCTTTTTTGCACAGCAGTGTTCAGAGTCGATGTTTTCTTAAAAGTTTGAAGGTGAGATTTTTCAATTTACAGATTTGTTCTCTGCAGAGATTCATCCATGCTTTTTCCTTTGTATGGTGCTGTGAAGTTTTGCATCCACGTTCTGTTGTGATTCTACTCAGTTTTGAGTGAAAACACAGATGGACCCAAAATCCCAAGACAACACCAATGAAAAGCTCTTGAGTTTCAGTGGGTATCACAGTTTAATACCATACTGGGAGTGAGGAGACTAAATAGACTCAGACACCAAAACACTGGAACGGCACACACCTGTGCATGATTTTAGGCATTACTTAACTTCCCTGCTCTGTGGGCAGATGGCACCACCCTGGCAAAAAGGTGGGCAGCCAAGTGTGGCAGCTGCCAGCATGCACTGCCCAGCCCATGGATGAATGGCACCATCCTGGAGAGAGCACAGACAGCCTGGGCTGGTCCGCGGTCCCTGAACGTCCCTCCAGCTCTCTCATCTCTCAAGTTCGTGCACAGCATCTCTTGTATGTCCCTGAAGTGCTGCCCTGACCATCAATCCACAGCCAGTGCAGTGTGTTACTTTGGCACTGTGAGGTACGTTTCTCTCCTCTGCTTCATGTCCCCCTCTTGCACAGAGCCATGAAGCATAACCTTGGCCTCGTGTCTCCTGGAGAGGGAAGAATTCTCTTGGAATTCCTTGTACAAGAATGAATGTAGTCCAGAAGAAACCCAGAAGAAAAGCTAGGAAGAACTGGATTCTGCCTCTGAGTTTAGTAGTAAACTTTCCACTGGCAAAAGAATACCTGGAGCTGTTGCTGTGGTATGTAAAAGGCAACCAAGAAAACATCGTCTTTCACAGGTTTTTTTGTATAAAACATTTGAAATCAGGTTCAATGTTACATCATTAGTGTTGTGACACTTTCTGTCATGTTATCAGTCCTTGCCTGTCCAATTGCTTTGTCTTGTGACTGGCAGTTATCTGTTGCCACTAATCCTTTCCCACTAAGTGACAACTTTGTAGGGTGCTCTGAGAAAGCTGAGGGGTCACCTCATCGCAGTCTACAGCTGCCTGAAGGAGGGCAGTGGAGGGGAAGCTGCTGATCTCCTCTCTCTGGTGACCAGCAATAGGACACAAGAAAACAGAATGAAGCTGCATCAGGGGAAGTTCAGGTTGGACATTGGGAAAAGGTTCTTCTCCAAGAGGGTGGTCGGTCACAGGCAGAGGCTCCCCAGGGAAGTGGTCGCGGCACCAAGCCTGTCAGAGTTCAAGGAGCATCTGGACAACACTGTTAGTCATATGGTTTAGTTTTAGGCAGTCCTGCGAGAAGCAGGGAGTTGAATTTGATGATCCTTATGGGTCCCTTCCAACTTGAGATATTCTGTGATTCTATGATTCTGTGATTCTATGATGTGCACCATGTACTTGAACTTTCATGTCATCTATCTTCCAGGGTTTAACCCTTCTCTTAATCCCTCATGTATCTAATAGTCTTTCAACAGTTCCTTTCTCGGTCTTACTCAGATGTCACTATTATGTAGATGGTGCCAGGATTTAAATTCCCTTCACTGCTCTGAATATAGAGGCTTCACCTAATTGCCTTAATCTCATCACCTCTTCTTTTTCCTGTTCTTCCTTCAGCATAATTTGGATGGTTTAGGTAACACTAAAGCAAAAATGGTACTTCATGCTTCTAGAAACCATGCTAACAAAGAGTTACAGAAATAAGTAACAGGATCATAAAAGGAGACGGACTGATCATTTGTCTGGCAGGAATATTTTGTTAAAGAGTTTAAGCATCAGAGATTTTTTAAAAAATAGAATAATGCATAATTTCAGAAAGACTATAGATTTTCCCTGTATGAACAATTTAAACATAATCATCTCTGCATTTTTTTATGAGTTCTCTCTGATCCTTGAAGTCATTGCAGGGTTAGAAGTATTAAATGACAGTTATATAATTCAGCTAGAAATGGACAGTACTTTTTCCTCTAGTACTCAAGTATAGGCCCCTGAAAATGTTTGTACCATTAGAAGTTAATGACTGCAAATAACCTAAAAGTTCGACTGAATGCCCCTGTATTTATGAGAATGTAAATGTGAAAAGTACATATGAGAAATAATCATTCTAATAATCTCAATTTTTAATATCTCCATTTAGGTTGATATGCAATATTTAATGTACATCCAAAGCACTGAAACTGGTATAAAATGTTTATATTCAAATGTTTTTTAATTCTATGAATATTTTTAAACATATATTATAAATCAGTAAATATTGTAATGTTCTTTATACGCTACATGTGCTTTCTACTGTACATATGTTCTTCATACTCTACAAATACTCTGAAGTTCTTTATATAGGTTTGTCCACCTGCACTCTTATTTAATTTTTTTAAGTGCATGGTTTTAGCTTTAGCAATGTGACAAGGATGGCAGATTTACTGTGAGACACACATGAATTCCTTCAGTGCTTTTTTTTATTCTTACTGCAATAATATTATGTAGCATGCATCACATGGATGCTTTTGAGAAGAATGACAGCATATCACTTCTTCTCTAAACATTTCAGAACTCTCTCAGCAAACTAACCATCCAAGGTGTTCTGAAGCTAGCAGAAATCCAGCCCTTTGCATAACATTTAACTTGACTCAGTTGCCACCAAATAAGGAACTAACAGCTTATATGGAGTCAGCACATGAGAAGTCTATCCATTGGATTTTTCTGAAGTTCTCACTTCAAAAGACATAATTTCCTCATGTGTTCAGCAAAGTCAATTAAGAATGCATATGTCCTTCTTTCTTCCTGTCTGCTTTGATCTCTCCTTAACAGAGGCCAAATTCTAATTTAAAGCAACTAGCTTGTAGCTAAATAAAAATTCTGCAAGCTTTGGGCCACTTGGGGTAATCCCAGCTCTTCTCCATAAAACTTTTAAGTACCTCAATGTGGAACAAGAATTTTTATATGAAACATTTCCTTAATCAATAAAGATGATTAAAATCAGTAAGACTGATAGCATATTCCTGTATCCTTGGTGTCACAAGTGCTTAACCCAGCCTTTACTATTAACAGCTAGCTTGATCCTGCAGCGTGTGTAGAGCTGCCCTTCACCTTCCTTGCTCAAGCTCTCATGGCATTATTTTGAGGTGGTAAATGTCTGTGGGATAAATATACTTACTGCTTGTATATAAAAACCCTCTCCTATATAGCTTAAATAATATGTAATGTGTTTCACAAAGCAAATTCTGTCGTTACTACAAACTACTTCTGGATGTTGCTGAGCTGAATTACTCTCCCCTGTATTCTGTACAAAGACAGAGACAGAATATTGACATGAAAACCTGGTGTCCTCCTCATTAATTTCTTCAGAATAATTAATTAAATAAAATCATATGGGTTAGAAATGCGGAAGGGGACTACACCAGCAGCAAAATATTTACAGCATCCTTAGGACATTAACCACCATTCACTGGAAGAGTTCATAGCTTAAAAGGAAGTAAATCATTGCAGAATCAATACTTAGTTTAATACAAAAAGGAAGAAGAAAAGTTTGTTATCAGTGATTTAACACCTTTATTATCTTAGTAATTTTTTTTCCTCTTCTCTCTTTCCTCTTTCTTCCTTCTCTTCTACATTCATCTGTCTCTCGTAACTCTCAGTACAGACATTTGCCTTGACTCCTACAAGAATCAACAAATATGGAAGGTGGGAATCTCTTCTGAAGGCATTTTGTATCTTCATTTTATACATATGACCTGGCTTAATGCAAGCTACTTGTGCTGCTTTTTTTCTCCTATCTACCGCTATTCTGTTCTGGCCGATCTATAATTGCATACTCTTCTCATGTCTTAGTAAAACTATAACTTTTTGAAGATTAAACTTCTGTTACTTTCTGTTTTAAAATGTCTAGTCCTGCCTATATCAAAAGTTTGTCTGTAAAAGTGCTATTAAAACATATAATATAGCATATAACAATAATATAGTGCTTTCTCCTTTCTTTTTAACCACTTCTTCCTCTTTTTTCTCTCTCATCCTCATCCTCATCCTCTGCTGTGCCTTCTGCCTCCTCCATTTCTGTCTCAAGTTGTCTTTATTTATTAACATCCATTTCTTCTTTCCTTTTCAATTCACATTCTTCTTACCTTAAAAAAAAATTATGTGAAAATAGATCTCCTTTATTTTTCACTTCATGTGTGTGTGGTCTATCTGGGATATGGTCTGTCTACTTCATTTTATTATTCATTTATGCCATTGGGGTATCCTAGCAAAAAACCACCTGAACAAAGCTGATGCCCTAAGGCATCTTTGGGGAAGTTTGCTTGCTTGTTTGTTTGTTCATTTAGTTGTATTTTTATTTGGCATGGATTAACATCCTGCAGTGTACATTTCTTTGGCTATAACTAAGGGGTTTGATATAATTACCTGACTTAATATGGGAGTTGAAGTCCGATAGCCTCTGAGGTTATCTAAAGAAATCCTTTCTTTCTGTCTTCTCAAAGACACAGTTTTCTAAAATCGCATGTTAGTCTGATGCCCTAAGCTTTTTTGCACGAAGGGCACCTTGTCAGCTGAAACTTAAGGAACTAAAGTGATGCTCTCGGATATTATTTGAGTTGCATGGCCTTGGGGCTTCCTAAGGCAAAGATGGCTGCAAAAAAAGATAAATTTATGTACCAAAGCCATTTTTTTCTGTTGGACAAACTAATGTGCTCATACAACAGCCTTCTACATGGACCTTGAAAGAGAAGTAAGAGAAATTCTTTAAAACCAGATGCCCTTGGAAATGCATTTCTCCTGATATAAAATGATGCCCCAAAGACATTAGGCATATCTTACACTACCCAATTCCATAAAAGTCGCAAAATGAGTTTTTCTGCACCTGGACAAGATATAGTTATAATTTCTGTATCCCACCTGCATAAATTTTATATTTTGAAATAATTTTTATTAATTATGTTGGTTTTACCTCTAGGAAAATAAAATAAAATTTTAAAAATACCACCAAAAAAACACAAGAAATTTTGTATTCTTTCCCAGAGTGCCTCTGCAGTTAGAAGGCATCATATAAAGAACAAGGTTTGGTGAGTTCTACTTTTGGACCTTAACCTGTCAAAGAACACTAATGTCGAGGGGAAGAATCTTACAGAAATTTTAGGTAAAGAGAAAGACTACTGACAAACAGATATTTCTTCAACATACTACTGTGCTGAGTCCAAGGAAAAACTTGTTCTTTGTTAGTCCCAGTTTGGGAATTTTCACTATTTTACTGAGCAATCCAAGAGCAATTCTGCTATATCCTTGAGGCCTTTTACTTCTTTTCCCCCTGAAAAAAGAGTATGAGGCATAAATCTCAATCTTAAAAAAAAGGAAACTATTTTGTAAATAAATTATTAACAGATTATATATCTCATAAAACTTTACAATGTGTATTTTATATTTATCAAATACAGTTTAGTTCATTTAAATATTAGTGTGCTTATATTAAAAATTAATATCTAAAATATTTTTTAAGCACTTACACAAAAGGGCTGTTTGTTCTTTAATCTACAAGCATAGCTTTTGAGTGATAAAGCATTCAAAGGAGTATAGAAGGTCTTAAGGGATGTGTCCCTATTTTTATATGTTTTAGAAAGTGATAACAGAGCCTTTCATACCTCATTATGACCTCAGTTTGCCATTATACTCATGTAAACTGATTTTTTGAGCAACTTCATGTGATAAGTATTAAGAGGAGTGAAGTCCAATCTACTTGTTTATGAGGAGAATGATACTATTTCTTGCGTCTTGTCACAGCTGATGGTTCACATGTACTTTTGTATTTGTTTAATGTCTGTAACATAAAGACTCTAGTGCATTCCTAAAATGTTTTTAATGAGATTATCGCATACCATTAAATACCAATTGATCTTAAATGTTTGCAGCATTAATTGACATCTTTTTTTAAGTTTGTGCAAACACTGCTGGTGGCTTTCTAATTCTATATAATTTTTTATGTAACTATTCCTTAGGATTCATTTCTCTTCTCAAAAAATTAATCAAAAAATACAGAAAACCAAAGAAAAAGATGTAATATGCTACAGCAATTTTTTTCTGGATATACATATATCATGCTAAAATTATGGGGGTTTTACTGCTAAGAAGCATGCATATATAAATTCAATTTAATATTTAAATTATGAGAGCCTGGAGGAAGAAACAATATATTCTGTGCCTTCTACATTTCTGGACATTATTTTGGCATTCAGTAGAAAAATAAATGTGCACATATGCATATTACATTGACAAATAGTGTTATAGTCCATCTGATATATTTGGGTACATGTGCTATAAATAGTTATTCATAGGCAATTTAGTAAATCATCTATACACTTGGTTGAGTATTATAATAATTTTTCAACATTTGAATACCAGACGTAAGAATTGGAAACTTAAATTCATATGAAATATACATTCAGCACAGAAATCTATTACTGATCCCACAATATAAGTTCTAACTTGTCTGAGTGTTAGGTTACGCTGAAAGAGACTGTGCTGTCCATCAAAACTCCATGTGTAAAATATTTGTTTCATTATCTGCCAGCTGAATTAGATAGACTGGTGATATTCATGGAAGCTTCTGTAATATCTGTAAGTATCATATGATATCAATCTATATTTTTAGCTCCACAGTTTAATAAAAACAAAATTCTCTGAAAATATTAAAAGCACACACACACATATATATGTGCATATATAAAAATATGTGTGTGTGTGTGTGCGCGTGCGTGCGCGCATATCTATGCACGTTACCCCTCTTTCTATAAAGATTTTAGGCAAGGTAAAGACCCAGTATTACTATATATTAAATTCAAAGGTATCTGTGGTCTACATTTTATTACCACGTATTTGAATGAAGAGGGCTAGAAGAGAACTACTTGGTGAAAACATTTTAAATCTTTCAGGGCAGTATTTCATTAAAGGCAATCATTTTCCATATGTTTCTTTTTCTTTTGCTATATTTATCACCTCACAAAACTTTCCTTGTCATTTCCTCTTCAAGATCCAGTCATGAAGGCCTGTTATCTAAGACCTCCTAAAGTTAAAGACTAAAATTTAGATATCTGTGTTTTATGGTCACAAGTGCTTACGGGTCATTTCTTTCTGGAGGTGTTGAAACTGTGTACATCAAACAGGTTGGTTTGGTTTTGCTTTTAATCTTTAATTTAGGCTTTTAGAGCTCTGGTTATCGGCTCACCTGGAAGTTTTTAAAAGTTAACCCAACTCATATGCAAACATAGTCAAGATTCAGAAGCTAGACTTTTTTTTTCCCAAACCTTTCCTTCTAAGAAACTTCATTTGGAGTAAGAGCATTCTTCATGAAATTTGTTTTTGTCTTTCTTGTACCTCTTTGCCTTCCTCTCTCTTCGTAAGATGTATCCATGATTTGAACAGTCATCCAGAATATGAAAAATCTATGTACAAGTTTAGCCACTTCCTTGAATGAATTGAAACCTGTATCTCCCATTGAAAAGTTTTATCCTGTAATTATAGGCAAGTTTCAATATTTCCTGTTATGTTCCAGTGTGTAAAAGCATTCCTGGTTTACTGGACCTCTTCAGTATTTTTTTAAGTCAGTTGTTAAGAACGGAGTACTTGACTTCTTATCCACCCTTCAAGAACTATATGTATTTTTTACACAAAGAATTAATCAGAAAATGTACATACACAATGACTGGAGCGAGAGCAAAAGTATTTCATGTAGTATTGGATAAGCAAGACACAGAAGGCTGGGTTTGGCTGGTTTTTTTATTGGCTGCTCATGCTTGCCACTCAGAACTTCTGCCGTCTGAGTCACAAAACTGAGTATATTTTGAACTCATTCTGTAGGGTTCTGGATCCTAGCTAAGCTAAGCAGCATGACTTTTCAGGCTTTATGGAGCCAGAATTTCTTTCATGCCTACCTCAAGATGTTTGTAAATCACGAGCAAAGCCAAATCCAATAGCCAGTTGGAAATATACTAAAACAAACCAGAGAAACTAAATAAAAGTGAAAAGATGTTTCCACACATCCCTTCTAAAAACCAACTATGCAAAATTATTTGGTGTTTGCCACAAAATCCATGACGGGAAGCAGTTTCCCATTGCGCTCTGAAATGATGGGCAACAGATCTGGTATGTTACTGTCTAAAGGGAGGAGTGAGTTTCACAACCCCACAGAAAATGTTAAACTGACAAGTTAAAATGGTAAAAATATTTTTGACAACAAGTAATCTGTCAAAATACACTGTTTTTCGAAGTCAAGACATTCTGCACTGATTTATTGATTTTTATGAAGATTTCTCTAACAAGATTTTTGACATTTTGCCATATTGCTTCTGACCAGAAGGACTGACTTGAAACCTGAGGATCGAGTAATCTGATTCTGTTTCACTCAAACTCACAAAATGTTTTGTTTTCATTCCAAAATAAAATTAATTACCTTGAAAGCTGTTAAGTACATAAAAGCTGTAGCAGTGTTATACTAAGAAGAGTCTCTCACACAGACAGAACACACATCACTTGAGGATTAGGGATCAGGACGAATATCATAAACTTCAACCAAAGTAAGAAAGTAAGTAGTCTTGGAGCATGCAGCTATTTTCTGTGTTTGAAGAAAGATATTCCACTTGATAAGTCAGGTGCTTTTGTTCTGCACTGCGTTCAAAGACAATCCTGTACTGCATAATCCTGCTTGGCTCTGCCTCTTTCTGTCTTTCCTATCTATTACCTTTCTTCTTTCCTCTCAAAGTTATCACTGTCAAAGTGGTAACTCAGGGTCTCCAGTAATTCTGTCTCTGGTTCTTTCCCCTTTCATTTTTTACAGCCTTTCTAGTTTACCTTTTATCCTTAAGTGTTCCCCCTCACCTTTTTTCACCTTTTTTTTCCTTCTTTTGTGGCAATCTACATATCTCCACTTTACTAGCCTTTAAATCTCTGATGTCTTCATCTAGAATCTAAAAACGTCCATGTGGATGGAGGCACAAATACGTGCAAATTGTTAGTGCAGGAATTGCTGCTGCTTGTAGCTGCAGAACTTACGAGACCTCCTTTGTTAAAGGAGAGATTACTTCTTTCTCCAAACCTATATTATTCAAGAAGTAAAGGTCCAGGTTTCTGCGAAGAAAATAATGAAGAAAAATCTTCCAATAATTTAAGGAATTCTAATGTACAGATTTGATGGTTTGTACTGTCATTTTCATATATTTCCCCAAATATTTTGGCAAGTCATAAATGGTAGAAGAGAGTTGGAAGAAAGATTAGTCTTATTTGTGGGTACATGTTCTGGAAATAGTCACCAGTGGTGCTATGAAATCTTCTGTATTGTTGTGGTTGGAAAAGGATTTGACTGTCTTTAGAAGATGAGCAGGATGATATTTTCTTTCCAGTAAAAGTAAAGATGTTAATGAGCATATGTATTTAACACACGATACCAGTCAATAAGAAAGCAAATTCAGTGCTCTCTGACACTATCAGCATTGATGATATCCAAAGACCTATGCTAATTTGCCTCCCAGCATGTTAGATGGGCTTCAAACGGTAGCGACAGGTGAAGAAAGAAAAGCAAGTAGGTTTACTTTAAAGAAAAAAAAACCCAACCCTGCTTTAAATAACTGCTAACAAGTAATTGGATAATTTCTTTTATGATATTGATGAGGGACATCAAACAAATATAGGGAATCTGAAAAAATGCCTAAATCCTCACGACAGTATGACAGCATGGAAGTCTCAGAGGTCACAAACAGAGTAAAGTTTGAACAAATTCTCCACCTATATGTTCTGCAGCATGTGAAGATGTCCCAAGGTACTGGAGAAATCATAATACTGAGTGTAATACCTTTGGGGTGTTTAAATTTTTCACCACCTATGTTACAGTACCTGGCTTTAGAAACATTAACAGAAAAATGTCTCAAACCTCTGCTAAAATGCATTTAAAATCAGTCTATGTGCTTCTAACATACTCTAAACTTGTTTACAGCTAATGTTCAAAATACAGAAAGTCCTTTGTAAAGTTCAAATCCTTCTGAAAAGCAATAATACACCATTAAAAAAAAAAACCAAACCAGTAACTAGTCATTTGTACTGAGAAAAAGCCTAAAAAACTTTGTTCCAAATGTTTTGTAGAAAATTATAAATGCCTTAAGCAGGTGCTAAATTAGAACAACTCCTCAACTATAACTTAGTCATAGCAAGGCTATAAAAATGCAAACAAATATATGTTAGTATTAGTTTGTTCAATTGTGCTGAAATATTTATAGAAATGTGTATTAGTACAGTTATTACTAATAGATATGTTTATTCCTATAATTGAACTTTAAAAAATTACAGTGCTGTATGAGTTATAAAACTGCTAGTTTCATTAAACACTTGCTTAGTACATTTTCTTCAAAAAATCTATCTATATAAAACTGACAGCAGAAGAAGAAATAATGAATATATGAAGCATCTTCATCTCTATGCAGATGACGAAGTGTATGTTCATGTCCTTGATTTAACATTCACAGAAAATCAACGAACTTAAAGAGTAATATGAAAAAATATTTGTGTCAGCACTTTTAGAGTAATCATTTATTTCAATATAGCAGTACACAGTTTAATGAGAATGCCTTCAAAATAAATCAAAGCACTGGTGTTCTTTTTGAAAGGGTCGCTCATCACTGAAATGTTCCAAAGAAGAAAAGTAATTCCTGACAAACAACATAGAGATCTTCAAAGAAGAACGAAATATGAGCATAGGAAGCTTTATCTAGTGCTTCTACTTAATAATACATTTACAATTAGCGATATGTACACAGTTAATAAATTCTAGGCTAACGCACAAGTTCAGAACCTGAAATCTGTTGACATTAAACAAAGCAGCTTTTGATTTACTCCTCAGTTGAAACAGATTGTTGTAAACAATCTACGAAGTGTCCAAGGTTATTTATCTTTTTTTTCTTCATTTATTTGTAATTTTGTTTTTATATTTATGAAGGAACCCAATTCTCAGTAAATAAAAATGAATGGAAAACAAATATTGCAAGATTCATCTGGGAATAGTGTGTTATCTTCATCTCCCAACTTCTTTCTCAGCTTTATTTGCCTTTTGGGGGCTGCTGCTTTCTTATTTCCTTTAATACATGCACTGACTAGTGCAATTTCTCTCCCTCTCAGATGTGGCAGGAAATTTCGTGTGTTTTGATAATAAGTGAGTAGACACCCAAGCTCAAATCCCCGCAAGCTTACTTCTGACATTCTTTAATATTACTATGATTTATCAAGGATTTCCACAGTTCCCTCCTGGCTCCTTTAAAAGATATTTTAAATGGTTTTACAATAAATCTGTTTAGTGGCTGTCTAATTTGACACACATTTTGACATAGTCAATTGTCACATGTGTTTAACACATCGCATGATAAGTAAAGAAGCTTATGAACTGTTTAAACTTTGCTCTGTATGAAAAACGTAGTGTTATTGCAGGACTAGGACTGCATGCAGTGATTAGATGATTAAAGAATCCAACTTATAGTTAATTATCTTTTAAACACTGCCACACTATCTTAAAAACCAATTACTTATATTCCTGTCAGTATCTGGTTATCAGACTAAATGTCCTCTTAATGCACAGTCTGATTTACCTAAAAGAAGTTAAAATTGTATTTAAGATTGAGAATATGTAAATTAGTTCATAAATCTATTATGAAAATGATTGAAGGACATATTAGACAACTAGTACATTGAAAAATGAAAATAAAATATTTACAAAATGTAGCAGTATGAGCAACATAACTAGCAAGGTGTTACCTACCAACTTCACGCTCCACTGATCTGAATTCTAGCTAAGAATTTTTAGAGTTTGGTTTTGGAGTTGGTTTAAGAATTATCATTTAATGAGACTTTAAAACTAATTTGCATAATCCTCAAAGAAAATATTGTTCAACATTCAAAAGAGTTATCAGTATTCTTTTTCAAAGCTCATATTAATTCCAGCTTCAAAAAGGGGGATGTTTATGACACCAAGATAAGAAAATACAAATACAGTTGTTAATCACTGTGTAATTACAAAAAAGATTGTTCTTAAAGTCATAGCAGAAATACCTCACAAGTGTTTATTTCACATTCATCTACTTACTTTAATCTTTCCTGTTTAACTGCTGCTCAGAAAATTCATAATAATAGTCTACAAATAAACTTTATACAATTGAAGAAAACTCTGTGAAAGCAAAAACCCTACCTTCTTAGAACATTCTGTTAAAGGTAATGTGCATTTGTTCCACAATATGTTTTGGTGACATGTAGTAATTCTTTCAAAGACCTTTGTTCAGAAAGATCCCAGAGACTGAGCAGAGCCTTGAAATGCAGTCACTGCATTTATGTATGCAAATGCATAATCCAAACGTGAATCTAATAACAAACATGATAGTCAACAGTTAAATGTTATTTCTTTGTAAAAACTAAGCAGGAAGATTTTTTTATTCACATGAAAACAAGGTAGTTCCATCATACACTGTTTTGCACGGTCGTGCTCCTGTCTCATGACCCATTACAGGGGACATGGCCCTGGACCATAAAGCTGCATCTTCAGGACCTCTGGAGAGATCTGTGAAGAGCCACAGTGATCTTCAATACCTTCATCTTCATCAGGTTGCTGGCACATTCTGCTGGAGTTCTTTGCCATTCTGTCCAGAGCTGTTCAGCAGTCTTCCTGAGAAAAAGTCTGCAAAGGGATGAATCTGCCAGAGGATACAGATAGCAAGTTACAAATACGGCCATGGGTTAGGGTGTCAGCAGGCCGTAGCTGGCTAAAAGTGAATCATATTTTATGTCTTCAGATTCCGGGAAACACTACTGTATCTTCTTTTCTTCTTTTTCTGCTGACACATCTGAAGGAGAACATCAAGCCAGACATATAGGCCCTGTGATCGATTCTCAGCCCTAGGCCCCAATCAATGGATAAGCAACAACTGTCACTTGTCAAACTTGCTCCTGTTACTGATGTCTCAGACAGGCATATTTCCTCTTAATTTCTTCCCTGCTTTTCCGGAGAAGCAAGGGGAGACAAAACCAGGCCTTAAGGTAGGGTTAGCACATAGAAATGAACTTCTGCTACTGACTTACCTGAATCATTTCAGGGTGGCAGGTAAAGCCAAAAATGCAAAAGAAAACATCTTCTGGGGATAAGATTTTGCAGACAAATGTGTAAAAAGGGTGACTGATGTCACTGTTTTTCCCACCCACATTTTTTATGAATGTATTGAACGCAAAAGGGGACGTTACTTCTTCAGTTTCATTAGACTTTGGTAGATAATCAGGCCACAGCACTGTAACCAGCAGGACGGAAAGGAACTTACTTTTTTTTTTTTTTGAGTAGTCTTGTTTCAACACAAGAAACCTTCACTTATTTATTATTAATGTGTAGTCTTTTCAAAGCCTGAATGGCTCCCCTCAATTAGATAAATATTATTGAATTCTTTGACTACAGAATGCCACATGTTGGCCTAAAAGTGACCCCAGAACATTTATTTCAGGGACCCCTGAAGAAGTAAAGTAGCTTTATATTGCTGCTTTTTCAATTTCATTCTGGCATGTAATGCACTTGTTGGCATACGTTTCCTTATTGCTTAATGCTAGACGTATGTTCAAAAGCTGATGAAAAAACAGATGTGCTTGGCCTTTTGAAGATCTTGTACTATTTTGAGAGCCTTCAGGTTTTCATTTACCCTGGCTGACAGTTTGCTGCATCTTCCTGTGAGGGGAAGTCCAGAATGGAGAGATTTTATAGGTGACATAAGTGACATTCCAGGATGTGAGGGACATCTTCTGTGCCAAGAAGAAGGGAGAGTGCATGAGAGGGCTATTATGAGTGTGAAACATTATTTTGAGAGGCAGCCAAAGAGCACTGATTAATAACCTGGATTCCAGGATTTATGACACTACATGACCTGGCTTGATGTTTGCCCACAGGCTGAAGGTAAGACAGGTCAGGGAAGGGAGTCAGAGAGACCACTGCTTTGAAAGAACTGAAAAGGGGAAGTGATCCATTCTGTATATAAAGAAGGTGAGAGCAAATTACAGATTTATTGGAGGGAACAGTGTTCCTGCCCATGCCTCCTAGGTATGGCAATTTAGTGCATGATGCAGT
This sequence comes from Sagittarius serpentarius, assembly GCA_034782735.1. NCBI lineage: Eukaryota > Metazoa > Chordata > Aves > Accipitriformes > Sagittariidae > Sagittarius > Sagittarius serpentarius. Next base: position 8,838,282 of record JAVKLA010000053.1, on the reverse strand, counting down.
TTGACAAGTTGGCACATGTGATTGCAAATTAGAGGCAGTCCTTTCACTTTAAGTTCAGCCTGCTGAAATATTCCTGTGACAAGTGACATCTAAAATTCCTTGTCCCGGTGGAACAGCTTTCTGGTGTCCTCACTGAAGTTAGTAAACACACCAGCATACTCAAATGAACTCATTATTTCCAGTTAAGTGTACAAAATCCTGTATGAGATTTAAACCCCTGAACTTATCATCATGCTGAAATAGTCTGATAACTAACTTTTGAGGTGCACTGCTCTTCAGATCAGGATGCATGAGGCAAGGGAAGAAAAAGTGTGAAGTACAATGTATAATATATGTTTGCACCCTGGTATGTTCTTAATACTAGAAAGACTTGCTAGACAGCATCAGCAAAAGAAGTATGAGTTCCTAGTACTGCAGGTGTTAGGCATCAGGGCCAATATTAGGGTGGGAGTTCTGCCTCCAGTTACAGAAAACACTGACTAAATCTCCCTTTCTCTGGCCTCACCTGTCCCAAAACTATAGCAGACATCATTTCTGTGTGGATCCTCAGAGAAAAATGGCTTCTCCTCACGTATAACATGCTGCAGGTGTATCTGGTAGGCTTCATGAGTAAGGTCAGGCATACACGCTACTTACTGTGGGAAGCAAAGGATTTGGGGATATTTGGCCAGTCCAAGTTCTTTCGGGCTGAGGTATGGTGTGTGCGCAATGAGGAGCCGTCACGTGTACGTTGTGGTCTGGAGCAGAGCGCCTACTGACACAAACTTCAGCTCAGAGAACACGAACCTAAACTCAAGCACATTTATCAAGTCAGCACAGATGGGGATCTTTGTGTGTTTCAAGATACAGTAATCTCAAAATACAGCTCAAAGAATAATGTGGCTGTGATTAAACAGAACAGCTAGATCCAATTACATTTTCATTGAAGAAGCTATATTGCTTTGAAACACCTAGTAGAAATAACTGAAATATCCTGGGCTGCATCGAGAGAGGGGTGGCCAGCAGGGCGAGGGAGGTGACTGTCCCCCTCTACTCTGCCCTCATGAGGCCTTGTCTGGAATGCTGCGTGCAGGCCTGGGGGCCCCAGCACAACGAGGACGTGGAGCTGCTGGAGCGGGTCCTGAGGAGGGCCACGAAGGTGATCAGAGGACTGGACCACCTCTCCTACGAAGAAAGGTTGAGGCAACTGGGTTTGTTCAGCTTGGGGAAGAGAAGGCTCCAGGGAGACCTCATTGCAGCCTTCCAGTACTTAAAGAGAGCCTATAAACAGGAGGGGGAGCGATGTTTTACATGCTCAGATAGTGATAGGACGAGGGGGAATGGTTTTAAACTAAAAGAGGGGAGATGTAGGTTAGACGTTCAGAGGAAATTCTTTACTCGGAGAGTGGTGAAGCACTGGAACAGGCTGCCCAGCGAGGCTGTGGATGCCCCATCCCTGGAGGTGTTCAAGGCCAGGTTGGATGAGGCCCTGG
>JAVKLA010000053.1:8795717-8820242 GCA_034782735.1 Sagittarius serpentarius | reverse complement strand
TCATACTGAACTGAAAACACAGCGCTGTACCAGCTACTAGGAAGACAATTAACTCTATCCCAGCCGAAACTAGGACAGTTTCCTTTCAGAAACCTTTTAATAGAAAATAAATAAGAGAGAAAAAATTATAAAGGAAGAATGTTGCCCTATGTTCTCTCCATATTGTCTCATTTTCTCCAGATTGTCACACAGGAGAAGTGTGCTACAGTAATATTTTATTGTTTCAGTCCTGTATCATAAAAGAGAAATATACATTTAAAATCTCTTACAGATTTATCAGACAGTTGAAAATTAAGCAAAATTTTTAAAACCTGCATTATCCCAACTATATCATGCACTGCATAAGAACTTGTGATGTTCCGTAGAAATCTCACAGAAATAGACAACAGTCATATTATGCAACGAGAAATAAAAAGGAGCAGATTAGGTTTTAAATTCTCCTAATTCACAAAGGATTTCCAAAGGAAGACTTAACTCATGCAGCACATCTACTGAAAAAACACTTTTAAAGGAAATGCTCAATGATTTATAGTGAAACAAACACATCATAGAAAGATAGCTGTGATTTCAGCCTAAGTAAATGTAGTCTGATGGGTTAAAAATAGAGATAAATAAATCAACCTACTTTGGCTGCCTTTGATCTGCAAGTTCCTTGCAAACATCTACTCACAAAACTCACAGCATTTGGAGCATTTAGAGTCTAAGTGTGCTGCATGAGCACATAGATATGAATTGTATTCGCTGTAGGCAACTCTCATAGCAGTGGATTAGCATAACTTTGCTAAAATTCCAGACGGTGAGAAAACAGTATAACAATTATTTTAAATGGCATTTTCATTATGAAAAAAAAATATGCCTGTCTAATGGAATACTATGATTTAAAACATGTTTGTTAGGGATATAAGGTTGAGCCACTTTCAACTAATCTGAGAAAAAACATGTACAGCTTGTGACACCAGCAGTGTCATTGCAGTGTGACCACTTACGATTTCTGTACTCTGTACTATGGAGTAACATGTACTGTACTTTAGAATTTGTTTTAACATCTTTTAGTCAGTGATTGCTGAGACAGAATCTTTTCTTTTTAAACTTTTTTTTTTCAGGTCTAAACTTACGTTACTTTTAGTTGAGCTAGAATACTTCATTGAAAAGGAATGATGGATAAACTGAAATATCATTTGGAAAACAAAAACTGCAAAGAAAAGTTCAAAGCAATAAAGAGGTCTAAAAGGGAGAGGCAGTATTATGAGAGCAAACAACACTGAACTGCAAATGGTTTTGAATAAAGAGATCTGCAGAGCAGCAGCGTGCATGCTGAAGTCCAATACAAAAGAAAAATGTCCTTCTGAGCACATCCAGCGTCTGACTTTGCCTGACTACTGAATGAAAAGAAAAATGGGCAGTTTTAGAATGTGCAAAGGTACCTGTACTGCAACATTTGAACTTTGCTCTTTCTGTGGGACACTACATTAGTTTTGATTAATGAGGCTTGTTAGTAACAAATATTTAGTGAAAGGAAATTGTCCAGTTCTTCTGTACCTCTATGTTCTCAAATTTGAATGCCTCTTAATTTAGCCCTGGCTCTCAAAACAGCTGTCAAAACCATTCTAAGTTTACTTTTCTAGTAGTTCATGTGCATTCATCAGATTTCAGATATGGTGCATCCTACTGCCAATTGTTCTTAGTTTCGAAAAGTAATTTGAGATCAATGAGCCATAATCTTTGTTGATGAGGCACGTTTAATTTACCCATACTTGATGGGTAGATTAAACATTTTTGTTATTTTATATAAGAATGTGAAATATTAGTTCTGAATATTTTAATCTCTTCGTCTCTCCTGCAGCATGTATTTCCCCAGTAAATCAAGCTGTATCATTTGCTTTTTATTTTAAGTGTCAAAACTAAAGATGTGAAAACAGATCTCATGCAAAGAATTTAAATAAAATTCTCCATTCCTGTCAGAGCTCCAGCTGTGCAGTTAGCAGGGCAGCAGACAGAATAGTGACAGTGATGGAAGACACTACAATGAGTGGAATTAGAAAAAGATCTAAAATCATGAGAAGCCTTGCTCCAGTTCTAGGAGTACAAGCTAGAGCAAAGGGTCTAGTACACCAGCTTTAAACTTCAGAACGTGATTCTGGAGTTGTAAGGCTGATCCCTTCCCAATTGCTTTGTTACTGTGCCACCTTTTCGCTAATGAAACCCAAAGAATGTTTGTTTAAGGCTCATGGAGACCTGGACTGTCATAACAAGCTGACTCTCCACATAGCTGCTTGCTATACTATCATTTAAGGCATTAAACATTTTTTCAGTTAGACTTCTCAGTGTGAGCAATTGACTCAGTCATCACAATCAGGCAATGGAATCATGAAGAGAAAATAAATAGAAAAAATCTTAAAAAAAAAAAGTAATCTCATGCTTTAGCCTGAAAAATATTGAGAATTCTTATAAGTTTTACGCTGCAGTTCGTGACAAAATGTCAGGATACATCTTGAGAAAGTTAGCACATGCAAGAAGTCTCTGTCTTCATACCCTGTAATTTAAAAATTCTTTCTGCAGGACTTGGACTTGAGGTAATGATACTTGAATTGAGTGTGGGCAAACTGACAGGAAAAAACATTAACTTATAGAGAAAAACTGTATGCACCCTTGTCAGCAGTGTGGCACAATGTCAGATTTGGACTCTTAAAGACTGACTATACAGAACAGTAATTGTTAAACAGTTGCACAATGTATTGATAACCTTGTCTACTCTGTTTCACTGATTTTGAATCAATGTAATTATACAGTGAATATCAAATAGTGAATTTGGCTCTGTTTTTATAATTTCTTCTTCTTCCAAGTAATTTTTTGCTTGGACTGATTATAACTAAATAAATCCAATTTTCAAGTGAAGTTATTATAAAGGAATAATTTATAACTGATAAATATTTCTACCAGTGTTTCCAGACTTGCAACATCTGGAGTACACACAATGTCTGAGGTTCTGGTGTGCAAAGGTTTTAGCCAACAATTGACTTTCAGAATTAATTGGCCTGTTATTTAAGGTAAACTCTTAAATGAGTGTTAAAGCTTTCCAGTAAAACATACCCAACTTTCAATACCCCTAGGTTTGGGTAGTTTCTATAAATGTGATAGTATCTACAAGTCCAAAAAGTTCAGCAGTTCTCTTTCTTGGTTTGTCTCTTAGTTACGTCTTTACTGCCCTTAGGAACACAGATGCTTGAGTTCAACCCCGAGTTGTCAAAGCTGGGCAGCTCAGTTTAGCCAAACTATCTGTAGCTGCTGAGCATGAACAAGAATTTCCCTGTGAAGACAACTGCCTGGCTCTCTCCAGCACAGACAATACTCTGGCTGAGAAGCCAGACTAGAAGACAACATGCATGGGGATGGACGTCCGGTCTGACCTCTCAGGTGGGCCTGAGGCCCCAATATGGGCCTGAACTAATATGGCAGTACAGATGCAGATAAACTTATAACTGAACACAAAAATATCAGGCAAGTAGAATCTTCTGCTGCAAAACCTTTTTTGTTCTTCCCATGGAAGAAAAGCCTTAAAAGTCTTCCTTGTTTATTTTGATTCTTCAACTTGTGATCTTTGCAGATATCAAAAAATTGAAAATCACCTAAAATGGAACATACTGAGTAAAATTGTAACAAATGTTGTGCATGAATAGTGGTTGATGGCTAAGGATAGCTTTTTTGTTCCAGATTGGTACATCTGTCCTTTACAGTAAAGTGTTGAAGATGTTGTGTGTGGAACTTAGTTTCCTACCTCTAAAACAGATATAATCAGTCTTTCAGGTAAAAATCTTCAGGAGTTTATTCCTGTGTAAGTACCTGCTGAATGAGCTTGTACATTCCTTCTTTGATTCATTATTTATATGGGTTATTTCAGGGCACTAATGTTACTGGCTCAAGAGACTTTAATAATATACCTTATTCACTTTCAAAATCAAGTTATGTTCTTACCAAGAAATCATTCTGCTGCTCTCTTTGTAAAGGAAATTTACAGAATTCTGTGAGAACAGCTCAAAACACCACAGTGGGATGGAAGAATGAGGAGTTAACCTGTCAAACTGTTCAGGAAAAAAAAGAGATTGGAGTACGGCTTTCTCATTGTGGTCCTATTACAAGATAACATACAACATAAAAGATGCAAAAAATAGTTATAGGCATTTCAGAAATCCACTGCAAACCAAATCTCTGCTGAAAAAAAGAAAAGCAGTTTTGTACAACACTATTTTCATCTAATTTTGGCAGACATGCATTCAGAATGACTGCAACATGAAGACACAGAATACTTAAAGAAAATGAGTGAGTTCCTGATTTTCATGGGGAAAAATATAGGTATTATGGGGCTCTTTAATCTAGAACAGAAAGGCATAATAGGAATCAATGCCTAGATGCTAAAGTCAGAAAAAATCAAATTAGAAGTAAAGCACAATTTATTTTAATAGTGAGATTATTAACCTTGGTAACAAGCAACAATAGAAGTGATAGATTCTCTGTCTTCTGGTGTCTTTTAGTGAAGATTATATTTCCTGGAAGACAAGTGTTAGCCAATGATCCTTATTCAAATGCAGATTATCAAGCTCAGTGGAGGTTATCTGAAATGTAATGGCCTGTGATATACAATACAACAGACTAGATGATGTAATGATGTCTTCTGGCCTTGTGTACTTTGAATCAATAAACTTAAAACTTTGAAAAAAGTGCAGATCCACAGTGATGATTTCTCTGAGTGACAAGGACTAAATTCATTGGCCAAAGTGATACCTTCCAGTTCTGTGTTCCTGTGCTATTAGTATTATGCCAATGTATAAGAGAAAGTGTTTGCTAGGCTGGGAACAGACACACATATTTTGAACATTTCACCCTCTTGGGAGGACAAAAGGAGAACCTGGCAAGCTGGAGCTGCGGTCAGTAACAAGGACCACACTGCTTCAGAACTTCCAGCTTTGATGAGTGAACACTGTTTTGCTATGTTCAACTTGTAAGCCTTTTTCTAATTTTTTTTTTAAATGTAAGCAACTTCAGATGTTCTTTATAAGAGCAGATGATTCTGTGGACTGCATTCATGATGTTGTTTAGATTCTGCAATATAAAAAGTGTATAAATCATTGAGAAAGCTCTGCCCAGAATCCTTTTCAATTGACACTTAACCTCACCCAATATTGTCTGAAGACAAAGTCAGGCGAGGTGAAAATAAAACTTACCTTCACCTGCCCTTGAATCCAGTTAATGTCATTATTAGTAGCCTCCTGCATTCTGCTGAGCATCTGATATGTATGTCCTAAAGATTCTTCATTGGATTACATTTAAATTGCTATCTAAAGTAGATCTATTAACATTAAAATTTTATAGAAACATATATTGCAGAGTTGTGAAGTTTTAACAAAGCTGGCTTGTCAGTGTTTTGTAGATTCAGCTTTGTTGGCAACCTTGTTCTTTTAATGCCTTTTCATTTTTGCCAACGGTAATTAACCTCTTTGTGCATTGACAGTTTTGAAAAAATTTGAAGTTGTTAATGACCATCATGATTCTATTAGAAATGTAAAAGAACAAATTCAATAAGAAATTTCAATCAGAACAGAAAAAGTAAGTTGTTTTGCTTGGCTTTCTTACCATTTCCTCAAAACAGATACATAAAGAATTTGGAAGAAATATATCTTAACCTTCATCAAAATTCCACAAGAACATTACTATGTTCCTGGGACATACTGCAATACAACACTTTGAAAATAAATACTTACAATCTGCTTAGGTATATAGGGACTATGTCTTGATTGCTGATAGTTTCATTTAGCTAAAATCATTAACAACATAGAAGAAAAAAATTATTTTAACACAATTCAGAAATACATGTATTTTTATTAGTAGAATTTTGATAGCAGTATTGCCATCAGCTATTTTATATTTTGCTGTGTTCAGTACAGCAAAACTTACATAGACTGTTCTAATCTGAAGTTGCCTCAAAAAGGTGTATCTACCCAGAGAAGTGATAATGTCTATTTGTCTTACTCATTTGAGTGAATTCCGTTCTTCTATACATAAAGATCACGTTACCCAGCTGAGTTCAGGAAACACACACGAAGGCAAGATAGGGGAACAACCTTTGCACTAGCAATGTGCAGGTGGATTACAAGGCTTCAGGTTTACCATACTTCATTTTCCATTTTAAATTCTGCTATGGGATAGAAGCGACTTGCTAATGGAAAATTAGGGACAATATATATAATTATCTAATGGAAAATTTGCATAACTATATCAGGACTTCATGAGCCTGAAGGCTCCTTTATCATTGTTTAATACTGCATGTCTTCTACCATATTCAAAACTGACTGATAGCTTCCTCCTCTGATTAGACAGGATAGAGAGAGCCCCCTGTAGATCAAATCCTGTTGGGAGTTCCTACTCATACTCCATTTGCCATGCTGCTACCCTCTCAATAAATTAATTCACTTATGTCAGTTAACAGTGCACTTGAAGTTTACAGCATGCTCAACCTATAAAGCTATGCCCTCATTTAGTATGCAGTATAATCTAAGCATGGGAATATTAAGAAGCATTCAAACTGTGCATTCTTTAATTCCATATCCTCAAAAAATGCAGCAATGAATATGTTTCTCATTTGTGAGTTACAAAATAAAAATCAGTGAAAATATGCATCAGAACGATTTTAAATACTGCTAATTGTATTACTTCCCAGTAAAACCTTCAGGCTAATCAGGGAAAATAGGCAGAAGGACAAACAGAAGCAGTTTTAATTTTATACCATTGTTGATTGGCAAGCAGGCAAACAGGCAAATAAGTATAATTCAGGAACTTCAAAAAGAAAAGGAAGGGATTCTAGGTGTCTCAAGACTAACTCTTCTGTAAACAGTACTGCATTTAGTTGACCAAAATTTTTCATTTTCACATCAAAAAGTTTTCAGCATACTGTCATTAAATCTTTTCAACTTTACAGATCATTTGGCACTAGATTTATACACTAACCAACCTTCATCACAATATTTTATTACCAACAGTTCTGAATCTAGCACTGCTCTTAAAAACTGGTTTGATCTGTCCAGATAAGTGTATCAATGGTAAGAAGTAAATTAAATGGTATTTAAAATGTAATGAGAAGCATATAAACTTCTAGTAGTTTTGTGTGAAAATTGTTAATTAGTACAATATTTGACCTTTGGAGGAAGCAGCTGAAAGGAAAACATCCCTTTAGGAAAATTCAGACAGTATATAAAATATCAGGAATTTTAAAGACACGTTACAATATCCTTCTTAAAGTTCAGTTAGGATTGTGATGACTACAATTTTTTTTTTTAATATATAAATAAAAGTCTCCAGTGAGCGACTTTTTTGGGAAGGGTGTTCCATTTTCTGTGCTTATCTTATGCTAGAAAATAGTACGCCAACATTAAATAGCTGGGTGCGTCAACACTGAGCAGAGGCAAATGGCGACAAGAGCTCTGAATTCTGAGCCCTCAAAGGTGCCTCAAGGAAACTATCTCAGGTCCTCCACACAGCTTTAATTCTTTTGCACGGCTTTGCGCTTCTGCAGAGCTAGGCAGGTAGCAGAAAGGGAGGGATCTCCAAGAGATCTCATCTCTCTGACAGCAGAGATGTTGCCCAAAGGTACCCTACCTCATCACTCTGTTCCATCAAGAGGCATAAACCTGAATAAATTCGCTAAGCTGTAGCTTGACGAGAGCAAAGGTGTGTCCAAAGGCTTGCTCACATATTCCAACTATACCTAATAAAAGCTATTCTTGAAAATTTTTCTTCGCTTACATCCCTTAGGCTACTGCAGTTAGGGTATTACTACTGCTCTTACAAGTGGTTGCCTGGTTGCCTCACTGATGTACCTGGGGTACCTTTAATCAAGTTAGCTTTGACTGGTGTTCATATTAGTGAAAGAACAGCATAGATTTTCATCATACTTCCTACGCTCAGAGGATTTCAGGCTGGTTTGCATCAAACGTGCATCAGAGTGACTGCTGGGATCTCGGTTCCTGCGCTAAGCAAAAAGGCAGGTGTATAGACAAGGCTTCAGCAGGGCAGCTGAACATACAGACGTTAGAGTGTGCCGAGGTATAGGCCATGCACTGCTTGTCTTTCTCTGGTTCCATCTCACAAGGACTTTTCAAGTACTGGAACTGACACATTTATTGTAGTTTTAGGTAAAAAATCAGAAACTCTTTCCCTTTTCTGATCTTCGCTAATCTCTTCCATGTCATACCTCCGACAATGGCTGAGAGTGGCCATTTCCACCTTCAAAGGTTTTGTCATGGCCTTCTTTGAACTGCAACATGTTTGCCGAGAAATAGTATCTTCTACTACATTTATTATTATTGTTGTTGTTATTACTGTTAATATTATAATCATCATGGTCATCATCATCAATCATCAACACAGTTAGAGGAAGATGTGTCATGCTGGACTCAACAGCTCAGGAGAGGTGATGCTGCTGCAGCTCCTTGTCCCCAGGTCCAACTAGTAGTGAGGGTGTGTTCCCAGAAGGCATGTACACACAGAGCACCCATATACAACACATATATACACACACGGACACACAGACCACAGACAGACATACAGAGCACTCACATGAACACAAACAGCACCAACAGCCCTCTCTGGCTGAGGAGGACAGAGATCCACTAGTGACAGTATATATATAAACACACACGTATATAACTTCATATAGTTAAAGGACCTTTTTTTATTTTCCCCTCCATCTTACAGTCTGCTGTGTTTTCTTTTTCTTTCTTTCTTTCTTTTTTCCTTTCTTTCTTTCCAGGTTCAAAAATGTTTAAATAAGCTGCCTAAGAAGACTTAAATCCTAATCACAGTTTTGATCACTATCAAAAAGTTTAGTATGATGATCATCAGGATGTGCAAAGAAGGTTTTTATGGCCAGTGAGAGATACAGAAAGTCAGAATATGAGACTCTGCAGAGCAGCAAAAAAAATGAGAGTGACAGATTAAATATATAAATTAACTACTCTAAATAAAGGAGGCAATGTTGATGCAATGAAACTATCTTTTCAATATGCACTCGCATTCAATTAGGGACATCAATAAAAAGAAAATGCTGCAAAAGGCCAACAGATGCCTTGAGGCAAATAAAAATCCCAAATGTCATCTTCACAGATGAGACAACAGTTCCAATATTACGTACTTTCTATGGACAGACACAGCTCCTTGAAGTTGTGACCAACATGCTCCCTGCAAAGTTATGTGTCAGGGGATTTTGAAAAGAGAGAAAGGTTGTATTAATATCTTGGAATATGGCCTGGCTTGCTCTGTGGTTTGCATTATGCTTGTAATTTCTTGCAGCCTGACAAAGGTAGTTTGTGTATAGAAGACTTTCTATACATATTTCAGACATGATGATATGATAGTATAGGGTATGTGGGCAAATATTGATTTATAATGGTTAAAATAGCAAATTCTAATAAAGTAATCTTTCCTTGTAGCTTTGAAGTCAATGACCCAAAGTTTACTGAGACTGTAATATTCAGTGAAGCTCGAAGAATTATACAGGAAATGTAACGTGAACAGGAAGCGTTAGTGCAGAAAATCCTACTCTTTCTTCTAAAAATATGTAGTACCTTTAGCCCAAGAAAGCATCTACATTATACTGTTTGACATTAAATTCTTGGACCAGATCCCTGCCTGTTGTAATCTAATAGAATACCAATTTATACTGAGGTAAGGCAGTTTGTTATTCTACTCTACAACTCATTAGCAGTAAACATTATATAAATGAAAAAGAATAGGAAACGGCATGAATCACAGGCCCAAGTGAAGGCCTGCAAAATGTTTAGAGCCTGTGTATAAATCTGAGTAAGTAAATTAGCAAATTATGAACTAAAATTGCTCACTTGCATTTCTAGAAGAAAAGATTTTCTGGATAAAACTGAATGAATAATCAATGAACTTTAAAAAGGAATGCCTGTCATGGCTGGTCAACAGCCTATGAACAGCACACTGCCTGATAAACCACATATGGTATTTGCATCCATCTTTTTGTCTTCTGACTATTTAAGAATTTTACTGATTGTCTTTGCAGAGCCAGGAAGGACTTGGCCTGAATTTCCCCAATGTACATATAATATTTTCTTAGATTTAGGGTCTGCCTTCCACCAAGTAAAGATTTTTAGAATTTCTTCTTTTTCAATTCACGGGTGAAAGAAAACATACATTATTAACATATTAAGACAGTAAATGCATTAGAGCCACATCTTCAAATTTCACCTGTATTTCTTCTGTAAGCAAGGGCGTAGCACAAGTGCTGCAAAGGTATTTGCCATCCATTGAAGCAGAAATTCTGGAGTCCCTTAAGCAGCCAGCGGGATGGTAGGGGGTGGAGAAGGTGATAAAGGCCTGTCACTCATCTGCAGCATTTGCCTTCCCAGGATGATTTCCCAAACAGCAAAGCACAGCAATCGCAGAGCTAATAACGCCTGTGGAGAGTAAAGAAGAACAGATGAAGTATTACAATATTTAGGAATACAACTGTGTTTACATCTTTTCAGCAGAGGTGCTGCAAAGTCATTGAATAACAGGCAAGAAAGACTGTGATCTGGAAATACTCAAGGATAACTGAGTCTGCAAACCAAATGCCAAATAAAAATATCAGCCCCAAACCTAGGTGCTAAGATACAAGATACAAACTTGGTCACTAAGGTATAATGTATACATCTTTGAAAGTTTTCTACTGAGCTATGTCTGTGCCATAGCTAGGAAAGGGCTGCTGTAGATACAGGGCTTTTGTGAGGCAGAAGCCATCTTTTTCCTAGTAAGGTGGAGTAATAAACTATTAATGTAATATATTTCCTACCTGAGGAGGTTTAAAAAAGCCTAGTGGAGGCTTAGCAATACCAAGACACTGACTCATTATTTTCCAACTTGTAGTATGCTCTCTCGTGTTCCCCCCCAAAATGACAGGAAATTTTGGAGAAAAAGACCTCTCATCTCCGTCTCCCCCTTCCCAAGTATATCTCACAGGACAGACTTTACTGAATGAAGGTTCACTGAAGATACATGCCAGATCCAGTATACCAGCATACCACACTATTTTATCATATACATTTCAGATGTGTATATTTAGAATCTGACCTTCTAGATTCTTCTGGGAATGTGGACATTTTGAGTCTTTTGCTATCTGTTTTTACACTTTTATTTATTAGAGGGTTTAGTGTTGCTGAAAAAGGCTGGATTGACAGCCCCAGAGGAGAAAACCCTCCATAGAAAAGGGATAGGGTCAACAGATTTCTCTGCACTAGCTCAGCAGAATGTTTCGATGTTAACTTAGAAAAGGAGGTCAATCCCTTTGCCCATTTAGTTTTTAGCCTTTCTGATCAAACTGCCAAGTTTGCCAGTTAGTGCCAGTTGTACTCAATATGATCTATGATCTGCTTTGTAACATAAGCAGGCAACCTGCTTCACGCAGGCAACCAAAACCAAACATTCCATAGCATTTTAAAGTCACTTCTAACCTTCGCATTATTTGCATTGACAACCAGGAAGACAAGCTTCGAAATGCACTCACATACAGTATGTATTACTGAGAATGCTCCGGTGAATTCTGAACAAAATCTGTTACATTATCCATTTATTATACATGAAACATTTCTGGAATCTCTAATACAGTTAATAATAATTTATAGTAAGTTATAATAAAAAGGATCGATGTTTCACACGATATGCACGATATAGGAGATGAGAGGGCATGTGGGTATGTACTCTAAGACTGAGAAAAATACTGGCATGAAGTGGAAGGCAAGGCAAGATAAACAGGGACCTATCAGTCTGAATCGTAGCTTGTCTCTTGCTATTAGACTTCCTGCGTACATCCTAATCACCTATTACATACAGCTTGCTAGTGTCAAGAGATGCAAAATTCCACAAGAATTAGTAGCAACAGAGTATAAAGGTGATGCCTTTTTATGAGGGAGGAAGAGATTATGCCTTGATATTTTTTGTAAAATTAATTCCCTGGTATAGCACCCAGAGCAAGTTTTGAACAGAAGAATGATAAAACTGACTTTTATGACTTATGTGGATAGTATAAAAAAATTAAAATACAATCCACATTAAATTAAATTCAAACTTGGCTGGGGGGGCTTTGGGGGGTGGCCAAGGTAAGACTGACACACATATAAGGTGGGCATGTTTGTCACGTATGTTTCTTTAGGGATTGCCAAGGATGTGAAATGGTCTTAAATTTATATTACATTTGCTATCTGGCTGAGGTAGCCCTAGGAAACCAGTCACTGTGCATCGTCTGACTACTGTATTCATTATACTGCCTTTCTAAAAATGGAACAGAAGATAAAGGTACAACATTTTTGATGTGCACATAATGAAAGGTGTCAGAGAAGAAGAAACAGTTTTTAAGCACACTGAGATCCAGCAGTAAATTTTAGTACTGTGCATAAAAGCTTTAGTCATCATTTTAAAATAGGTTTTCGGCTAAAACTTCCCATATGCCAATTTCATTCCAACCATAATGGTTCTAGTATGTCAAAAACAAAGCAAAATCCCAAAAGAGAAGAGTCAGACACTTCTCATTACTGATACAAAACTATTTTAACTGTGGTAAAAGTGTCCATGAAAGACAGAGTTGTCATATACTCTTCAGTAATATATAGTAGCTTCAGAAAATCTTAAGACTGCAACTGAAATTGCAGAATGAATTCTTAGTTAAATCACCTAGCTAACTGGAGTTAAGTAGGAAAAAAAAAGTGTACTTATTTGACTCGATTGGATGCATATGCCACAAATTGAGTAAAAAATCTTGATACTTGATTTACAGTCCTGACCATTAAAAGAACTCTAAAATTTAAAAAGTACTTCAGCTTTTCATACTCATCTATACGGTACATACTGTAGATATTGTAGTGGTATTATAGTATAGCAATATCTGTCATCATACAGACGTATATGGACCACCCATATAAGAACTTCAGGTAGTAAAATATGTTACCAAAAGTTTTTGTGTACCTTTTTAAATCTCAGAAATCATTCCCTTTCTCATATGAGGTCTTTATGATTCTTTTGCCCTCTATGGACTGTATTACAATTTGGTTTTCACTGTGAAGCAAGGAATACCATTGATATGGTTCAGAGTGAAAAGGAACATAAATACAACTCTGCAGATGTTGACAGCTTGTTAAAAACTTTGAGAAAGGTTCAGCAGTTTTTTATTGTGAAGAATTTTGAATGATCGGTGAAGGTGTGCACAAAACAGGGACCTTATCCCAAAGTTTTTACTAAACTGATTTTCCAGGGGTGAAAAGAGTCTGTATAAGGCAAATACTATGAGAAAGGAGTTTTGTAAACAATTCCATTATTTTTCCAGTTTTTCACTACGGATAAATCAGATGTAATTTTGAAGTTAAAAAGGCCTATGTTTGACTTGGCGTTGGATTTCAGTCCCATTTTAAATAACTTCTCATGTATTTGTTTAAACCAATGAATAATCCCAAACTGTCAGTATACAAAACTATTATGTGTGTTTTCCGGTATATTAAGCAGCTATGCCCATACACTCTTGATCATAAACAGGGTTCAGCTTAGGTAAAATTCCCTTTTAAATTCTGACCATATATTTTCTTTTAGCAGAGCAACAGTTCCAACTTACTTTAATGACTTACAAGATCCTCAGAAGAATGTTTTTGTAGGTGAATATTATGGTTTTTTAAGAAAGTATATGTTAGTCATGCAATCATTCATTCTTAAATGAGAAAAGGTTTCAAGAAGGTCATGAAATGACTGCTGTAATGGTTACAATCACAACACAAAACCTGGCATTATGAGTATTCTATTACAGAGCTGCTATGAATAGTTGAAACCTCTATGGATAGTGTGCTATTAATCATTCTGACTTGTGTCTCCAGCAACTTCTTATTGACTGGGATATTAAGAGAAATAAGCTTGTGTTACTGTAGGATATTATTATCAAGTGTCTTCTTGTGGAAGTCAGCAACACATGAATACAGCTGAAGAACATTAAAGACTTCTAAAAGAAAATGAATGCATGTAATAATGCAAAATGATGAAAGAAACAATATTTTCAATTACAGAAATAAGTGCTAATTCTTTGAAAGCTTGCCCGTAGAATCATAGAAGAGTTTGGGTTGGCAGGGACACCTTCCACTAGACCAGGCTGCTCAAAGCCCTGTCCAACCTGGCCTTGAACTTCCAGGAATGGGGCAACCACAACTTTTCTGGGCAACCTGTTCCAGTGCCTCACCACCCTCACAGTAAAGAATTTCTTCTTAATATCTAATCTTAATCTACCCTCTTCCTATTTAAAGCCATTACCCCTTGTCCTAGCACTACATACCCTTGTAAAAAGTCCCTCTCCAGCTTTCTTGTAGGCACCCTTCAGGTACTGGAAGGGTGGTATAAGGTCTCCCTAGAGCCTTCTCTTCTCCAGGCTGAACAACCCCAACTCTCTCAGCCTTGCTTCACAGGAGGGGTGCTCCAGCCCTCTGATCATCTTCGTGGCCCTCCTCTGGACTCACTCCATAAGTCCATGTCCTTCTTATGTTGGGGGCCCCAGAGCTGAACGCAGCACTGCAGGTGGGGTTTCACCAGAGTGGAGTAGAGGGGGAGAATCACCTCCCTCAACCTGCTGGTTATGCTACGTTTGATGCAGCCCAGGATACAGTTGCGTTTCTGGGGTGCAAACGGACATTGCCAGGTCCTGTTGAGCTTCTCATCAACCAACATCCCCAAGTCCTTCTCCGCAGGGCTGTTCTCAATCCACTCATCACCCAGCCTGTATTTGTGCTTGGGATTGCCCTGACCCATGTGCAGAACCTTGCACTTGGCCTTGTTGAACTTCATGAGGTTTGCACAGGCCCACCTCTCAAGCCTGTCAAGGTCCCTCTGGATGGCATCCCTTCCCTCCAGCATGTTGACCACACCACACAGCTTGGTGTCATCTGCAAACTTGCTGCACTCAAGCCCACTGTCCATGTCACTGACAAAGTTGTTAAACAACATTGGTCCCAATGCCGACCCCTGAGGAACACCACTCGTCACTGATCTCCACACATTTCTTCTACATTTGTGTTAACAGTGCAAGAGTATGAGCATATGAGCATGAGCATATGATTTTTTTTGTTTTATTGGAATTCCCTAAGTGTGTGCAGTTTTGTCCCTCCTCTTTTGCTTGAGACATTGGTTATATTGGATGGTAAATGCCACAAGTAATTCAGCCTCTCTTATCTACCTCCAATAAAGCCTTCTACTATCTCTCCTTTTCATTTACATCATGTTGATATGTAGTAGTTATTTTTTTCTTTACTGAAACCCAATCATTTTTTTATCCGTGCAGGGAGTATTTTCTAATGTCCCTGGTATGTATAGTCTTCCCTTCATCCTGGAGATAAAACACCAGCAATTGGTAGATCTTTTACCTCACGATCACCATATGTTCAAATTTGTTGGTTCTTTATCCCTGAATATGTGATGGAAACACTTTTGGATCTAGGCTGTGAAGACGAATACAAGAACTGAGTTTTTTAATGTATTTGATGATTCAAATGTCACCCACTACTTCTGTTATTCTAGAGCATGCCATAATAGACCTGAGTGTATGAGAGACTCTAAAAAGAATAGTCATATTTCTGTCCTCCCAGCCACACCTTTACCCTCTAAGTTTTAAGAGGCCCTGTCTTCACACAAAACAGAACTCGGAGAATATATTTAAAGGATCTTCTTAATTATTGGTATAGGTATTATTAACCCCCAATTATCTTACCAAATGACATTGATAATATCAGTGTTGGTGAAGTGATGTACAGTTGCTATCTTTGGGAAAAATATAAAACAAAAATACCTTTACCTGTTGTCTCTTTTGAGCCCTTTTGATTAGATATCTGTTTTAAAGCATAGGTGGTATTTTTAGTCTTTTACAAAGTCCCTGAAACTTTTAGCTCTTTCATAGAACGGTTGAGTGGGCAGTCATTTCCTTAAGTGAATGAAAAATCTAGTCCTTTCAGGTAATGACCAATTTCACCACACCACTAGCAGACGTGGATCTCACTACGTGCAACTTTCTCTGGCAATATTTTAAAGGACAGCCAATTAAACAAGAATAAACCATTTGTCTGGTGTTCTTGCTGTCCTTGGCTCTATTCATTGTTTCTGTATTTGTTTTATATTTCAGTGAGTTCTCAACTCCTGAGTTCTCTGCAACACACTGGTAGTCTGTGACAAATTCTGCTTTCACATATAATTCAAAAGATAAAATAGTAAAAGGGGAAATTGGATAGAGTCACTCTTCTGTGCTTGGATTCTGTAGGATTTACTGGTTCAACTGTTTTCTCAGCCATGCCTCAGTCAGAAGGGTATATTACATCTACCCTTGCTTCAGCAGCTGCTCCTTAATGTGTCACTAGCGTGCCATTCATAAACAGAAAATCTCATGAACCTCATAGTGCAGGATCTGGCTGCAATTCAGAGGAAAGAAAACATGCCTTTCCTACTAACTCTAAGGATGCACGAACATTTGACTCCCCAGTACTAATAAGAAACAAGATCCAGTCCTATGTCAGTGAATACTGGGATAAAAAGATGTAATTCTTGCAGGTGATCAGAATTACATCCATTCATTTGAAATTAGAAACCTCTTTCACATTTTTCCCTAGGTGTCCCACTGAACATCTCATTTTGAATATGATATGTTTTCATATAAAAAAGGTTTTCATAAATCACAGATTTTTAAAGGTAGATATGGCTATATAATCACCTAGACTCATTTCTGTTAACCAGTCATAAAATATCACTTTGTATTTTCTATATTGAACTGATAGTTTTTCTTTCCTTCATGCTGTCTTGACAACCTATTCATCTAAACCTCACACAAGGCACCATGTAAAGATGCTTTTAATGTGTAGATTATCCCATTCACCTATTTTTCTCATTAGTTAAGTTCTTCCTAAAAGCTGATTTTTTCCATAAAGCAATTTTTGTAATTACATTTTTAAAAAGTCACAAATACCATTGAATCAGTAATTATTCTTATATTGTTCACTCCATTTTTATGCTCAGGCAGAGCAGAAGCTGTTGTAACAGACTGTATTTCCAAGTATTATTCAGGAGTCTGTCAAGAATGGCAGAATTTTTCCAAAATATTTGTGCCCATTGCTTCAGAGAATGTTGCATCAAGTCATGTGAAAACAAGCTTCTCTCTGGGGCCATCAGAACTTAACTACTTAGGACCTGATCCAAGATTCATAGAAGACCATGGGATTTTTCTACCAATCTCTGTGGGCTTAGGATCTTTCCCTTCCTATAAAAAAATGAAAAGTTTCTACCCTGCATGATAGGTAAGGCCCAATAAGTGCACCAAATAAGGCACATTCACCTTTACCAATAAATATTAAATACCTGAGTTTAAGCAACATGTTTTCTACTTGGATAGCCAATTAGAGATGTACACACATTTTAAAACATAAACAGTCCTGATTCCTTTCTCTACGTTCTTATCCTCCGCTTCCCTTGAGAAAAAACCCTTGAGAAACAAAAAGCAAAGGTACCTGTTCCAGAAGTATGTGTATAAATAGTTCCTTGAAGAGGAATCACCAAATGAAGATGATTGAAACAGTCATTTGTCCATTTAGCCTACCTATGTCAAATTTAAAGACAAAAATGCAATACACCAATGCAGCTACATTAAAAGGGGAAAAAATTATTCTCCTTATCCTTGAGGCAGAGACTATGAAGAACAAAGTACACTAGTGCTTATGATTTCTTTGGAGCATAGCAGTAGAGTCCCTGTTTTTTTGGCTGAGGATTTCTTGCCAGTAATATGAAAAACGAAAATTCTTGTATCTGGCTAGGTTAAGCGGGGAATACTTGCTCTTCATTAGGGTCCCCTATGACATAAGCATCTCTACTAAAATTTGTCCAGAATGAGTATACTCCTGAGAAATCATTGGTTTGGGCTTTCAAAATATCCCACTTGTTGTTTCTGTGTTATAAAAAAGACTAACTGGACAAAGAAAACATAGTTATTGAATCACTATTCTGGGTTGACTTTAAAGAAAAATTACAGATTTTGTGGAAACAGTGTTTAGATATAGCTAAATTCTTTTCATGATACTGTTTATTGATCATGCGTTTGGTTTCCATTTTTTTCCATTCTCTTCTTAAACCCAGATGCTCTTTATGAAGCTATACATCAAAACGCACTGCAGCAGGTCCAGACACAGGGTCTTTCCTTGTAGATTTGTTTCACATTTTGTCCCTGTGAAATTTCATGAGGATTGCTAGTTATTACCACTTGGTGTTGGGAAAATTAACAAATCCAACATTATATATATTATCTGTGAGACATTACAACAGTACAGTTTACAAAATGCTTCTCACACAAATGACTGGAACGTTATCTGCTTCACTGCTATATGTAGATTACTTCCTACTGTTGCAAATGTATTATGCTTCTATCTACAACGGTAGAAAACATGATCTATTTTTTTGCAAAAGAGTATGCAATCTAATAATTACAGGACTTTTTTTTTCTCTAGTTATATGTGAGAAAAACTGCGCTAATCAATGTAATTTTGACTTCATACATCAGCTGAGCAATTTACTGAAGTATAACATTATTGCAAAAATACCATAGGTAGCCTGACAATAACTCCATCTTGGAAGGGTAGAGGTTACTTAGGTTCAGCTGCTCCCCTCATACAAAATGTAGGCATCAAGAAATCTGGACACAAAGTAATAATATTACCTCAGTGTCCTCAAAGCATATTTCGAGTGACACAGACCAAATGTGCAGTGTGGCCAGAAATTTCCTTTCGCCAGCACCTGAGCTGAGAGCACACTGTATAACGTATTAATCTCATTCCCCAAGACAAGGTTTCTTTTGCTGTCAAGTATATTTCTGAAGCTACAAAACCCAGCCACTCTTTCCTAATATGTAGTGGCTGAGGTCAGATGAGGTACACAACAAAAAGGAACAAATCATAGTTCCTCCCCGTTGCTGTAAACACACACCAGACATACATAACCCGGGTGTATAACAAATTTGTTTGGCGTGAGGGGATGAAAGATATTCAAAACCCAAAGGTTTAAATGTAGCAGTAATGGCTACTCAATCTGATTAGAGATTTTGAAAATATATGAATTTTTTAGGTAAAGTTTAAGCAAGATTAGGAAGAAAATATCCCTCTGAGGTATAAATATAAGCATGTCACTGACACTTTTTTGAAATACTGTAGTTTCTATCGGTGGAATAAAGTTCATCATATCTGTTTGATTGGAAATGGCACTATGAAAATACCTGCTTAAAAAAGTCTTTTTTTTTTGCTAAAAGGAAGGTTAAATATTTACTGAAAACCAACTCTAGATAAGGTGCTCTTGGAGTTGGAGACCAAAATTATTATCAGCATCAAGGGAGCTTTCTTTCATTAGTTTATGGGAAGAGAGAATGAAGTTGTCTATTTGTGAACTGCGGAAAGTGTTAAAACAATTAGAACATTTACTAAATTCTGAAAAGCAATGTATTTGTGAGGAATTTAGATCACCCTAGTATTTAGCAAATGAATATTTCAAAAAAGTGCATTCATTTTTCCATCTCGATCAGGAAGTATTCAGCAAAATAATAGCAACTGAGAAGCATACTTAGTCACATCAGAAATAAAGATGCTATTATTTAAAATATTCTTTTAACACATCTTCCCAGAAATTATTTTTATATGCCTGTGAGACCGAGCTTCATCTGGTAGAAATGGACATAGCTTCATTGAAAACACCTGAGCTATGGTAATTTGCCTCAGCTGAGGTTCCACAGGTCAACAGACTAAAATCATTATTTCCACTTTTACTGTACCATAGCAGTGTTTTGTTTGTTTTTTTTCAAACTCCTCTACCCATTCTACTTATCACTCTTTTCCTTCTCACTTCCGAATATGTACATTCAAGTTAGGGTATTTCTTTGTAATTTTGTTCAAAATTCTTCAGCTGCTTACAATTCCTTTGCAGGTGCCACTAACAGATAATTATTCCCCAAGGGTTTTAGCTCTAATTGCATGGACTTATTTATCATATACAATTACACCTATTCTAAATTAAAAATATTTTGTGTTCCTGACAGATATGTGGATAACACTATTATATCAATTCCAAACTAAAACCTCTGGTTAAAAGCCATAATAATACAAAAGTAATTTCTACAGGATGCAGACCTGCACTGTTTTCTCTCCAGTGTTTATTTTAAATGAGACTCATTCAGTTCTCTGCTTTTCTTAAAAACCAAACAAGAAAAAGAAAAAAACTATTCTGTTTTTTTTTAATGAGAGAATAAAATAATTGACACTGATCAAATACTATTTCCCTTACTCATTACTACATAGCAGCCAATGAATCTTTTAGCACATAGGTTAGACAATGGTTTTTGCTTCAAACCTTCTGTGTGGGTCTCCCACCGGTGGGGACGTGATTCAAAACCTCTTTTCCTCATCAGGTTCACTTTTCCACAGCATGGAGTGGCTATTTTATTCTGCCCTCCCACAGAATGATTTCTCCTACCCTGTCCTGGAAACAAGGATGCAGGGCAAAGATGCTGCCTCCTCAGCCCCTCACCGTAGTCTGTGATTGAAGAGTAACATCTCCCTTTCACTCCCTGTCCATACCCTGGTAGAGTAATAGACAATACTTTGAGAATTTTTACCCCAAAAGGGTTTTCTTTATTTTCTGTGTTTCTCAAACTGAAAAGACTGCACTTGGAATAGAATATTGTATTTTTCACAGGAAAATACACCTAAGAAAACAAGGCCGTATTCATCTGCAGGCATTCTGATTGCAATTGCAATACAAACAGCATTGTCCCATCACAAAACTCATAGTGGTTTACCTAAGTAAGTATTCTAGAGTTTTCCTCAGGTAAGACTT
This sequence comes from Sagittarius serpentarius, assembly GCA_034782735.1. Classification (NCBI taxonomy): domain Eukaryota; kingdom Metazoa; phylum Chordata; class Aves; order Accipitriformes; family Sagittariidae; genus Sagittarius; species Sagittarius serpentarius. The sequence goes on along the minus strand of JAVKLA010000053.1, from coordinate 8,799,320 downwards.
TCCTTCTTTCTAAACAATTTCCACAGTACTGAGGAAACAAGAATTTCTCCTGTCATCTGAAACAGTTGTACATGTGCACCTGTTCCTAGGGGTACAAAGATAAAAGAAAATGGAAACAGAGAGATCTTGAAGTAAATACTGAAATGTAAAAGAGGGGAGAGGAGCTGCCTTATTACTAGGTAATATGTTACCCGTATATTTTATCCCTTCTTTTATACTGTCTCTGAAACATAGTTTTTGACAGGTGAGTTTAAAAAAACTAGGGAAGATTTAAGAACAAACAGACCAAACATATCAAAAACTCTCCAAATATATCAAAAGAATCCCACAAGCAAGACTGTGGATCCTTTAGACCACCAGGGTGCAATCAAACAGGATCAAAAGTCTGCAGGGAAAGTAAATGATTTATTGGCATGGGTCTGTACCAGAGAGGACGGTATTATCCTCAGATTAGTCTTTACAGGTAATGAGAGTAAAACCACTACAGAGATAAAGGGATCAAAAAGAGTTGATGGAACAACTTCAGAAATACAATTGAAATCAATCAAAAGTACCAGATTGTGTTCATCTGAGAGCTCAGTGGAAGCTAGAGGATGGAGTAGCTATCCTAGTAATATACACATGCCTTAAATTCATCCTGAGAAAGAACTAAAATAAAAACTGGCTTAATACTCTGAGCTTTGTCAAGAAAGATTCTAAGGATGAATCTAGGAATTCCAGAAAAAAACTGAACTTCTTTGCAGGCCTAAATACTTTAAAGGCTCTGTAATTTGTACTATTGATTGGGAGTCACATTGCAGGTTGTTAAATTTTATAAATTAGCAAGTAGAACTGAAAGAAAAAAACATGAGCATGAAAACAGTGTTTCCCTTCCATTAAAGTAAATTAAGTTTTAATTCTTTCCTGTCTGTTTCTTTCAGTCAGGAAAATACGAAGAAAAAGCATATCAACATAGTGAAAAAGTATACTGCATCACATAATTATTCTGACGAGTGGTTTGACAATATAAATTCACAGGAAGGCTATATTTTATGTAAAAACAGAAAACAATCTTAATTATAGAGGTATATCGTAATTATACGTTGTTATGTAAAATTAGAGGCTGTTCTTTAAAAAGGACTAGACCTACAAAGCCTTACTATTACAGATCCTTCTGAGAAATAATGTGGAAGCTTTCAAAATTTTATTACAGGCATGCGAATGCCTAGCAAAATTTTCTCAGGGTAATAATACAAACTTCATAGAGTACTGAGATGACTAACTGCAAGAAAAAAAAGCAAACCAAGCTTCTGAGAGCCTGTTATGTTGTGGTAGAAGCAAAATATGCCCTAAGGAATTATTACAGTTAGAAAGGTAAGGATGCGAATGTTTTTTGGTTTGGGTTGTTTTGGTTTTGTTTTGTTTTGTTTTTTAATTTATGTATGTAACAGCTTCCAAGATCTAGCTGTCTAGATGTTCTGTTAAACAGATTTGTAAACTCTCATTGACCGTGCCACTTTGTCACATGAATATTGTAGGCATTTCCTTACTAATGATAAGGGGATATAATGAAAATTATTTTATTTTTTTAAAATCTTTCACAATATTAAATATGCTAACCACAGACTAAAATTTATCTTGCTTTTTGAAATTTTCTGAGACAACCGGCAAAACTGATTAGTCTCAGACTTAAAATACATAATAACAGAGACATTGAAATATTGAAATTTAGCCTGGTTTATTCCAATGAGATACTGGAATATAAGAATATACTGGTATATATGCAAGTTTTCATCTTTCAAAGCAAATACTGCAGTCAGCTACAGAGGAACTCAGTAGGACATCATGGAATGTTTTGTGCATGGACATAATAATTAAATGCTATTTATTCATTGAAGATTCATTTATGCACACCACTAACTTCAAGGTGGAATTTCCTTGCTTCTAGTCAGACAATATTATTTCAGTGATGGAATATGGATTTCCATTAATTATAGCAAGGACTGTCAGCTGACATTTTCAGTCTGGGTGATATAGTGCTCTGTGAAACCTAAATAGAACTCAGATTATTCCGAGAAGCTCAGTAGATACCCTGGCAGCTAGCCCACGCTGAGCGCCACGCTGCTAGCAGTACCAGCTGAGTAGGGACGTCTACCTGAGCTGTTGTCAAACCTTTGGCTGTAGTTGAAACACCCTCTAAGACGATGCCTCAGGAGAAAATGAGGTGTTGAAAGCTCCACCAGAGGTGGGATCTTCACAGTTCTGGAAGACGACTCATGGAAGTTCAAACAGCCTTTCCTTGCATGGCTGAAAGAACCGGGCACGAGGAAGAGAACAGTTTTTGATGATCGGCAGCTTGGACCCGTTTTGCATTGGCTTCTCCTCAAATTTGAGTGTAGGATGGTAACAATGTAAATGTAATACAAACATTTTAGGTGAAAAAAATTTTTAAAAAGCCATGTCTTTTTACAGGTCAGCAGTAGATAAACCTCAGCATAAATCATTTAGTGTCATTTTCAAAAGGAGCCTGACAAATACTCTGAGAACAGTAAAGTGGGATTTTTTTTAGCTAAAAATATATAATCTCCAGATTGAAAGGCTGGATTTCCAAACACTGATATCTAATACATTAAACAAAAAACATGGCAAAATCAAGTCCATCCTGAAATATATGTATTGACTTTAAAATAAACACCCCACCCCCAAACAGAAAAAAACACCAAAAAAACCCCTAATAAACCTAATAATTCTCCTTGGAGTTGGAAAAAAGAAATAAACTCTGACTGCCAGAACTACTGCTGAAATTGAGACCCTGCAGACAGTAATTAAGCACAGGTGTCTGTGAGACTGTATTCTCTACCTCTGCTAATGATTACATGAGGAAAATTCAGTACGAAATCAGCTATTAAAAAAACAGGATGATGACTCTTTCTGTATTCTGGCATGATGAGTGTGGTGGGTTGACCCTGGCTGGATGCCAGCTGCCCACCAAAGCCGCTCCATCACTCCCCTCCTCAGCTGGACAGAGGAGAGAAAATATAACGAAAGGCTCGTGGGTCGAGATGACGGCAGGGAGGGATCACTCACCAGTTACCATCATGGGCAAAACAGACTTGACTTGGGGAAAAATTAATTTAATTTATTACCAATCAAATCAGAGCAGGGTAATAAGAAATAAAACCAAATCTTAAAACACCTGCCCCCCACCCCTCCCTTCTTCCCAGGCACAACTTCACTCCTAAATTCGCTATCTCCCTCTGCCCCAGCAGCACAGGGGGATGGGGAATGGGGGTTACAGTCAGTTCCTCACACACGTTGTCTCTGCCGCTCCTTCCTCCTCAGGGGCAGGACTCCTCACACTCTTCTCCTGCTCCAGCGTGGGGTCCTCCCACGGGAAACAGCCCTCCACGAACTTCTCCAACATGAGTAAGTCTTTACCACAGGCTGCAGTTCTTCACGAACTGCTCCAGCGTGGGTCCCTCCCAGGGGCTGCAGTCCTTCAGGCACAGGCTGCTCCAGCGCGGGTCCCCCGCGGGGTCACAACCCTTGCCAGCAAACCTGCTCCGGCCTGGGCTCCTCTCTCCACAGGGCCACAGGTCCTGCCAGGAGCCTGCTCCGGCGTGG
>JAVKLA010000053.1:8780213-8795687 GCA_034782735.1 Sagittarius serpentarius | reverse complement strand
CGGGCCGCAGGGGAATCTCTGCTCCGGCGCCTGGAGCACCTCCTCCCCCTCCTTCTGCACTGACCTGGGGGTCTGCCTGCAGGGTTGTTTCTCTCACATGTTCTCACTCCTCCCTCTGGCTGAAGTTGCACAGTGGTTTTTTTTCCCCCTTAAATCTATGATCCCAGAGGCGCTACCACCATCTCTGATGGGCTCGGCCTTGGCCAGCGGTGGGTCTGTCTTGGAGCCGGCTGGCATTGGCTCTGTCGGACATGGGGGAAGCTTCGAGAAGCTTCTCACAGAAGCCACCCTTGTAGCCCCCCAGCTACCAAAACCTTGCCATGCAAACCTGATACAATGAGTCAAGAAAAAAGATATGTGAAGGTCTTTTAGGGACTGTAAAAACAACCTAAGGTAAGATTCACTTATGTGTTATGTTGCCCTGAATGAACAGTGACATAGGGAAAGATTTTAGAGCTTGTCACATATGCAAAAATATAGGCCACATCAAGGAAGGGATCCTGCTGATATCACAGTCAAAAGCGCTATTTGAAAGTGTAGTTTAGTTTAGACTTCTTTCTTCAAAGTAACATCCTATTCTAGCCCTTTTGTCTCACTTTCTGCAGACAGTTTTTATGAGAACAGGTAAGAACTAAATAGGTGATGTATATATCCTATTTTTACTAGACATTGTAATTTACAGAGTAATATATGACAGTAGGTCCTACTTTAGGGTATGAGCTTAAGTCATTTACAGTTAAATATAGTTTAGACATGGAACAGCTAGTTCCTATCATCTCTGTTCAACAGCTTAGAAAGAAACAGTGCAAAAATAATATTGTCCCCACAAGAAAGAGCTGGACAGCCTGTGTCTGACACACCTCTGTTGCTGTCAAATTCCAGAAGAGCATCAGCTGAACATGATTTTTTTACCTGCCAGCATTTTAATAAATGGAAAAACAGAAAAAAGAATTCCGGCAGTATTAGTAAATGGTGTCAGGATCACTTGGATCTTCATAACGTATCATGTCATAGATAAGGTAGGCAAAGGTGTAATTCTGTGGGAGCTGCTACCACTATAAGAAAATGGTGTTGAAGTCATTAGATGAGAAATGATGGCCATAAACAGCAGTCATGTTGCAAGTTCTTATATGAATTTGTCACCCTGTATAGACATCACAAAGCAATGAGTGAGAAGGGTGGGAAGTAAGGGACTCTGATTCAGTTTAACAAGGTCATGCAAGAACCAAACATTGAAACAGTGGAGCCCAGGGAGCAGGACAAACAGAACAAGTGCATGCTTATGCTGATATTATGGTGATAGTGCCAGTACATCAGGAGACCTCTGCAGGTTCAAGGAGAAATCCTTCAAGAATTAACTGACCATCAGTTACAGGCTGCACTGTTGGACTCCTTATAAGCACAATAAATTGTGTGGTATCTTAATGTTGGCTTAAATATCATATCGTGTATTGGCAGGGAAAATGCACTATTAAAGACCACGACACTGGGCTGAGTTCCTCTTACACATAACATCCGTTGCCTAAACCCGGTATTTAGTCTAGCGTGACTTAAGATGCCCTGGTTTGCCCAAGATCAGTGTGACTGATATGACGCAGGACTTACATGAGACTTGTGTCCTTCTGGAATGGCAGCTGAAGGCCAGATGTAATGCCCTAGGGTATCTCTGATAGAGTTGGATGTCCTTACATAGTCAGCCTAATGAGGAGTAAAGCCTTAAAGAGGAACTTCTGTTTCAAAGGACGTTTACAAGCACCCAGAGCACTGGATGTTTACTGAATTTACAGCTGATGGCATTCTCAGTCACGTGCAGTACCTTTTCTAGGAGAAACTGCAAAGCCTGTGAGCTGTTACAGGGTATTTCTGTGTGAGGCTCATAAGCACCTATATATTTTATCAGAGAGAGACACAGCAGCGTTCAGAATTAATTCTTTTTCTGTTATATACTCAAGGTAAACCACCCAGAATTATGTTATGAGATAACTACATGTGGAAAGTTATATGATCATACTTATTTTCTGAAAGGAAAAACACTGCCACTCCAGGTTTCTGGAGAAAAAAAGAGTGGAGTTAGATGGGCTTAATATAATAGCTGGCATTTTTCCTGTTAGTTTTTTATTAAGCTTTTGATTAAATGAAGATAAAATACTAAAATACTTGGTCTTACTATTCACAGTTTTGTGTAAGACCCAATACATAACTGTGCCGTGATATACAGTACTTACAACATATTTAAAAGTGATGCTTTACTTGGAATCTGCTCTAAATGAAGGGCAAATTGCTGGCAAAAAGAAAGAACAAACCAAAACCCTATTTTTTTCAGTTGAAGAATTGCAGATGGACGAATTGCCAAAATAAGTGGAAGATTTGCATAAATAAGCTTTTATCCATTTCACCAGCAAGAGGGCTTAACTTTTCTTTTTTCCCCTAAGCACCCTTATGATGGACCCGAAACGGAATGTGTATTCAGTGGCTAAGTTGTCCCTGGGACCTGATTATTTTGGAATCTTCTCTGCAGGTATAAAGAGCTAGCTGTAAATACAGTAATTTACTCCCTATACAATTCTCTCCTTTTCCAGTTTTATCCACTGCCTAATGAAGGTCTCACAGCTCAAATATTGCCTATTTTCTTTTATCTACAGCAGTATATATTTTATTAGTTTCATTTTTTGGATAACAGTTTTATACCTTAAATGTAACTCCAGGTGGGTTCCAATAGAGTAAAAGTGACTAGCCCCATGTTTCCCTTTAGCTAGAGGACTGGCTGCAGTTGTTAGGAGAGCTGTCAATCTCTTCCTAAAACATTCAAGTCCTTTGGAGGAAAGGACAGGCCAAAGGGGAAAACCCAGAAAGGAATACTTCTGAAGCTGATTATAAAGGAGACTGAGTGCTAGTCAAAGGTACAGTTCCAACAGAGTCTGATTAACATTCTCCTATAAAATAAGGACCAGAGAGTAAGCCATTAATTTTATGGCTATTTTTTCCCACCGCTTGGTTTTTCGTAAGTTGGACTTCCTTCCAGGCTAATTAACCACTAAACATTTTACAAGCAATCCAAGTGCGGAAGCAGTAAAAGATGAATTGCACTTATGAAGTAATTGACAAAGGGTATATTGGGCCTTTTAAGCAATGATATTGTGCATCTTAATACAGGAAGAAAGGATCCTTTGTACTGCAGTTTGATAGGTCATTAGTTAATTCTCAGAACTCTGCACAAGATAATAATGACTCAAGGCTAAAATGAACCTGCCTGGATTGGGGTGGGGAACCCTACCTCAAAACATCTCCAGAGAAAACACTTAATGTTCGTGTCTTGGCATTATCAAAATACCCCCTGTGTTATCTTAGATTAATTCCCTGGCTATTTTCTTTTCTTCTGACAGCAAAGTCAGAGCTGACAAACCAAGGCAGTTCTCAAGGAAATTCAATTACTGAAATGTCTGACAGCTTGCTTTGCTGCTTCTAACTAAAGTTTTGAAAGTTACATGCTGCATGTATAATATGGTTTTCACTACAAAGGAATAGATTTGCATTTTCTAGGGGGAAAATCATTTTAAAGCTGTAGGAGTCTAATGATAAAAGATAAAAAATGAAATGCTGAAGTTCCTGTTTTGCAAAGAAATGAAGTAAGTTGAGTGGCTGCCACATGAAACTAGGAAAACACTGTGTTTTCTTAAAAGCAGAATTTACTCACCTTTCCATGTAAATGAGGGAATGCCAGTCAATCTGAACAGTACCTGCATATATCATTTTCTAATTAGTCCCTATGATGCAAGATGCAAAGGTTTATAAACTTTTCAGTAACCAGGAATATTTTATTTGTTTCTATCTCAGCATCAATAACCTAAGCTCTGGGTCCTGTGAAGTTGTATGTCTCTGTTTGTCATTTGATTATTTTTTGAGATGGGAAAATTATGACAAAAATCTTGGTCACTGCACTTGCCTAAAGCAAATCAGACCACATTTGCCCTCTGTTAAACTCAGCCTTTTACTTTTTCTCCAGAAATTTGTAAACAGACAAAAGACACATCTATAAGCCATAAATGCTTTCTTGCAGGGTTAGGCGGTTAGCCACCTCCAGCTATCGTGCAGAAAGTGCAGAACCAGACTCTGAAATAAGACCTTGGGCTGTCTTGAGGTCGCCAAGTGAAAAGATGTGATCCAACAACTTCAGGAACCACTTAGATTCACGGAGCATGTTCCTAACTGTTATGAAAGACTTCTTAGCATTTACAATGTCAAATATGAAGAAATGCTCCGATTTGGCACCAGTTCCTTGAAAATCGTGATACTATTGCCTGCCTCCTAAGTGCTAACCTGCTGGTTAGAGTACGCTCCTGGGAAGCAGTAATTCCAGCCTCCTCGCTCTCCAAGCTGTAGGTTAAACTACTTGTAAGGAGTAAGAGAGGTGCAGTGGGAGCTGGAACCATTCATTGTGCCAAAAGGAAATGTATTTAAAAAAAGGAAAGAGAAAGTTAAGAGGTCTACCTTATTTCCCCCCCCTCCCCAAGGCTATTTATCCAATGCACATGCAACTGTCATTGGATTAAAAACAAAACAGGTTCCCTCTCACATGGCTCAGAACTATAAGGAGTAGCTGTAGTAGTAGCTGTAGTAGTAGTTGTAGTAGTAGCTGTCACCCCTTCTCCTGCTGCCTGCAATCTTACATTGTTGTCGCATAGTGGCTCAGATTCAACCAGAGGAGAAAAAAAATCTTTCCCTAATAGTATGGCTTACATAATGCTTAGTGCATCGGCACAGAGCTCCTCTTGACTGGAATTAGTAGCTACAATTTACCACTGAAAAAATATATCAGGCTTGGTGTTTTTGACTGTGCCAGTTTAAAAATGTAGCCTTTGCTTCACCACTGTATCACTCCTGCTTTATATCAGAGAAATTCTATTACAGAAAATGGTCTTATGCCAGCATAAAATTAGAATAACACGATGAATCAGCTCCAGCTTTCAGCAGAAATAGGTCTGTGTAAAGAAACAAGCTGTAAACCTTCCCAGCATGCAAAACCCCTCCAAAAATCTTTCTTTAGATTGCCTGGATCACCAATCCAGTTTAAATGCAGATTCATGGTTACTGAATCATTATGGAGTATAGACACCGCATGGTACCCCTTTCACTAAAGCTGAATTACAGTAACTACTGTAACAAAAATGCTCTCACTTCCTTTTTCGGCCAGACTGTTAATGTCAGAGGTAACTTTAAAAATGCATTATTCCAAGTGAACAAACCTGATAGAGATCAGGAGGCACATCTACCAAAGGATCTCAGAAAAAATTAGACTTCCAAATCCATTTTCAAAGATGACACAAACAATTCAAGAGCCTAAACCTTTGGGATTTAGGCTCTTATGTGCTGATGCATTATCTGATAGTGAAAGTAAATTGTTTTGGAAAATTTTACCCTAGGACAAAAAATTACTGTCCTAGAGATAGAAATTCAGAGCATAGGCACAACAACAGAGCAGGAGCCCCTAATGTGCAGCATGAATAAATTAGCTTCAGGGATCAGTTTACAATGCATATGGATTATCTCCACCCCAAAGTGATGAACGTGACTATGGGGTTTAATAGATGGACATATCTTCTTCAAGATTTGGACTTGGAGAATTTAATTCCATTTCATTTCACTCCTTTCGTTCAGGCAATTAAACAATCAGCAGACCTTTGGGCTAAATTTGATGTAGTGACCTTTGCTATTTCTGCACTGCGGTTTGAGCATTTACACACCAGCTGACTTCCACCAGTTAAAAACTTTCTTTCCAAAGATTAACCCAGTATTTTAATAGGTCTGGAGAGGTGCAGTACACCACACCAGACCCTGCGCAGTGCTGGACCTGCAGCTACAACATAACCTGCAATTGTGATAGTTTAGAATTAGCTTGAATATACTATAAAAGCATAATTCACATCTACAACTACAGTGTGGCCAACCCCTTAGAGATGAAAAGCAATATACTCCAGTATCACCTCTGGGAGTTGTCTAGTCTCCCCTTTTTGATATTGAAAAATTATTGCTGGAAGCACATTATGTTATAGGACTTGGACACAAGAACCAGCAATATAATTTCGGTACCAACTTTTAAAACAGTGTTTCCTTCAGAAAGTCTAGATGTGACACCTAAGATCTCAAAGGATTTGGGCTGTTTTATACAAATTCAATACACGATTTTAAGGTTTTGTGCTAATGATTTTGATGTATTGTTACACACGCTCAGTGTGTTTGACTATAGCAGGGATTAAATAAATTGTGTTTTAAGGATTTAAGGTTGAGAGGAAAGGATTTGACTATGTAAATTGAGGTCTAGGAGGTCCTTGGTTCATTATACGTGTCTTTGGGATCTTGTATCACCTTCGGTCTTTGAGACGACTGCTATGTATATTTTCAGATACATAGGATTACATAAAACAAAACTCAAGAGAGTTATTAAAGTTATTAAATTAGCTTTGCAATTAAATCTAAAAAATAAACATTTTTTTAGAGTTTAGTTTAGACCAGCAGTATACATAAACAGAAAAAGAAAAGAAAGGATTTACTATGGATTCAGTTAACACTCGGCACGAATAATTGAATTTTCCCAATGTGAACTCCTCTTATGGTAATGGATGTACTCAGAAGCCCCAGAGCAAAAGTATTAAGAACTAGATTAACATATAAAAGAACACACATCAATATAAAAACATATTTGGTCTTAAATATGCTTGGATGAAAAGAATGCCAACCTGGCCTCCTAACAGGGTCTTCTTCAAGTCTTATTTTCATTACTTTAGTGGGAAGTGAGAACTGGTTGTAGTTTTTTACAAGATTTGATTTCAAAGGTATAAAGTACATTAAATATTTCAATTATGTTTGTCTAGAAAAAAATATTTGTAAATTATGTGTATTAATAATAAGAAAAACCTGACAGAAATTAATGAATGATCTCCTTCGGGTATCAACTAATAGTACTGCATCAATGACCATGTTGCAGGAAAATCTCAGTGTTTTAAAGTGTTGAAACTTGATTTTGTGAAATCTGACTGAACAAAAGCCAGACCAAAGAGGAAGGACAAAAAAAAACCTCATGCCCAAGAGATAATAGCCAACATTCTTAAATATGTTTGTTAACTTTCTGCATCACAATCTTAGATAACATAAAAATCTGATTTTTCTAATAGGTGCTTCATTTTGTCTTCAGACTTCTTGAAAACCCTTTAGTTGTTTTTCTCAAATTTTAAGACTCCTACAAATCTTGGAAGTATTAATCAAGCAACAGAAAAGAAACTGATACTTTACACAATGTCACATCAACAGAAAGTAATGTCTATATTATTGAATTCCACATTAACAGAAACAGAGAGCAGTTCAGATAGAAGATAGTGTAAGATTGTCACAGTACTCTGAGCAGCCATGGTTTATAGGGACCTTCTTCTGTCCTCGCATGTACGGAAGGGTATCTGACTAACCAAGCAGAGATTACCCAGGAAGAATTACCCAGAGAAACCGTCTGATTTCTGAATGTATGCTTAGATGGCTGTATTTGTCTAAACAGAAATGATAGATAACAGTATAACTTTGGTTGGATTTTTATTCAATAATATTTCAATACTATCCATATACCAAATATATAAATGTTAATTATATCTCATTTGCTGTGTTTATCAGCATTTGAAGGTTTTTCTGGTATGAGTACACTAGCATGGTCCTTGACTGAAAGAATCAAGAGACAAGACAGACTGTGCAGTGAGTCAAAGAAAAAGTAAGATAGGAGGTATAACTGATAAGAAAAATAAAATAGCTGAAATAATATAATACCAGAGTCTGAGCTATTATGCAAGTATTGATGTTAAGGAGCTTTGTTCCTCAGTACTGTCCATAAATATAAACCTGTTTAGCTGAGAGTTACATGGGACATTACACCTAAATTGGTTCATCACAGTACTGGGTAAAGCCCAGGTTGGTGGCAGATGATTTTTGTGGGATACAGCCATAACTATTGGACTGCGCACAGTCCACCAGTGCCTTGTCGCCCTTCATGCCCAGCACAATAGCTATGTCCTCCCACTGTCCTCTGTGGAGACCTCATAGAACAGAAAGATGTTGTGACAGGCAGAAAAAACAGAGAATAAGTTTCCATAAACCCACAGAAACAGCAGACAAATTATTTTAGAATTATTTAAAAAGGAATCAAAACCAAAAACTCCTCAGATCTTAAATGTGCGTGAAATCACCAGCCTGGACATGAGTGCAGCTTTGCAGCACAGTCACTATACGAGAAGCCTGAAAATCCGGGCTACTTCTTGTGCAAATACATACCCTGAAGAAAATCATCTCCTCCTGACCTGTGGTGCTACAATGCAACACACATTTTCATTCTCAATGCAAGAGCATTAAGCAAAGGCTGCAGACCTGCCACACCAGGTTTGCAGGGGATTCCAGCACACTTGAGTCCACACAAAAGCCGTCAGTCACCTCTCTCACTATGCATCCTGATCAGCACGGCAGTGGGGTGCAGTAACGTTGCATGTGTCCCCAAATACAGCTATATTGATGCTTTCTACCCAAATGAAAGCGTATTACAAGTTGTAAGCAATGTGTCCTTATTTGGTATTTCTCATTGGATGAATGTCACTATTCATAATGAATTTAGACTCCAGAATTGCATTATCAAGCCAAAGTGTATAGGAAATGTATGTTACTCTTCTCTCAGTGGAATGGGAAATATGAAGTCATAAATGATCCTCATGCTTAATAAATAGTTATAGTTATTACACATGATAGGAGGCCAGATTGTGCCATCCTTCCTCATAATGCATGGTACCTTCATTTTCAAGTGGCTCTACTGAAATTAATATTGCTATATGGAGAACAAGTTATGGCTCAAAATGAAGAAGCCTAAAAAATACTTCATTTTGGTTTTTGGACGATAATCATAGTACTTCCAATAATAATCCAGTAACACTCTACCCCTCCATCAACAAGGCTCTGCCTGGATGCACATATCAAAATAGGGAGATGCAAGGTTATACAAGCTCTGGATTACATTCAGCGTGCTTACACTTGCTTTCATAGACAACTGAGTGCAAAAAGATTACGCAGATATGTATAGTTGCAAGTATTCAAAGCTGTTGGCAAGATTTAGGTTTAATGGCTGTGATGAGGTATTTCTTTTACTTTTTTAATATTAAAAACTTAAGCCTTTCATTTCTTTTTCTATTAAACACTGTAACTTTTTAAAAGCCTTCTCTCTATTTTTCTCTTTTTGCCACTTTATATGCACTCTTCTTCATGTCTTACTGTGTTTAACATTCCTTCAAACATTGTCTTTCGTCCCTAGAATTGTTTGAGTCTAAAAGGACCTTTGCTGGGTCATCTATCCATTTCATCCCTCCTGTGTCGTGTTACTTCTTTTAATTTGTTTGGTCCAAAACCATCTCTAATAGATGAGTAGCTATTTCACCTTGAATACCTCTGGAGACAGTGACTCCCTAGCATCCTTTGGCAGTTTGTTTCATTGTCTATCTGGTTTTATAGTTTCAAAGTTTTTCATAATATTTAACCTACATTTTCCTTGTAACAGCTCAAGCATATTACTCTGTCTTGGGTGACTAATGAGAATAATTTCCCTTGTCCTTTTACATATCTGTAGAGAGCTATCATGCTTTTCCTAAGTCTTCTTTTCTTTAGATTGAACGTCCCACTTATCTTATTAACCTTTTTCTCCCCTCACAGATCTTACTTTCCAAACCTTCTATCATTTTCTTGATCTTCCTTTTCTTCGTTTCATGTCCCATTGCTCAAATGATAAAAGGAGAAGACAAAAGCCAAGGAAAACTGTAGGCAAGCTTTTGAAAACAAAGCACAAAATAAGATTTTGTTTTAATTCACACTCAAAAATACAAGTACAAAGAATAAGATATCCAACTGAAAATCACCACTGGGGGGCTGATGTGTGCACACATGCAGGCTGTGTGCGTTAATTGTATGACTGTTCCAATCCTTTGGAAAATAGTGTGGCTGCATGTCAAGATCTAAAGCAAAAGGACTGAGATTTCAAAACAGAAATACTGACTCAAACAATCCCTTGCCTATTGAAATAATTTGTCCTTGCCTCAGCTGCAGGTCTCGTTTGATTTTTTTTTTTTTAAGTGATAGTTTTGATGCTTTCACTTCACAGCACTACAAAACAAAGTAAAGAGAACTTTCTAAAAGTAGTGAAGAACTAATTTAGTCATGTCTGACTTAGGATATTAGGACAATGCAACTCCACTAGTGGTCAGTCTTTAAGAACACACAAGCTGCAATATGGGGTCAGAACAAAAAGCCCACAGCAGTGTCCCTGGCACTGGCCGGCAGCAGGTGAATATAAGAAGCGGAACATGTTGTACTGACAGGGTCTGAGCACCAAATGTTTTAACTCAGAAGAATTTAATTTAAAATGGGTTTATTGTTCAGTTTGACCTCTGTAATTGGTTTGTTCCTTGTTTCATTGAGCTCATCCCTCTTGCTCCCTTGTGCAAAACTGAATTCCACAGGAACTCTGCTGGCACTGTATGAATCATTTTCAATTATAAACATTATCACTGATGATGTTTAACTTGCCAAGAGAGACGATAAGTACCAATTTGAATCGGCATGTTTCACTCCCAAAACAAAGGCGAGTTTTCTGTGACACAAACTGGGAGAGAAAGCACACTGCAGCTCTTTACTCTGTTTAGGATTACTTGAGAGGGTTCATTTTCATCTTGTTCCCCTCCCCCAGCCTTCTTCAGTCCCCAGACAAGTCTCGTGTCAAAGGCAGAAGAAACTAGAATGTTATCGCTACAGGGGACTCGTCTAAAAAGTAATTAAACTGCTCAACCAGAACTCTTATTACCATTTTCCTTCACAACTTCATCCAGAAAACACAAAGAGTGAACTGAAAGATAAAACATCAGAAACATCTCATAATGCTGTTACATTCTTATGTTAGATATTATTCCACTTATATCTAAGGCATGTGTGAAGAAATACCACTATTCGAGAATCACCACTCTTACTACAGGAGTCATTAAAAACCACTGGGTCATTGCAACGATATGGCAGTCTTCTCATCAAGTGCACCGCACTGTTGGCACAGTCCTATAGTGGATTTTTCAAGTGAGACCAGAGACTTTTCTCCATGCTCTGGTGGTATAGGGCTAGACTGAACTCTGCACCCAGTGAAGACAGTGGTTCAGTTCACATGAATAACTATTCCCTATGACTTGCTAGGGGCTCCTTATCTTCTCCAGAACTGTTAATGACAGATGCATTATAATAGACATTTCAAATAATATCCTTTTTGGAATAAAAAGTATGAACCACACAAAAAAAATCGTTTAATAGAATTCATTGATTTAGCTTTAGGAGAAAAACCTGATCTGAGTTACTAATGCATAGATTCCACTTTCAAAGTGTAATTCAACCTTTACAGTTATAACTGTGCTTTATCCAGTAACATATCTCCCTTCTTACCACCGCTGAGCTAACTGCTAACGTGGTCACCGGGATGGAATATAACTGATGAGATGAAGTGTTTTGAGTGTCTATATTTCAAAATGTAAACAAACGCAAACTTGTTACTCTGGGTTAGGGAATATTAGAGCTGTCATTTCTGTTACATCAAAGCCAGAAGAAAAGGGCATCTCTTGTTTTCTGTTTCCAGTTCTGTCTCCCAGAAATGTGTCTCTCCGACTCTGCCCCTTGCTTCCTGATGGAAGCCGCAGAGAGATTTCATTTGCCACAGGCATTTTTGCATGTGTCACTCAGGTGGCCAGAGAGTTGTGCTGCCTGGGTGATGGGACAGTAGAGAGGATTTCCTCCCGAACTACCCCCAGTCCACAGCCGAGCGCCGTGCTGTTCCTGCGCTCACCTCCACTCTTCCCTCCTCCTTCCCCTCTGTTGGGCAGAGTTAAAAGTTGGGTAGCCCTGCTCTGACAGGACAAAGGTAGGGCTCTCACTCTGTTTCCTTTCATTTTATTAGTGCCTAATGGAAACGTACTAAGCTTGAATAAGCCCTTTATAACACTTTGTGACTACCGACTTACGCAAAAAGTTAATGAACGAAGCAAATGCTCACACATATTTTTGAACAAGTTGGTGTGGAAGTGTCCCTTGACTCAGGATAGGACCTTTTTTACACATTTGCTGGCTTTTCCATAAACCAGGTTGAAATAGCAAAGCAATTGGGAAGGGGAGCCGAGGGCTTTCAAGAGAAGGATTGTGAGGTAGGTGACCCAGAGCACATGAAGCAACTAAGCTGTCAGATGTGTTGCCTGAATTTTGTAAGAAAACGGATCACAAAATATTTCTAGGGAATGACAGTTCTGAGGATGGGGAACAGGGCTTGCTCTCCCACAACATGAGAAGCAGGGCAGTTGACTGTGATTTCTGTCTTCTCAGACAGATGAGGCCAAAGCCGTGAGTACAGCCTGCCATGCTGTGGCAGTCTTCAGCTAAGAGGTAGAACTTGGGGTTCATTTTCATTGATCCCAGGTTAAGGAAGCATCCAACTCAGTTACCAAAGCCCAGATCTATACCAAATCCTCAATCTTCAAATCCTGCACCTTCACTGTCTCTGACGAAACAAAGACTTGGCACATCATCATCTCTGACCTCTGAGTTAGTGTAAAGGATGCAACAGATTGTCTCTTTTTTTATGTATACAGGCCCCATCAAAGCCCTTCACAGATATCAGTGTCCATAGTAATTATAGAAGTGCCATCTCCAAAGGATGTGCAGCTTCTTTCATTTCACAGTAAGTCTGGTCTTTTTTGCCTTCGTACTTTGTCTTTAATTAGATCGTTTTGTAAGTGTGGGAGAAATTACCAGTGACAAATGTGACATGTAATACAATTGTTTCATCTGTTTTCCAAAAGTGAGCTCAAGTTGCTCAGATACTATTCATATATACCTGTAAATGGTATTAATTATTTTTCTTTTGAGGTTATTTGTTTACTATTGCTTACACTTATTTATAATGAGTTCAGTTCCACCCATCTGTCAGCTGAAAGGAGCCTCAAAACAGGTGCTTTCTCTGACTTTGAGATCCTTTTGTAATGCCAGTGCGGTGAAAAGAGGCCTTAAGGTAAATGACAATAAAGCGCTACCTCTATTTGCCATTCATCATTCACTATTTCTTATTTGTATTGTGTGACTTGTCAAATGTATTGTTTCTTCTCAATGAATGAGGAATTAGAAGGTTTGAAGCAGGAGAATAACAAAGGTGTCGAGTAAATAAAGCACTTCTCTTTTGTCACTTACCCTAAACTGGAGGTGGAAATTGGCATGTTCAAAGTAAGTGCTAAACCAGAAAGGAGCAGCAGGGTAGCCCATACAACAAAGCAGAAACTGAGACATACTTTACATTAATTCCTGAAAGACGAGTGATGAACAAAACTGTGCCCAACAGTTGGGATAAATGAGAGACAGAACTGAAGTAATCAGGAATGAATGAGTCCCATAATTACCATGGTTAACAATCCATTCTATTCTCTTTCTCCCTCGGTCATACATTTTAAGTGAAAAGCTGGAAATCTGGAACCAGAGGAAACAGAGAAAGAGCTTTACCCTGTATTACTGAAGCAGTGGGAAGAAAGGAAGATTCATTCTCATTCCTTGCCCCTATTGGAATGAAAATGGACGCTTATTACTGCACTGATGACAAGCATACTGAAGAAAGAATATTTGAATAACTCTACCGCCTTTATTATAGCAAATACAATGTTTTTTTCTCTTCTGTTGGAAAAAAAATCATTAAGTAGAACTCAAAACTCAAAACACTAAACTAAAAGCTTAAACCTCAAATTGCCTCTTTCTACTAACACATCTTACAAGTTATAGTGCATTTGTTATTTGTAAAACAAAATGGCATCAAAAAGATTTCCAACAAAAATAGATTAACAATTACTCCAAATATTAAAAATTCCTCTTTCTTTTTTTTCTTTTCCAAGAAAGCCATTTCAGGATTAAATTGTACCCAAAGGGCTTGCAATTTTATCAATAGCAGAGGAAGCTATGCTGAAGAGATACCATTTTCATTCATTCTGTACTTGTATATAATAGCTTTATTTATAAAACCTTTATAGGGTAATGACACAGTCTACTTCACAACAGTTGTACTTTCATGGTAGACACTGATATAAGGCTTTCAAAAATTATGTCACTACAGAGTACTTGGAAGGTACCAATGACTATCTCTGCTCTTCACTTTAGGGAATTCGTTATTATTAACTTCGTCTTCATTTTTTGCAGTTATCTTTTGAAGGTGGTCAAAGTACTTTTGAAGACCATGACACATAGCAGCATTTCTGATAAGCACAGTTTCCTTAAGAACATCCGTACAGAGGGTTCAAGTGACAAACAAGAAATTGCTGTCTCAGCAAAAGACTATCGAATAAAGTGGTTTTCGCTCAGTGGCTTTGAATAAGAAGTGGAACTATCCAGACTGTCTAAACTAGAATGAAACCTTTACAATCATACAATTGTACAATGTTATCTTATGCTAAAAGAATATAAGTTCAACACTCTGTTAGAGCAAATATCTACTGATAGCTTTTTTCAAAATATCTAAAAGGGTGGCTTTAACTCTCTGATCACAAATTTGCAGTATGTTTTCCGCTTAAATAATGCTGCAATGTCATCAGCGCACTCTCTACACTCCAGCCCTGGGAAAAAAAAAAGAGGAAGCTACTAAAAGAAGTCTTCACTTCAGACCCCGTTCCACAGTGTGGTGCGAAAACAAGGTGATATCCAAAAGTGTTTGTAGCTATCAAAATAAAATTGAACTTTCTTTTCTGTTACAGTGTGAGGTTTCCAGTTTCTTTATTAATGCAGTCTTGCCCTCATTTCACATCCTGAGCTCATGACTCACTTCCAGTTGGGAGCTCCACCTCTGTAGCTGAGCATGGACTGGTCTTATCTTCTCATACGTGCTAGCTGAGGTAGCAACCCTTTAATTTGGAGCCACTGTCTTAGAAGTAAGAGTATACTGACCTTGATTTCAAATGTAGTTCTGCACCTCTCCCTCGTAAATGCCAATATTGAAGGGTCTACAGAAATTAATCCAAACAGTCCTTTTTACTGGTCTTTTAACATATGAACACTCAGCTACTTTAGCATTTGTAACTCAAACCAGGCAGCTCCCCATTCGCACACTTCAAAAAGAATGAACTGAGGCCTGTGTATGAACCCCTACCAAGTGCCTGCCCTTCATCACTCCCACTGTAATGAGATAGAGCCCTGGAGCCTGTGTTTGTTACTACAAATTTTTTGATAAACCTGTAAGAGCTGTTCAATTCGATTTCAGTATGCTAGTGAAAATATCTAAAAAATTTGGGAGCCCAAGCACCAGTAAAAATATGATGTGGTGTGTTGACCCTGGCTAGGTGCCAGGTGCCCACCAAAGCCGCTCTATCACTCCCCCTCCTTGACTGGACAGGGGAGAGAAAATATGACAAAAGG
>JAVKLA010000053.1:8758383-8779081 GCA_034782735.1 Sagittarius serpentarius | reverse complement strand
AAACATCAGGGTGTTACCAACATTCTTCTCATACTGAACTGAAAACACAGCGCTGTACCAGCTACTAGGAAGACAATCAACTCTATCCCAGCAGAAACCAGGACACATGCCAAGGTTTGGGTAGTGAGGGGGGCTACAGAGGTGGCTTCTGTGAGAAGCTGCTCAAAGCTTCCCCTATGTCCAATACAGCCAATGCCAGCCGGCTCCAAGTCGGACCTGCCGCTGGCCAAGGCCGAGCCCATCAGCGATGGAGGTAGCGCCTCTGGGATAACAGATTTAAGAAGGGAAAAAATTTGCTGTGCAACAGCAACTGTAGCCAGTGGGAGGAGAGAGAACTTGTGAAAGAAACAACCCTGCAGACACCCAGGTCAGCGAAGAAGGAGGGCAAGAGGTGCTGCAGGCGCCGGAGCAGATTCCCCTGCAGCCCGTGGGGAAGACCATGGTGAGGCATGGTGGGTCGACCTGGGCTTGACGCCAGGTGCCCACCAAGCCACCCAAGCCACTCTATCCCTCTGCTCCTCAGCAGGACACAAAGGTGAGAAAATAAGACGGAAAAAACTCATGGATCAAGATAATGGCACTTTAATAAAGCAAAAGCAAAGGCCTTGCGCAGAAACAAAGAAAACCAAAAGATTTATTCTCTACTTCCCATCAGCAGGCGATGCATAGCCACTTCCCAGGAAGTAGGGCTTCAGTATGCATAGTGGTTGCTCCAGAATACAAACATCATAATAATGAATGTCCCCCCTCTTCCTCCTCCTTTCTCTTAGCTTTTATTGCTCAGCAGACTTCATATGCTATGGAATATCCCTTTGGTCAGTTTGGGCCAGCTGTCCTGGCTGGGTCCCCTCCCAAGATCTTGCCCAGCCCCAGCCTACTGGTGAGGAGGGGAAGGCTGGGGAGACAGCCTTGATGCCGTGCGAGCACTGCTCAGCAGTAGCCAAAACACTGGTGTGTTATCACCACCTTTCTAGCTACCACTACAAAGCACAGCACTATGAGGGCTGCTATGGGGAAAATTAACTCCATCTCAGCCAGACCCAATACACTGATTCAGGAAGGATCATTTGGTGTCAAACAATTCTAATATTGAAAAAGAAAACAGAGTGAGGGGGTAAAAAAAAACCAAAACCACAAAAAAACCAAAAACCAAACCAGAATAAATGGCTTTTATGATAGAACTACAGTAAACTAAGACTTGAGACTTTTTTTTTTAAGATCACTTTAATGAAACTGGACCAGGAGGATGAGGTATGAAAAACATGCCTTGTGTAAACAGTTATTCTCTATTGTTTATACAGACCACTAGGAATGTCAGAAGTCAGACTGAAAAATGCGTAAACGTCATTTCAGAAGCAAATGCAAACTGACATAGAGACCTCTGACATGAGGTCAAGACAACTATCGTTTGTTGTCTTCTGGCTGAAGGAAATCCCTGCTTTCCACTGAATAACAGGTCAGACTTCTGTTCAGTGTTCCTGTGCTGAAATGAACTAATCATCTAGGTATAGGTGAAGAAGTGGCAATAAAATAATAAAGAACATATACCCATCAAATGAAACAAAAGCCCTTAGGCAACAGCCATTCGAAATGTCTGTTTGTAAAAAAGTAATTGTACTTGGAACTGAAATGAGACCTCCAAAGAATTAAGATTACGTCTTTTCAAACTTTCACAGATAGTAGGATCAATGCCCACATAGGCTCAGAATTGCTGACAAACACTTCTTTCTGAGTTAAGTTTATTTTCTATTCCTATAAAGGCCTACTTTTTGACATAATACGGAACACAAGACAGAGCAGTAGATACATGTATACACATAGATGTGTGCAAAAGAATCTCATTTCAGTAACATCCACAGCTCAAATGGGGAAGAAACTTGGTACTCTTTGTTAAAACAATTATTCAGAAGGGAATAATTGGTGCTCATTAAAAGCATTGGTCTGCCTGTGCTGGAAAAGATGTAAACACAGGCAGGAGCACTGCGAGCTTTCCACGTTTGCCCCAAAGTACCTTTGAGCTGAATGTATTTCAGTCTCCTTCCTTGGCCTGTCTTCTGAGATTGCCAGTTGGGGCACCAATTAGCGCCTACTTGGCAGTGCTTTCATGTGACTTGCACACCTCCCTAGCAGGCTGGGAGCTGAGGTGGAAGAAATGTGTTTAATAAGGACAGAGAGATAAGCTGAATGGAATGGAATGAGAGTGCCTCCTTTTAAACCTGAGCAGCTCAGCTAGTGTTGACCCACATGGATATCTACAATAATCACCTGTCATGGCTGTTACTACCCTGCAGCTAATTACCAAAGCTTAGATTTCTGTTTTTTTTCAGGTTCTAGATTACAAACACTAATTTTCAGTTACCTGTACATGGTCTGCTTCCAGCACTTCCTTCTATGCCAAACAGTGAAAAGCACAGTTGAAAAACAGTGCGAGGAACACCCTTCCTTCTTATCTCACTCCATTTACTTCTCACTTCTAAACATGATCTTTTTTCTGAAAGAGGACAGGAAGATGATTTTTGCTGAAATTGAATTCAGTGGCTCCTTCATTGCACAGTTTAATTACTATTCACATGATTTAATAGAGACAGTACTCATAAAACTGATTTATTATATTATTATTCTGTTGTGATTACAGAAGGTGTAGGTATATTCCTGAAGTCTGAAAATTTAAGATAAGTTTGGATATCAACTCCTTTACTGAGCATGACAAATGCAGAGAGTTTTTGTTTCAGCAGTGAAATGTTGTTCCGTGATAGTATTTCCTACCTTAGTGTTTTACCCAGCCTGGGATATTTTGCCATAACAATTTTATTACCAGCCTGTTATTTACAGCACAGTATTCATGGAGTTAAAGGCACTACAACACCTGCACATTTCACTCTTAACTCTTGAGGAAAACATGATGCATGTGAATTAATAAAAATATAGGGGTACTATGCCAACAAGTTGGTGGTCTCAGTCAAGTTGTTGGTGCACGAGTTTCCACGTTAAATAACACTACCACTAACAACTCTGTTGCAAGCCCTAGCTGAGATGACAAAGATTTAATCAATGTGGGGTAGGTTACCCTGAGACTAGGATAAGACACAATTGTCAAGGAATTAGAGGGGGGAAGTTTGCGTTACTCTTGTTATCCTGTAAATAAAGACAGGGCTGGAGTTTGAAGGGCTGTCAGCTTGGCACCTTTCCTGCACTTTTCCTGAGTTCTGAATTGTGCTTATTTATTTTTAAATCATACATGTGGCTACGATTTCCTTGCAGAATATTTTACCCAGAGTATTTGGTAAACGTAAGAAAAACAAGAGAAGCCAAGCTACCTTGTACTGGTATAAATCAAGTGTAGTAGTGAACAAAATGTGAAATTAAAAGTTACAAATATAAAGGGAGCAAGAGTACTCAAGAAACAAAAATCATCAAGAAATGAGTAATTTCTAGGATTATTATTGCTAGAAGAAGTCTAAAAAGGAGAGTAGGAGGTATAAAAAGGTATAAATGTTAGGTGTAAAAGTTACCAGGTAAAAAAAGAAACACATATAAAAGTTAGCAGAAGATTTAGAATAGTATATCCAGTAGAATGGTTAAGAGCTATCTAGTTTCCCAGACAAACAATCTTTATTTATATAGTTATTTATATAGTTAGAATTATTTATCTAGTTAGGGAGGCATGTAGGCATTGACTGTCTATAGACAAGATCCCCTGAAATAGTAACTGACAAGAAAAAAAAAATATCTGGCTTGAAAAAAGGCAGACAAACATTCGGGAACTTTCCCATTGTATTTCCAAGGTACTGTCCTCTTCTTGTTAGCAATACGGTGATGCTTGAAGTCTCCCTTGCAACTGCACGGCATGAAAGATTCAACATCCCTTAGGACCGTGAAACTTAAAACTTCCAGATTAGTTTTACCACTGAGATACAAGACGGGCTCACAACTAATCACTTCTGATTACAGAAAGCACAAAAAGTAAGATCAGACATAGGTCCTCCAGTTCTTGCTTGTGCAATGGGTCGCTCAGGCAGGCCAGATTAGCCTGCCTAGTCTGAAGCTGTTTCAGTTCAAGCTCTGATGGATGGGGAAATATTATGGATCAGTTTATGGTCCATCTGTGCTTATTAATGATAAAGGAGTAGTAAGTAAATTACTTATCTTATGAAAATTATCTTGGTAGTGGTAATTGCCCCCACTTAAATGGAAGGACTAAGATTATAATTCTGAGAACACATGCACACTATTTCAGTAAAGCAAAAATGAAAATTGTTCAGTAAAATGAAAATAATTTTGTTTTCTTGACTAGAAAAATGGACATAGAACAAAATCATTTTGTGCCATCCTCAATATTTCACCTCCTTTTTCTTCATTAATATTATATATTGCCCTCAGAACATTTTATTTTTGAAATGCTAAAGTTCAAATATTCTTAATTTTTTTTTTAAATGTTGTCAAAACTACTACCCAAATCACCGCAAACTTTTGTTTAGGAAGAGAAGGACCTCATGGAGGACAAACCTCCTGTGTTTCATGGTTCCTCTAGTTACATCCCTCTACCCAGGGATACTTTGGAGGCTCTCTCTGAAGTGTTTCATTAAGTTTGATCATACAGAAAGTGTCTGAAACTACCACAGAATATCCTGCAATGCCTGGGGCTTTGAATGCCCCCTGTGCTGTTAAGAGAGAGTTGCAACTTGTTGTAAAGCTGTTGTTCTTTCACCTGCATGTCCTTATCAAGAGCTCCTTGCATCTGTGCACCACATACAGAAGGGTGCAGAAACCTTACGAACAGTGACACCAAAAAATTCTGAGCTCAGGTACACTTGTTTTCTGAGCTGTTAAAGACAAAAAGATAACTTGGGGTGAGATAAGAGAATACAGAGAGAGACCCAGTGGATGACAATGGATGACTTTACCTCTAAGGTGCTGCTTTCTCTAATAGCATCGAGCTTGTTTTGTAAAAGAAGATACCTCAGGACTGATAAACAGAGGTATTATTCATTCTTCACTGTTCCTTTTAGAATTTTAGAAACTTTCATTACGATCAGCATAGTTACGATAGGCACAGTTAAAAATACATGGAGAGATATGCAGTTTAACTTCAGCCTAATGAGCTTAATTGTATGGATAAATCAGGAATCACAGCCTAGTGCAGCTACACTCCCTTGCTCTCTCAGGGGATGACAGAGCACTCAGCAGACCCCACTTACACCGTCAGTGGGTTTTACATGCCAATTCTCTGAACTGAAGAGCTTCACACTAAAGTCAGGGAGATTGCACAGAGGTCCAGAGGCGTATATGTGTTGGTCGGCATCCTAGACAACGGTAAGGCCTAGAGGCAAATGCCAGCTAGCAGTAGGCTTTACTTCTGTTTACAACTGGCAATACCTGATGGAAGAAGTCTAGCAGCAGAGATATGCTTTGCTTAGAAAATCAGTATATCTTTTCCTGGCAAGAGTATTTTTGAGAGAGGAACTTATGTCTCTACTAGAATCATTTATTGGAAATCACCGTTCTAAATTATGAGAAAATGGGACAATAACTGAATGTAATTAATAATACAGGGGAAGGAGAAGCTTAAAGTGCTATATGAAGCCACACTGGCTAGTTACGTTCACAGTTTGACTGAGATACAAATAAATACAGAGAGTGACACTTTTGCTAAGGTTAGGACTTGCAAAGACTCCCTAAGGCAGCTGACTTTCAGTAAGCCTAGGACAGTTCAACGTCCTAAACACCTTAAAAAATTCCAGATTAAACAAACTAGTAAACATCATTTGAAGGAGAAATGCCGATACTACTTTTCTTTTCAATATTCCACTCTTAGCATCACATCTTTAAAGCACTCGCTTTTGGATTGTGCAGAAGGGAATGACCGTCACTAGGATGTTGATGTCTGTCAGGGGTACGCATAGTGGAGCTGTCAATAGAGTCAGGATAAGCAGGGGAAACAGCAGTCTAAAACAGAGATACCTGGGGTCCTGACTGTAAGCCAAGGAAAGCCACTTTTGTGGCATTCATAAGTTAACATACTAGGGTTATTGATTTACATTCACTTTAGCACTCCTTTTAGCCCTGGTTTGCAACCGCAAAGAGTTACTGTTTCAAAGAGAACTCAGTCCTGTTTTCCTTTGTGTGCAAGTGCAAAATGTCACATGCAAATAGATAAATTAGGTTTTGATCATCCGGATGGGCTTTGGCACATGTATATATTTTATCACTAGTGCAAGCAGATGACAGTGCTCAAAACATACACAGGGCAGTGCTCTGGGGCTCTGGGGTTTTGCCCTTCTCTCGAACGGATGAGTCACAAAAGATTTTTTTGAGTATGCTACGGGTTTTGTCTAAGGCTGTATCTGGGCAGTATTTTGCAGTAACATGCAAGCTTACCCTTGTTTTTTTCTCTCCATGTAAATGTAAGTTCACTCTGTGATACTATAATCTGGTCAGACAACAAGCGACTGTTAGCATGGGCCTGAGCCTAAACCAACATAACTAGCTTCCTAACAGGATCTGATAGTTCACGATCAACACCAGGCCAGCACGAGCTGTGCAGTTGCAAGATCATAGCTGGATCCCATTTGACTCACACAGACAAAGCCCGTATCTACCTACTAAACATCATGTTAGCAAAGCCTGAGAGACTCAGGCTGTGATAGAAAGATGTAGCCAACTCATCTTTAAGGTAGCTGGTACTAGATCAAAAATGCTGCAACTACATGACAGAAAATGCTTCTCCCTAACTCTGCCAGCTATGTGAGTATAAATTCACTTTGTCATCTCATATTTGTTCAAAACATGTGGGTACATACCGGTAGGCTTTTTGCTGGATCACAAGACTTCTGCCTTCCCATAGCAAGCATAAACCTGATATAAAAGCATAAACGGCATACACTGTGTTTCACGTCCTTTGACTCATCTGACAAAACAATTGTGAGCTCATTCCTGTGCTGAATCAAATTTCTAATGCTGGACAATCCAACAGTGCACCATTCAGTATTAAAGACTGCAGAGCCTTGTCTCACCCTCAGGGTGAGATTTTCAAAGGGGCTCAGTGTTCTTGTAATTCTGCAAGAGGTGAAGTCACTAGAAATTTTACTTCCAAAATCATGGCAGATAACTTCTACAAATTCTAAGCTTTTGCCTCTTAATATACTGGATTCAAACCCACTGTTAACTCTAGTGGAGTTCATTACATGCAAAATTAAGTACTCTATAAAAGGCTGCATTTTGAACAGCAGGCATCAAATATGAATATAGCCAAAAGCTGAACTGACAGAAAAAAGCATTTTCTTTTCCAAATAAACTACTGTTTAGCTGTTAGTTTAATGTAATCGAGTAAGCCTACACAGCAGGTAAGATTGTTGACCACTAGTAATAGAACTCACTATGCTGATTTAGAGGGCTGGGTTCCCCAGACACTGACTGCATGGAGGGAGTTAGGCCCCTCAAAATTACATCCGCAACAACGAGCAAGGGTGTGTAGAGACATCTAAGCTGAAAAGGAGGAAAGTCAGATGAAGGGGTGTGTCTTAAACCCAGCTCATCTCTGGGGCTTGCTTCCTTTATTACGAGTGTTTGCTTCACAGCCTTGCATCTTCTCCTGGAGGTTAGTACCGAAGCCTAGAAGAAGCGATCCTTTCTTCTGACAAGGTGGTGACAATGGAGCTTTCACCGTTCTTCCCTGGTACGTGCTAGTTCAGTGGCTAGCGTGTGAAGCCAGGGAGTACTAAATTCAGACTCTTCCACTGCCTGAGAAGACTCAGACATCACCTCTGAAGAAAGATCACCGCACAGGCTATCCTGGTGTGAAGGAGATGCTTTCAAATAATTTTGATTCAGTTTGGAAGAACACGCAAATATTCCCTGGTAGGGTGGGGTGGGCTGGGGGTGTATGAGCACAGAGCAAGCACCACTGTCTGCATAAAGGCCTCCCTGAGAAGGAAAGTCCGAAGTTATACTTCCTGCTGCATTTACATTTTCTGGTTTTGTATATTCTCTGTTCTGTACTAAACAGCTTCTGAAAAGAATCACCAATTGCACAGATGTTTTTAAATGTACTCTGACTCATTTTTCTTTCTCTGGTCTCAGTTTAATAAATCTGTCACCACAGTTTGTAAGTGCTCATTCTCTTTCTACAGTTTCATTTTCTCTATTCATATTCTTTCTCACATATGTATAGTAATTTCTTGACACACACACATTGGCAGGTAGTCTATCAATATTTGCTCTGGGAAAAAATGATGAAGAATTTCTGTTTCTTTTCAGAAGCTGAGGTTGGTTTGTTCTTTTTGTTTTCTTTAAGCACGTATAGGAATCTCTCTCACAGCTTTTCAAAATCCTGTTTGCTTTTCAGTACAATGTCATGGGTTTGACTGTATCTGGCAACATCGAAGCCTACAAAGCAGGGTACAGGGGAAAAGGATTTGCCTCCTTGGAGTGCTTCCCGGAAGACAAAATAAAATTCTCATTTCCAGTTCCTACTGTCTCAATTTCTTACCTGCCATCATTAAATAAGTCATTGGCAGGAAGTAAATGAGATTCTAACTCCTTTATCTGTGGATCTAGCTACTGAATTTGAAAAAACAAATGTAAGCAAGACAGAGTATGTCTTTTGAACAGTATTCTAAATGTATAGAGCAATATTTATCTTTGGTAAATTAAAATAGAGATAAAAAGGCATATACACCAGCTACACTGGCTGGACAATCTCTTTAGAGTTTTATAGTGCCCTCACAGTGGGTCCACATTAGCATTTTTGTTCCGTTTAGGAGCACATCATTAAGTGTGTAACCTGAAAAATCTTCATTTTCTGTGCTTTGATTTGCATCATGGAGCTGCCTCTTAGCACATGAATTTGATTCCTGTTAGAGGAAGTCAGGCTATGGGATGTACCTAAGAATATATACCTTTTGTGCTCCAGTTGCTAATGGATATTCAGTCAGTGGGACCAAAAACTAGAGCAGGTGTGAAGCAAAACCCCACTGAAACAAAACCCAATGCAAAACATACAGTGTGGATGCCAGGACAAGACCACTACCTCTTTTAACACCCTTACTGTGCTGCAGTACTTTGTAGAGCGACATAGCTTTAGGAACCTCTGAATCTCCTCCAGCAGAGCCCTTTTTACTGTGAACAAAAACAAATGAGCCAGTTTAGGCAGCTAACTCAAATGCAGAAGACTTGGGGAGGTAAGAGTAGCTGCCACCATTTTCAGGTCCCACTCAACCTACATCAGGTTTTACAGCACTAGATGGGAAAGTGGTATTTAGATACAAGACCTGACAAATGAAAGTCCTCTCAAAACAGGTGACTCTACACGATTTCACTCATGAACAAACAATTCAATTATTCAACTCAAGATAGATGGAGGTTTCACTTCTCATTAGACTGCATGTAGTTTTCTGGCAGAATACACTGCAAGGAGAGCACCTGCTAGAAGGAGTCCTGAAGACTTTTTTTTAAAGGCTAGCCAATTTTATAATCAGTAGTAGGAACTTAGTTTGCTAGTTAATTAATGTTAATATTGTCGAACCATATACTTTGAGGAATAATTTATCTCTGTGGAGGCCAAAATACTTCACTTCAACGTGGACAGAAACATGCGTCATGGGCTTGCTATTACTCTTTACATTGGAGCACAGGTTGGAGGCTGGCTTATCTTTTTCTGTAGCTGTTGTCTAAAGTCAGAGATAGGATGATGAAGCTCATTGAGAAATACGTTGTGAAAAAACTAAGATTTAAAACAACATAATTTTTATTTGCCCCAAAACCAACATTCTGTTTCTGAGACTATTCTGTTAGCTTCTGAGTTTCTTATAGAGACAAATTACTATCATCTTGTAACATTTTACATCATTTTTCCATTTCAAGAGGGCAACTAAGTACTCTTAACTGGAGAGCATGCTATGGTTTTCTTTAAAGACTCAATTGGCTTCACAGCATATAGCTAATGAGCTATCTAAAACTGTATGAGTGAAAAGAGCTCATTGTGATGTGTCTTATTCTGTCTGTAAAGGAGTCTTTAAAAGCTCGATCACTATCTCTATACCATCCATGAACAAAAGGAGACATTGGTATCAGGCAACAAGTGAAGTATTAAGTTGAAATGGTAGAGAAAAAAACCTAATTAATCAATGCATGGGTTTCTAAAGATGGCTGCTGCTTGAAGAAGCAAAATATCTTCTGTCATGAAGAAAAAAAACCTGAAAGCCATTTCAGTCCAGAGAGAATGCAATGGCACTAAAATATTGAAAAAAATTTCTTTTTAGCCTCCTTTCTACAATAGACAAGTGCACTTCTCACTGCTCTCCTCTTAACATACTCACTAGTAAAAGACGGAAAGAACTGGTTCATCACTATTGTGAATTTGCCAATTATGAGAAGAAACAACTCTTGTTGGTGAATATAAATGCTTTGTGTTTGATGTTGTTCTCATTCCACCATTCTTCTTGCTATGATAGGCAGTTATTTACTTCTCTCTTATGGATTGGCATTGGGAATCTTACCTTTCAGATGCTGGAAAATGATTTATTTCTCATCAAACAGCTAAGGTAATTTAGAATCCTCAGATAAGGGGAGGAATTCCTGCAGTCCTTCCAGAAAGATCCTGGAGTTATTGAAACATTTAAATATGAATCACCAAATTTCTAGCAAGCTTGCACAGACTGTAAAAAGAACACAGACCAATATTAAAGAGGGATGTCCTTCCAACTAGGTGGTTATTTATTGGAATATCTAGGAAGGTTTGATATGAAGTTTTAAGAGTAATAAGTAGCTATCATCTCACATTCAAATAGTACTTTGAGTTATCTTAACTCCTTCTATGCCTTGTTGTTGATCATATCCCTATTTCTTTTGAGAGTTTCTTATTTATGCGTTGTTGAAGATGTTGATGGTAGACAATTCAAATCCGCAAAGTCTTGGGAGTGCCTTTTTTTGCTGACTCTTCCATGCATTACAAGAAAATGCTCAAAGGGTTAAGCTGAGTTTGTGTGGATCATCAGTGACATCCAGTGGCTATTTAAGGTGATCACAGGTGCGCGATGCCAATCCAGACTCCCACTGTAGTGGAGTGATACGAACTGAAGAGGACGTTAACTAGCTGCCTACATTCCTTGTGCTGGTTGATCCCTTGCTCTATGAAAAACTATAATTATGCATTTATTTTGCAATATTATTATACTTAACTGTGTATTTCTCTTCCGTGAAGCCCAGTTCTTCCAAGTGTACCTTGTCCATCACTTCACCACAAGTGGAAAATGGAATTGCCCAGGAGACGTCTCTTATGTCAAGAGTACACAACCAAGCAAAAAGGGCAATCTCATGGGGGTTGGAGGGGGGAAGAAAAGAAAAAAAAAAAGAAAAAGAAAAGGTTTTGAACTCCTTCCTATGACCCCACCGCTCTAAATCCCGCTCTCTAAACTACGTGGTGAACTGGAACATCAGCACCGAAACAGAAAGCATGGATGGTTTCTATTTTGTTACCTCATGAGATTTTATTCAGTCCATGTCTTAAACCTCTTCTGGTCATAACCAATGAGACATCTTCCAGGTTTAGACTTAAAATTAAGACCAGAATGATCTAATCAATTCTCTGTCACAATATGACCCATTTTTTGTTTTGTTTTGTCTTAAAAAACAGCTGCTTTTAAATCTTTTTCTGTCTTTCCCAATTTCTGTTTCAGTCTCATTCTACATATGCTAGGCTGTCTTCTCATATGTGGATGTTATTCCCAGGTAGTCCTCACAGTTTGAGGTTGTCAGTTATAACCATGGCTGTGTTATCCTTGATAACTTCTCAAGCTCTGCCAGAACTTTAGAACTTTCTTCTAGCGATTCAGATTAGCTCATGCTTTCTACCTGTACTGTGTATATTTATGAGCCATGTGAATAGGGTGCAGGTCTCTGCTTCTCCTTGGTGGCCTGTCTGTGTGCAGAGATTTATAAGTCTATTACAGGCTTTAGCTAAGGAATACTTAATACCCAGTAGCCTGTCCAGCCACCACTAAGTAGGTACCTAGCATTACATGCACCAAGCAAAACAGAAAACTTGTCTGGCTCACCTAACCTCTGAAGTAAAACTATATTTTGTTGCCTTCTCAATCGTTCAACATAAAGGAAAAAAAAAAACCAAACCCACAACTTATCTTGGTACTGTAAATAATTCACTAGCCAGTTCTCTAAATAATCATTGCTTACATTTATATAAATCAATCCAATGCTCAGCAGCATAAAAAAATGCAGAAATTTGGGTTATGACACACAAAATACTCCTCAAACCATAATAATTATTTCAACCTCATCCATGTTTAGTTATGAAAGGCCATATACTTCGAAACATAAACACTTTATCTAACCAGGATCTCTTGTAATGAAGGCCAGATGCCAAATGTTGGTGTTTTAATATCTGGCCATCAGCCAAAGAAATACAAATTATATAATTTTAATTCATAAATGATTATTTATTCAAAACTGGAACATCATAAAGCAATGTATTTCTAATACACCCATGAAATAATTTGTTTTCCTTCCATGTACAAAATACTCGAAACACTGGTCCTTACAATTTAAGACAACAGGCAAATGTAGAAATACAAGGCATCAAATGGAAGTTATACTGATTAGCATGAATACTTTTCTTGTGACATGAATATTGATCTCTTAATTTTCTGGTACTGTCTGGGTATACCAAAAAAGAGTTTGTTCCCTTAGTTACAGCCATGTATCTCCCCACTTCACACACACAGATTCAGTCTATAAAAAAATGATTATAATGCTGAGATCTGATAGATTTCCAACATCAGTGCAGTGCAAATTTCATGTATGTAACCAGATAAAGACAAATTATTAAATTGCTACACTAAATCAGAGGGTTAGAATATCTACTAAAATAGACAAAACATAGGAAGATAGATAGAAAATAATTACGCATTTCTGTCAAGTTGTGTGATTATTTTATTTAATATACTGACAGATAGTGTTTTACTTTTAGTAGTAATGATTATCAAGATAACAGTTTAATTCTTCCACAGACCTACTTTTAAGGGAGGCAGTAAATACATTGACACAGCTTTTAAAATATTGAACAATACTATTTTGAAACATAGGTTTAGAAATTGACTAAGTCATAGAAATTCACGTGTGAAGCAGAACAGTCTAAGGGAAAGGAATACACATAGACCATTGAAACTACACATGCATTTTTAAATATTTTCTGTCAGGCATTTATATCATACCTCTGAAGTTCTCCTAAATATTTGCTGTGAATTGATTCTAAAACCTAAACACCATCACTAGTACTGAATGAGACAAAACTAAAATTTGTTATGTAAAATAGATGGCACAACTTCAAATCATAATTGGAAACACTGTCAAAGGCTTCCAAGGGATGAAACAGCATCAGATGAGTGAACCTCAGGGATAGTTTACAAAGATGTCTGTTCTTCTATCACTCTTTAACTCGAGTAAAATAAAATTGTGTCTTTAGCCAAATGTAAAATACCTCTCATCCTAACACAAGCATGGCAAAATTCCCTCTTGTATCCTTCTTTATTTCCTTTTTTCAAATATTAAGTAAGATTTTTTGCTCTAACAAAAGCAGTTCAAAACATGTACTTAGATGAAGTTCTCTGTGGAAATGGTGCATTAGTGACAAAACCCATTTCTTTTAAAAGGAAAGAAAGTTAAATATCTAATTACTGTATTCCGCATTCTCCATCTTACTGGGAAATGAGAGGATAATAATCAAGATCTGCTCTGAAGTTTCTAGAACTTTTTTAGAAAAATGTGATGTTTCACTAATCAGGAAAATCTATATTCAACTTCCCCCCACCCTGCCCAGAAGGTACAGATTATTTTGCCATTGCATTTTATTCAAGCATACTGAGTTTTAAACTCACAGGAATTCCATTTGTCCATTAATCTGATCTCCTCCATAACACAGCCTGTACACATCACACACAGATTCCTACATCTACAGTAAGTATTTATACATATGAAAGACCAGAACGTGCCTTCCATGCTGAGTTCATTAAAGTTACCCAGTACAAGTGACCTTCTTTGTGAGGAAAAGTGAGGTGGTACTCCATGGGCTTGATTTACCATGTTTCTCTAGTTTTATGTTACCAAATTCCATCTATAAGGTCCTTTGTGAAAACAGAGGGCAGAATCTGCTGCCAAGAAAAGGAAAAACAATGTCTAATTTGTCTCCTATGCCTGACCCTTCTGCTGAGACATGCATTCATCTTCATTTACAGTCCAGCTTAATATACTGTAGTTTGACATCTTAGTGTCTGAAGCCACAGTGCAGTTTACTGTAATGCTAAAGTGGAAGTGAAAGAGGAAAAAATATCATTTTGTCACCAGATAGAAAGATGAGCAGAATGGGGTTTGACGGGATGCTTAATATGTGTGTTAGAGAACACCATTAAAATGGCAGGTCTATTCCTTAATGTAATGATTTTCTTATAGGTATCCTCTACTTTTCAAAAGCAGACCTTAGGCCAGATTTTACCATCTTCCCTAAAAAACTGAATAGCAGCTAACTTTGAAACTAAACCCACCACCTTCGTTGTATGAGAAAGTAAATAGAACCTAGTCCTTAATTAATTTGTTATCAAAATTATAAAAAACAAATTCAAAGAGTTGTTAATTGGTCAGTTGCCACCTACAGCAGGGATAATATCATGTGGACCTGATTCTTTCTTTCAACTTTTTTTTTTTTTACTTTTTTTACCCCGTATTCATTGTCAATCTTCATTTTATAAGCTCTTTATCTAGCCTCTCTATTTTCTATGTAATAGGGGAGAAGGTGAGGGTTCAGCCCAATTTCTTGGTGATTATTTTTCTTTGATAAAAGGTATTCTTTGGTACATAATAGAATAACCCAGACAGAGCCAATTAT
Source organism: Sagittarius serpentarius (assembly GCA_034782735.1). NCBI lineage: Eukaryota > Metazoa > Chordata > Aves > Accipitriformes > Sagittariidae > Sagittarius > Sagittarius serpentarius. The sequence continues at coordinate 8,764,188 of JAVKLA010000053.1, read as the reverse complement.
CTGTCTCCCATTGAATAAGAAAATCTGCCATTTTGGTCAAGTTTCACACATTGAATTTTAATCACATTATTTTTTGAAAATCTAGTTAAAGTTTTTTTATATATATAGAATTGATTCACTGGCCCTCTATTCCATTTGCTTTCTAATCTTGGTATGACAGAAATTGCACATATTTAGAAATGAAATAATTACCAGACAGAAGGTTTGGAAGAACAGCAGAGGCACAAATACCGATTTAGCACTTAACCCACTTTACCTTCATTGAAAGTTTAAGTATTTGCTAACACCGCCAACACTGAGGTTTCTCTTTGGATGCCACAGTAGTTGTAGTGTATCTTGCTAAATAGCGTGTAGTAAGAGTCAAAAACCGTGGGTTGGATCTAAGACTTTCTTAAGTCAACATAAAGCCCATGAGTTGAAAATACATTCACACTTCTTATAAATATTTCTTACAAAGATACTTGGAATACTGTGAAGCCAAACTACATTAAAAGTGTGCCTAGCCCCTTGCATAATATAGCTACAAGGGAATATACATTTCTATTTAAGATGCTAACTATATTTACATATTTCATAGCTTTCCATTGCAGATATAAAAAAACCAAACAATTACAGCCTCGTAAGTCCACTTTATTATCTAAATAAATGTCACGTTATATTATTATTACATTACAACCAAAACTAACAAAATATATTGGAAAGATTTAATCCCCCTTGCTGTCTATAGATCAGAAAACCAATGCGTATCTATCAGGGATTAATTTTTCTTGTATTCCGTTACTCGGACAAGGAGAAATTATTCTTGATCTGTTATTCTGCTTAATGGGGAAAATCAAAGCAGTGATAACACAGATGTTCAAAAGCATTAAGGCATCTCTGTGTCACTGAAATCAAAGAGAGTCAAGCACTTGGGTTTTTTCTGAAGATTTGCATTTACATCCATTTTGACTTGTTACCACAGAGGCATTTACACTGTGATGCAGTCCTTTGTAGAAGCTGCCATTTCATTTTTGTTCACAGTCCTAAAGTTCTTGCATTCACGAAAGAAAAATGAGTGGCTATAATTGACTGAAATGCAGAAAGTACAACAATGTAATTAGTATACTCATCTGGGAAAGAAACTGATTTTAAGAGTCATTAAGATACACAAGGCTTCTCCATGGAAATAAGTCTCAGCTTCACTTTCAGCAAAAAATTAAAGACTCACCAGATAGTGCAGCCATTCAGAGACAGCGTCAGTTCAAAATGTTTTGGATAAAAAACCAGAAAAAAATGACACAATGTTCTGATAACTCTGGAAAGTAAAATGAAGATATCTTTCACAAAAGTGAACTTTTCCAATGCTAACAATCCTTGGAGAAGGGAAAAAAAAAAAAAAAGGAAAACAGCATAAAAACAGTTAGGTAAAAGTTTAGCTGATGGCTGGTGTTTCCGCAGCCAGATGAAGCACAACCAGAGGAGGCCTCTCCCTTTGCACAGTAACATAAGCAATACATAACAACTTACTTGCTGTATAGACATATACAGTGATGTCTGCAGTAATGTTCCCATTCAGGGTAAACTCGCTAGAAGCAGCATATAGATAGAACAGAGACCCTACTCAGCCACCCATCAGCCAGCAGAGTTAGTTTATTGTACCTGGGGAAAAATATCACACCCTTTAAAGAGCTGTAGAAAATTATTTCCAGAACAACCAGGAAACTCTTGGAACTACTGAGAATACACTATTACTTCTTATAACAGATAAAGCCCAAAAGGCACTGTTTAGTCAAAGATATTAACTATTAAACATAATTTAAGAATTCGTAGAGCCATCTTAAATCATGTACGTGGGCCTGGAAATGAGAGTAGCAAAGCGAGAATAAAAATATTGAACTTCTAAAAGATGCTGCATTACAAGTGATATGACACCATTCCACTGGCTCCTTTCCTTCAGGAAAGAAAACAGATGTTTAAAATCTGGTGTCTCTATATGCAGGCAGACTATTATGCTCTGTAAATAGGTTTAAAATGTCCTAACATTTCTGAGGCTTTCTTATCTCTTGCTCATTTACCTCACTTTAGATTGCTTTCACACTTTCCCCCCTTTCCATTAAATTATTCAAGAACTCCTGTTTATAAAGGTCACAGTCATAAAAACCAGGGAATGGGAGCACTGGCATGTGATTCCCGGGACCAATGAGGCAGCACACACAGTGGATTGTGAAGGACTCATAAAACGTAAGGCCAGAAGGAACCATTAGATCATCTAATCTGATCTCCAGTATATGACAAGTCATTATATCTCACTTATATAGCCCAGTAACGAGCTCGGAGCCAGAGAGTGAGAATGCTTCAGCTTCTCCTAAAAACAGCAATGTTATCTCTTTGGCAACTAACTGCAGGCAGGGGCCAGTGGGCCAAACTAATTGCTAGTGCCTCCCATGAAGGTAATCTTATACTTCACGGAATTATTTCTGTGTCCTGTGAAACAGGATTCAGGGAGACCTACTATTCAGAGCAGAGAGAAGACAGCACTCTTTCTCCCAGCTTCTTCCTCGTTCCGGCAGAAGCGCAGTCTGGCCCCAGCATTGCCTTGGGGATCAAACACAGACAGAGGCTTTGACAAGCAGGAAGAACTGAAAAAAGACCCATGAGCTGCATCGTATGATTTGTTGCTTATAGATCCCAGCTGAGCTAAGTTAATGAAGTTGCTGCCTAATTAAACCACATCTTTTGCTTTTTTCCTTTCTTTTTGCATGCCAGGGACAACAGTTGTGTTTGGCCAGTACTTACCCTGGTGTACTTGTTACTTTCATTGGCAGTTTTGTTCCAGTGGTTAATCATTTGCATTGTTGAAAATAAAGGTAAAATATTGTACAAGGTAACTAACTTCTTGTTTGAATTTATCTTGCTTCAGTTTCCTGCTACTGGTTCATGTTATGACTTATTCCACTAGTGAAAATAAGCCAATTAATATCCAGTGGGACTGCTAACACACTTCATTCCGGTCACCTTCAGATCTTACTTCTGGCAGTCTAAGCAGATGCCACTTCTGAAGCCTTGCCTAACAAGTCATTTTTGTGCAGTACTTAGACAATGTTTGTGGCTCTGCTTTGTACCTTCCTCAGTTTCAGAAGTGAGCCCCAGATCTGCATGGAGCAACACCGCGCTGAATTCACCAGCGCTGGACGCGCAGGCAAACTCCCTGCTACCCCTACTTACCTGCACGTACGTTCCCAAAGACCACGCAAACCCTTTGGCCAAAGCTCGTCTTGGTTTGATTCGGTCACTCTTTCAGTAGCAACATGTTTGACCCCTACACTTGTCATTTTCAGTCAAGTTATTTCCCATTCTATAGATCTACTTCTCTTACTGGTTTCTTTTCTGTATGAAAAAACTTTGACTGTGTTATTTTAATCGCCTATTTAAACTGCCTGGTCAGTTTACGAGAGACCAATCCTCATCTTTTAAGCACATTGCCAGTCTTTATGTCCTCCATAAATTCTACCAATTCTACCTATCTATATGTAATTTACCAAGAAGCTATTGAGAAAGGTATTGAATAGCTTTGGGTTCAATACCAAAAGCTTGCAGAAACTCCCTAAGCAAAACCCCGTTAATAACAGTTTCCCATGTATGGTTTATTTTTTTGATCAGCGTGTTAATTAATTTTTGATTTAGCTACATATTTCCCACTGATATCTCACAGCATTAATCTTTTTGTCAGTTTTAGTTATTAAACACATTAAAATTATACATTCATACATTAATGCCTCATTCATACATGCTAAATGCCTCTGTAATAATTCAGCTATATACTTACCTTTTTGAGGGAAATCAGTAAAAGTTTTGTTTGACAAGACTTATTTGCTATAAAACCACATTGAATGGCATTAATTATATTCCTAAATAATACTTGCGGTAAACAGCTAGTGAACAATCCATCAAATAAAATATGTTTGCACGCTGTATTTGGCCTCTGCCAAGAGAAGTCAGTAGGAGTGTTTCCATCGGGTTTGTGGACTTTGGATAGGGCCTTTATCAAACACTTTAAAATAACGTGGACATTAATTTCAAAAAGCAGTCTGTTCACTGACACTTCATAAACATGTAGAGGACTAGATTTAGTGAAAAAGCTTACTTGCTACAAATTATTCATCCAGCTTTATAGAAGGTATATCTATAAAGAGTACTGAAATACTGGAGGTAACACTGTTTCGAGGCCTTTCCTTTGCACTTCAAGTTTATAATCACTGTTCATATTTTGTTGGCTTTTCACAGACAGTGCTGCTAAAAAGAAGTGGAATGCTTCAAATGCAAGTAAGCAGCTAAATAGCACAAGGGTTGGCCTCAGTAGGAATTCTTTAGAAAATGCTAGATGAGAAAATGAATACCTTGTTGCTAAGTTACCTTTGTTTCATTTAGTGCCATAATTATTTGTTGCTTAACGAAAAAGCATTGACATTTCCCCCTTAGTCCCTGCCATATGGAAGATAGGCTTTTAAGATGCTCTTATGAGGTGCATATTTATAATATATACCTTTATGTTCTCCAAGTGCAAGAATCAATATGCTGGGGGATAATCAAGAAATTTCAGGCTTCAAAAACTTCTGCGGTGCCATTCCAAAATAATTCTAATATTCCTGACAGTTTATTTGTAGAAGAAAATACAATTCCTAACTACATTATTTATTTCCCCACTTTTTAATCAATCAGGAAATGTGCAGGATAAAATTATCTGCCATACACTTTAATCACTATGTAGAACTCCTGTTCCCTTCTGGAGGGTTAACAAAACAGATGGTATGAGTGAATGGGCTCATATTTCAGTTTTTAATCACATTTAGCACCAGAGGTCTTATGTGGGTCCATATGATTTTTTATATATTCACCTTAAAAACAATAAGGAAATAGCATAAATTATAAGTAAGGGCAAAAGCAAATGCCATCCTAAATATGTGCAGTTGAAGACGTGGAAATGCTTTCCTCAATTTTGTGGCAAGCCATTTTTACCTGAAGACCTCAAAGTATTTTGCAAACTTTGAACATCATAAAGCTGCTGGGAGGATAGACATTTTAATCTTTTATTCTTGAAACAGAGAGGTTAAATGACCCTTGAAACAAGTGACTCAACCAATGTCATGAACAGAGTCAGTAGCAGAGCTAGGAAGAGTACCTGGATCCAGTATTGGATTCTGATTCTTAATAATGTATTTTAGACAAAATCTGAAGACAAGATATGAGACCTTTACCATTCTCTCTTCTTCTTCGAGTGTCAGCCACAGTCTGGCATCACAAGCACACGGGTACAGAAATAACTAAGAGAACGTGTTGCACACAGCAACAGTGCAGTCGCAGCAGGACTCTGAGCACTGGGATGAAGTGTCCTGTGGCTGTCAGCATAAAGTGGTGATGTACCTCTTCAGTGCTTATACATGGTAATAATGGAAGCCACAGAAGGATGTCCAAGAGAGCATTTGAACCCTTCCTTTCTGTGTTACCTTTTGACTCACATCTACAAAATTTGTGAGCATAACTCTTTTATTCCTTCTTTTTTTTTTTAATATAGATTCATAAAATCTGTGCTTGGAGACAGATGCATTGAGTCTGTAGTAGCAATGTGATATGAACTCATCCATGACTCAAGCCAGCAATGCGTGTTTTGTAATCCAGTGTCGTGGCTTAACCCCAGCCAGCAACTCAGCACCACGCAGCCGCTCACTCGCTCGCCCCCCACCCAGTGGGTTGGGGGAGAGAATCAGGAAAAAAAAAAATAAAGCTCGTGGGTTGAGATAAGAACAGTTTAATAGAACGGAAAGGAAG
>JAVKLA010000053.1:8728316-8758283 GCA_034782735.1 Sagittarius serpentarius | reverse complement strand
ATACCACACTGAAAACACAGCACTGTACCAGCTACTAGGAAGACAATTAACTCTATCCCAGCCGAAACCAGGACATCCAGAAAGACTTGTCCAGTAATTTTATTTTTAAAAGGATCCATAGCAACTCTGAAGTTTCTGCTCTAGTGTCAAAGGGACAATAGTTCTTCCTTCATTCAAATTCTTGACTGCATAGTCCAAAAGTTAACTACCTGAGCAATGAACAAACAAGGCACTAGGATAACACATGAAAGAAAAGAATAGTCTATTCAACCAAATAAGCAGGATGTCCTTCCTCTTAAAGCTCTCCCTTACACAGCAAAGCCGTTACCTTACTTCCTGCTTGTGTCTCTCTTTAAACAGCAACTGCTGCACTGTTATTTGACAATAGACGTAGGTTGGGTGTTTGGCAAGCAGTCATAAATAAGGAGATACAGCCTTGAAAAATAAACAGTGTGCTGGTACATAAAGAACCATCAAGAGATAGAAAAAAACTAAAAATACTGCATTTCTTTAATCATTTCCCTTACAAGGTTATTGAATCAAAAAGAAAGTCCTGGTTTTATTTCAGTGTCATTTCACCTTGCCTTCATCGACTCCCATGCTGCATTTTTACATTTTCTACCTATTTAAGGACCCACCGAGGAGCATGTTCACACATTCTTACTCATTTATCTTTGTCACTTGTAATTACCACAGTGGCCATTTTCTTGCTTGTGCATATTCCCGCTCTACTCCTCTTTCTTTCTTTCCTCCTAGGAGGAGTGTGGCACTCTTTATTCCAGGCACCCTTGGCTGTACCATCTGCAGGAAAATCAAAGACAGGGTCATATCCATCTAATAACAAGAGAGGAAACAATACTGTAGGTGAACACTCTATTAGCCTCCTTCTTCATTTTATTCAGGTCAGTGCTCAGGGACTTTCAGATGTCTTTGAACAAATGGATGTGAAAATGAAAGACAAGTTACAAAGAAATAAGTTTCTTTTCTTACGCAAGTTAGGCTGATAGGTTGAACCACGCTAGTGTTATAATAGTCTTTTCCCTAGGCAGCTCAGGAAGTATCTTTTCTGAACAATCCTCACGCTTCAAAATAAAGCATAAAAATCTGCTTCCATCTTGAGACTTGCAGCTATTAAAAAATGTCCAGAGGCGATAAACTGAAGACTTGTGTAGGATACTGAGGACATTTATTATTGACAGGAAATCAGTCTTCCATGATAGCTGAACTACAAGATCTCTATAGAGAGAGGACTAATTTCTCCACTGGTGTAAACAGGCAAAGCTTTACTGGCTCTGGCGGTGCTGCATTAGTTTGATCCAGCGGAGAATTTGAACTAACATCTTTAATTTATTTTGGATGCCTGGAACCAAAAGTTTGGGTCACTGCACTGCAAAAGCACCCTGAGAACAGGGCTGCAATGGAGGGGGATTTCTGGCTGGGTCTTGGAGCCTGTCTTCTGCACCACAACTCCAGAGCATGACAACACAGCAGGAAGAACAGGAAAAGCAGTGGCCATTTAGCTTCAGCTTAGGAGACTTTTTAATTTCTATCTGTCCAATCTCCTTCCATGAATTTTTGGTTCAGCTGACCACCCTAAAGACTAAAGCAACTGTTGTGATCCTCTTAGAACATGTGAGTTCAGCCGGTACGTAACTGAGGCAACCTGTGCATGTCTGGTTCAAAAATGGTTATATTAACTAAAAAAAAAAGACACTGCATTTCTTGCTGCAATGAAACTTATGTACATGACCATAGTCTGGACAAAAGTTCCAAATGCTTTTTTCAGGTTATTTTTTTCCCAAAGCATAATGTTCCTTATATATTTCAGAGAAAGTCAGTGAAAGCATGGAGAAATATTTTCAAAAAAGAAGACAGAAAAAACCCCCCACAAAGATGCAGTTATGTCAATATATGTGCATATGAGACATTTTCTAGTGCTGATAATGCTGTCTCAGACACTTTGTCTAATGCTGGTAATATCGAGTGTTGTATTAAAATCCCATAAAGAAGTGTGTCTTCAGCATGTGTAAAGTTTCACAAAATGTCATTGCTATTGACTTTTGCATCCCTTAGTTGAGGGCTTGCTCCTTTATTGGATTATTTTTTCCCAGATGGGATTATATGAACTCAACTTTTCATCTGCGGAAAAGTCCCAGGCAATTTAATATAAAATGTATTCCTACTGCAGTATTCTAGAGGATGTTTCAATGTTCTTTTTGGTAACAGCTTATTTGCCACTAAATTCAAGAAGTTTCTAAGTATAGTCTCAAAACCCACAAATGATTAATTTCTCCGTTCTGTAGGCCATCTAAATAAATGCCTAACTTCATGAATATGCGTAGTTTATTTGAAGTTATTGGGAGTACTTTACCACATGGCTAACTCCAAGTTAATGGTAAGAACTTTGCTAAATTAGGATCATTGTACATATACAATCCATAAGATTTTTCTGAATGTATTCCCTTAGTATAATAAATATAAAATTCTGTTGCTACATTAACAATGTTTAAGGAAATTAGCTGATGCATTCAATCATCTTGTGTTGAAAAAGAATAATAATTCCCATCTTTCAAGGTTTCTTTGGGTAGTTGTTGTGGTTCATTGTATGGGGTTTTTTTAAGTAATTGTGCTAGTCATTTTGTTGTGGATCAGTAGGATGGTAAGGTGCATTGTACTAGGCCTGCTTGCCTGAGTAGAACTTGGGTAAGAAAAATAAAAATATCACATAACCTATTTTTTAATGCCTATCATACTTTAATATGTAATGCTATTAGCTATGAACTACACTTTTCAAAAGAGAAAATAAACGACAGCATTCAATAAGGCATTGCTCTAATCAAGCATTGTTACACAGCTCCTTGCCACTGTTCAGAGTACCAGATGTCTCATTTTCATACGTACAAATGTTGAGGTAGCAATCAGTGCATAGGAATAGCTGTTGGGGCCAACGTTTTTGTTGTTGTTGTAAGTTTTTGTAAAGCTCGTATTCTTTGAAATAACCCACTGACATCTGGAAAACTACTGCTAAGTAAGTGCCAGCACTTCATCAGACTACCGTGTGGCTACATGGGCTCAACAGACTTACTTGGAACGGAGCCACAGACAGGAGCATAGTAATCTAGACTATAGCTGCAGCACAAAATAAATAACTAAAAATAGAATGAGTTAGTTTAATAGACAAATAAATTACAAGTTGAGGATAAATAGACCAACAACAAAACAATGTCCCTTGCCACATTCAAATGAGAACAAGCTGTCTTTTTCCTCCAGGATGTAAAGGAAGAGAGGCTGGGAATATGAGTCTAAGAATTGATGCTGATGCAAAATATTATTTTCGGAGCTGAGATATTTTGAACCAGATGACAAAAGTCTATTATTTTCAGGGCAGCTCATTAAAATGTATGAAGGTGTTGCCAGTATTAGAAAGATACCACTTACAATAAAGTCAGTAAATTTCAGAGAAGGTCATATCAGAGATCCTACATCAGGTGAAAAATACCTATATGGTGCTATAATGGGACTCAAGAATTTGCTGGCAGAAATTCAGGTTTCTTAGGTCACCTGTCATCATAACAGTGACTGCTGGTTCTATGAGAAAGATTTTAAGAGAGCCCTCTGTGGATTCAGCAATTGTCTTCAGCTGCACAGTGTCAGAGCCCTTGTCTGTTCCAAAATATGTTTGGACCAGTAGCATAGAGGTGCTTTGCCAAGTGCTGTGGACCAAGCAATTCAGTGGACAGTGAAATAACGTGGTCGGAGACTAACATTTTGTAGACATGCATGTTCTGACAATCTGGAGCTCAAAAGTCTGTATTTATGGTTGAAGTTGTTGAAGGATTTTGTTGAATTGCTTTTTCATTCTGCTGGAAAAGTGCTGTCATTATTAATTGGTCTTTCATTTTGCTATTTTACAGGCAGTTCTCTAAATTGTCACAAATCACAGGCAAATTTTAAATTCTTTGGGACAGGAGCTGTCATTGGCTTTCTATTTGTAAAGTGCCTAACACAGTAGTTTGCCTCTTGGTCCCCCTAGAATATCAATTTTAAATAAAATAACCATCACCTATCTCAACTAACCTTTACCTGAGATAAACATAAATAATACAACATACGCAGACTTGCAGTAATAAGGTAAAAAACAGCACATATTCTCCATATGAACTCTCCTTACGCAGATTTATGACCCAGGAGAGACGCTTATGAAGGTCAGTCTTTGTGTAGGATGGAGAAGCACTTAAGGTCTTGAATGAAATGCTTTCTTAGCCCTGAATACACTGTTTTCTTAACAGTTGAAAGGAGCATCATATGATCAATTTTTCTACGCATTCTTATTGTAAAATGAGCCAGAAACATGTCTGATGGTTCAGCTTTGATAACATATCCTTTTCTAGAAGAGTAATAAAAACAACAACAAGCACCACAGTAATAATACGGCACATGTAAGCTATTGCAAGTGTCTTAACGAGCACATTCACAATTCATGTTGATGTATGAATTACAGTTTCCATTTGACTTACTGTGCTCTGTAGTTTCAACTGAAGACAGGCCTTCCAACCTTTGCTTAAAAATACAGCAACTAAAGCAGATGAGTAAACTGTTTAAGACCTTGTCAAATTCTCTTAATTGTTGTAGTTTTAATCAGTCAAGAGACTTTTCATGCAAGCTAAAATATATCAAACTCCAAGTCAGATCATAAAAGGCAGGTCTCATTTTCAGGTGACATTCAATCCTCTGACCACTTATGGGGTTTCCAGCAGCCTCTGAAGCGCTGTAATCCTGTAAGTCACAGTACGGGACTCAGGAATATGAGTGCCCAGGATGACTGGCTAGTCCAAATGCTGGTTTTAACTTAAAGGAAATCAAGAACTCCTGACCCCCTTTTAAATTGAACTGAAACCTTAAAAAAAGTCTACTTTCAAAAGCAGCTGGAAAGCAATGTTCCTGGTTATGTCTGTTAACAGGATGGGTGCTACTTAAAGTATTTTTCATTGTGATTTTTTTCTTAGAAAATAATCTTTGTTAACAAAACACTGGAAAAAAAGAACAGAATGAGCAATATTGAACTTTGGCTGAAATAAAGGCTGCAGTTTCACAAGCCTTTTCCTTTAATTTCTGAAATAAAGCATTCTTATTTTACTGTACTTTTATTTTTCATCATACGGTACTTGAGCAAACAGCTGATTAAAATGAATCATTGGATCATTTGTTTGGCTGATCATAATGGAATCATGAAAAGTGAATTTCAGGTATTGAATACTGAAATATCATTAACTAATACCTGTAAAAATTACTATAAAATTGATGCTGACAGTTCATAGTATTCTAGAGTTCAGGCAGTCCAGCTCTCAGCCACTGAAGCAAACTGAACAATCAAATCCAGCCATAACAATTCCAGTCTTCTTGGTAGGAGTACACCACCACATCTCAGCTCGCTTAGTTCTGTCATCGTCCTTGTGATGTCAGCAAATCTGTACCTCTGCATTGTTTCCGCTGTATCATCTTCACCACAACAAAACCATCACTTTATGCCTCTCCATGAAACTTTACCGTTCTTCACAATGGAATCTGGCAGATAACATATTGAGCAGGCAGCTTGCCACCAGAAATGCTGACTCTCCAGTAAGAAAATCTCTTCTAATTTGCTGTACAAATTACACATTCTGGAGCTTCATCTGACTCCCTGATGTCTCACTTGGAGAATCTTGCAACAAATAACTAAAAGCCAAGATCCATATATAAACAGTTGCCATTACAAAAAAAAAAAAAAAAAAAAGCAGCTTTTACATGGATATTCATCAAGACCATTGGAAGAGAAATTTTCTTTCTTTGTACTTGTGTATTTACTCCCGAACAGCTAAGCTTTGGAGTTGACTTGTATTCTGCCAGAATCAACCAGTGCTTCTTGGACTCCAAAAGGCCAGGAAACAGTTTTTCTATTCCTCCCCTTATAGGCAAGTAGCTAAAGCACCTCTTCTGACCTCAGCTCATGTCTTAAGGACTCATGTCATGACTTAAGGAAAGACACGGTGTCTTGTTATTATGAATAATAGTTCGTAGTGATCAGTCCTACCCTCATTAAAGTTAATATGGAGCTGGGCAACTGAGACAACAGAGCAGCGGACAGCAAATTATCTTCAGTAGCATTAGGTTCAAGGGGTTTTTTCTGTGATTTAGGATAGGAGAAGAAAACAAATGAATCAGTTTTAAGGAAGAATGAAGATGTTTCAAAATATTGTGCTGGTCATTTTGATAGAAATATTACTACTTTGGTAGTGATGCAGACGTACAAATGCAGAGGACACCATATCTTTTAACTAATTCTTCATGAAAAAGTCTTTGTTCCACTTGAAAAATTCATTACTTTCAGTCAATCAACATCATCAGCAGGTAATCAAATTCCATCAGCACAATAATATTTTAAAGTTAATTTTTGCAAATCTCTAGTGTTATGCTGGCTTTCAATAACATCAAATGACAGAAGAACCTTTCCCTTCATTTTGTGGATTATTTGCATTCAATATCTAAAAAGACCACACTTTAAAAAAAGGGGGAAAGGATGAAGTGTTTCTAACTCTGAGAGATCTCATATAATTAAGCCTCCAGCTGCATACATTTTTAATATCACAGACAACACGGTAATTGACATATGTGATTCTGGATCACACTGCAGATTTTAAATTATTTCACTCGACTGAAATGTGTTTAAGTGCACTATCCAGACACTTTTAGTAATTCAGCTTTTAATGACTATCCGTCTCTCCAGTGCTACATTTGGTGTTAAAATAGTCAAAGAAATGATGTAATTTTCCCACATTCTCATTGTGTTATATTCAGATGTTTCTTAAATATTTTATTTAAGAACTCTCCCTGACCCCAACCACAGCAAAAATATGAAAAGATTTTACTTACAATAATTTTATGTCTTGTAGTTTGCTAAATTCATTCAGATGATTAGGACCTCGAAACCAGCATTGATTGCTGAATCTGAAATAATATCAAAGGAATAAATCAAGAGGTTACAGCAGACATAAAAATACAAGATGTAGCAATGAGTTCCCAATAATTAATGTTTCCAAGATTACACTGTCTAAGACCTTAAAGATATAATCATGTTCCTATGAATCAAAATTAGTAGCTTGGGAAGTTGTGTTACCCAGTGTGCCCGTGGGCCACTAGACCAAAAGAGGATCACGTACTATCCAGTGCCAGATAATATTTAATCCACTAGCAGTTAGCAGATGCATAATTGAATGCTTCAGATTAACCATACTTTGCCATAGACATTTCTGAATTCTATATGCAAATAAAGAAACTTAAAAGACTATATAATCAGCACAGTTAAAGTAAGCAAATCCATGTCTTCACATATTATTGCACATTATTTCCAGCTGCAGACAGAATCTGTGAAGTTTTTACGTATTACAAAAGAAAACAAAAAAGCCCAGAGTGTAACCTGGAGTAATGGTCTAAAACACTTCAGTACAAATGCTGTTACTAATGGAAAGTTCTTGAACCATTGTTATAATACAACTTATTACTTCATTAAGAAGGACGAGATAGACTCATCACAACCTTATGTAACAACTCCAGTTTTAATTTCTATTTTAATTCTCTAGTTACATTCAGCTTGCGGCCAGGGCATAGTTTTAAAAGCAAAGTTTGCTTTTGCTGGAAGAAATAGTTTTCATTAAGATGTTGGCTGGTTTTGGTAACGCTTTCAGACAATGCAGACACTAGTAATAAGGCTTCACTGAAAAATGCAGAGTTGTTATAATTTTAACGGGATTGCTTCGATAGAAGAAACAGGTTTATACAGGCTCTGGACAATTATTGTGTAGGAAAAATCAGTGTAGCTCTCTTACCTCCTTCCTGTAACTGTCGTCTTTCCCTTTCAGATCCCCTCTCCTCTTTAAAACCACTAAAGTGCAAGATACCCAGAAAGTTATGTTCTATCACCAGCATGTCTATTTTTTTTTTTTTAAGAATGTATTATGTTTGGTTTAGAGCATCTTCTTTTTCTTTACATGATATTTGTAATAGAATCAGCCAGGGATCATTTTATTGATCCTTCCCTAAAGATTTTGTTTGGTTGTGGACTGAGATGCATGACCTTCTTCTGCTTCAGGCTACATTTTAATTAATCACTATGAGTACAAATGATCCGGACAACAAAGACTTCATTTGACAAGTGGGTTTTTTTCATTGCATTTTGGTTTGTTTGTTTTCAGATCTTTTTTCTAAAGCATATTTAACAGTATCTGAGTGCGCAAGCTCAACTAACCCCCATGTCATTCTTGCTATGGACAAAGAACCCCCACAAACCTTCCCCTCAGGCAGAAAGATAACCTTTTTTTAAAAAGACAGGCTTTGTAATATGCCCTGCAGGTCAACTAAACACTTCACAGGCTGAACCTAAAGTTGCCCAAGTACAACTACAGTGTCATTCAGCAACCTGACAGAAATTCAGTGTGAGAAGATGTCACATTTCCACTCCTCAGAATGGAAGTCCTATGATAGAATAACCAATCCAGCCCTTCTCCTGTAAGTTTCTTTTGAAAAATACAGAAAACTCATACAAAAAATAATCAGGTCTCCATATGCTAGCACAGGTCACATCAGTATTGCCTTTATTACTGTTATCATCTTCATCCTCACACCCGCAGTTCTCTGTTGCAGGTGATGACTCATTTCCGTAGAAACCCTGTGATACTGCTGTGATCACATAGTCCTTTTCATAACACTTACAGAAAATGAGAGATGACAATTTTTGCAGAAATGGTGAGAAGAAAGAATGGAGGGCAAATACAAGAAACGTCAGTAGAGTCTGAGAGAATATGTAGGACCCCTTTCCTGGAGGCTGGACAGTTTAGGAGCAGTGTTTCTTCCCTATGGTCTATAATTACCTGGCTGCTCGTTCCTGCCCCCACCGTAAGCGGGGGAATCGCTCATCAATTCCAGACCGGTATTTGTACTGAGGGTGCAGAACAAATCTGGATGTCTGTAACTTCAGCTTGCCTTTCTCACGGGTGGAGATGACAAGAACAGGTTAGTATCAAAGGTACTGAAAGCAATTCGAGAGAGAGAGACAGAGAATTCAGCAGAGCTTGATCCATGACATTTATTTGGCTTTATCTCACCAACGTAATGTGCACTACTGATTTTCAAGGCACTGATATGAGAAGATGAGTTTTAAAAACCTAAAGGGTAAGTAGGACACACAACACCTTGTACATGCTGAATTTGTAGAACTTCTCTAGGCAGTGGGCAGGCTATTAGAACTTTATTGTTTCAGGATATAAGCCTATTATACTCCACAAATGAATACAGTGACATTTTGCTGTATCGGTTGAAAAGATTAACAGTTCACAAAGCAAACTGCCGAGTGCGGCAAATTAAATACATTAAAATGTGCAAGCTTAAAATTCTATACTCCCTGCGCTATAAACTTACATACAATACAGTTTAAAGGGTCTCAGCGGCTCAGTTAATAATGCACTGGCCTGTCAGCTTTCTGGATGCAATTTAAGTCTGTTAGGTTGCACTAAGCCATGACAGGGTGTGTTTTTCTCAGCCATTAATGAATGCTGTAGGTAAATTGTGCAGTAAGAAGGTGGCCCTGAGGTATATTAGTGTCACAGTAAATGCACTAGGATTATTTTAGATGTTATTATTAAAAAAGTCAAAAAAAAAAAGATATTTTGAATGAATCTCAAACAGCTTGAAAGTTCATTGTGGAGAAGGACTGGAATACTGAGGCACACTCCCAGCCTAAACCAGTGAGAGCTTTAGCAGAGCCTCTTCTCATGTGATTTGTCATTTTAAAATGTTTTCTCTAGTGATGCTTATCTGACAGAAGAACTAGGCCTAAGCACCATCTGGAAATTGCAAGAAAATAAGCATTAAAAAGACCACAAATCCTCGCAAGCCCCAGGGAGTTAACATGGGGAGTCCTCCAGTAGCTGGAAGAAACATAGGAAACACAGACATTTCAAAACAAAGGGCTTGATCTCAGCTAGTATTAATTAGCATTAATACGGAAAGAATTGCCCTACTTCCTGGAGCAACAGCTATCTGTCCTCTTAAATGCTACACAAAAGCCATGGCCCTCTTGACTGAAATTCTTTAGTAAAACAACATAGTGTTGAGGGGGTTGATTAAAAAGCTAGCACAACAAATCCAAGGAGGCAGATAGAAAAATACTCAAGGCTTCATTTTAAAAAGAGACTCAGGATTTTGTTTCCACTTAGCCCTTTTAGAAAAATCTGTTCATTTTACAGGTTCTGAAAAGTGTTAATATTAACAAGTAGAGAGATGGGCAGATTCTATCAAATTGGTTTAAAAGAATCAGTGCTAGAAAAGTATGTGCGCAGGTGTTTGCATTCATCAGTTCCTATCTACAAGTTCTCATCCCAGCTGTAGGTCTAGACCACAGCTAAAAATCACGGCTGTTAGCTAGAGCAAGAAGATTATAAAGCCAGGAGAAGAAGTAGGTTTACAGAGCTAACTTCACATCCTCATGAAAGTTAAGGTTTGGTTCCATTCCAGAACCAGGTAGAGGATTCAGCAGCAACATTTTTAGCCATGCCTGTTTGCGTATTCCTGTAAATATTACTTATCTCTTTGAGTATGTGGATAGATCCTCTTCCCCATTCTGAATTCTTTGCTCTGCTTCAGCGACACAGAGACTGTTGACTGGTGGCAACTCACTAGTCATCTTGCCAGCATGAAGTACAGCTTAGCAGATCCTCAGCCACTTTCATAAATCCCTCATTGCCACTCCTCATGTTGGTGCAAAAAAAAAAAAAAAGGGTTGAGATTGAGATTGTTGAGCACAAATTAAAAGGTGACAAATTCTAAATCAGTGTAAGTCTGGTTGTCCAAACTGTGTCAAAAATGATGCTCCTACAGCATTCCTGAGTCCAGGTATCCCGGCTGCCTAGATGGTAGGTCTGGTCCAAGCATCTTAATTTCCTTTCCACAGAAATCAGGACAGTTGAAACATGTCACAGGATCTATGTCCAAATTCAAGAATGTGGCATAATTCTTGGTGTTTTCAATTTAGATGTTGTGTCATACACCCAAATAGCCTAACCCACTTTTAAGAGTGTAACAGGAAGAAAATGTTTTTACCATCTTGGTCTGAATGTATCTTTTGTTTTTTGAAGTATTCTGTGAATTGTTTGACACTGCAGCTGCTCTGGTTTCACAGTACATTCTGGGCCAATTTCTGCTCTGATTAGGGTAGTTCTTTTACTGTTCTAGCTCTGACTCACCCATATGAATAGCACTGATAGCCATGGTTTAAATCAGAGAGAGAGTGGAATGACTAAAATTTTCCAGACTTACTTTAAAACATACTTACGAAGTAAGAATTGTTCTAAAGTTGACAGTATTTTGGATCAATTTTTTCTTCTGTTAAAACTGAAATAATGGTTTTATGTAGCAAAATATTTGATGTTTCTGACAGAATAGAAATAGAAAATAAATTTATTTTTTCTGCTTCCACTACTTTTTTGTATTTATCTTTTTCCTCTGAAATCCTAAAGTCTGCTGAGTCCCGTGGGACATTCTATGTCTCTTTCCATGAGGATCTTTTTGACACCGTTATTCCAATGTCCAGCCATACTACCTGTAGCTTAAAACCTCAGTGAATTCAGATAATTGAGAATGCCTTCCTAACATTAGTGCTGGCTGACTCCCACCAGGCCTCCCTGCTCTATGGGCTCTAACCAAATGCCACGTAACAAATTTCATGAAATTTATTGTACAGTAGGCTTCTGAGAGAAGACAGATGCTCCAGCACACAGAAAACTCTTGGAAATCAGTTAAATTCCTTTTTTTCTATACTGGGATAAGCAATTTGAGTGAAGCTTCTAAATGATTTTCTAGGGAGAAAGTCATGGTGCTTTACAGAAACTAAAGTCAAGATTATTCCAAAATGTGTGCATAAGCTTAGCTGCATGAAACAAGTTTTGCCTATGCTTGTAATGAGTTTTTTTCATGTGACCAACCTTTGCACAAAGGCCTATAAGAATATCTTTGAAAGCTTATAGAATTTAATACAGAATTTCATATTTTCTATACTTTTTATTTTAAAAGATCATGGAATTATTATTTATTAATATTGAATACCCACTACTAAATTTTACAGTTTAACATTTCTGCAGAATGTCTGCCAATCCTTACTATGTTTTTATGTATTTTTGAGAAGGTAGGGCTTAGAATCTGACTAATTATGGATTTTCCTACCAGTCAGCTTTATTACCCTTATACTTCAGTGTAAGAGATGTGCACGTTATTTTTTAAATCAAACGCTTTTGGGGGAACAGTGATGGCAATTCTTGAACCGAAGTCCTATTGTAGCTTCCAAGGACCAATAATTCTCTGGTGAATTTTATATATGCTGTTTTCAAAATTCAGAATGAAGAAATATAAATATTAAAAAGTATCTAAGTTAAAAGTAAGAAAATCTTTCTAAAATTAAGTTATTATCATTATCCTTTTCTAAAAAAAATCTTATTAATATTACTAGAAACCTGTGTAGCAGTACTCTGTTTATCAAGACTCTTAAGTACACAAACACTTTCAAAAGACAGTAAAGGTTTAGGCCTTATTCAAAGAGAATTGTAATTTTAATCTGATAGTACAATGAAAGCAGCTGCTCTGCTGGAGTAACCCCAGCCACATTGATTGCCGAGGATCTGACCCAGCACTCGGAAGTAAAATCAGTATAAGGCAGAAGGGAGGAAAGCAGAATGAGGGAGTTGCAAGAGAAAAAGAAGGACAGACAGCAGAATAACGGGAAAACAAAATCACAAAGAACTATCTACCTGTGTCAAATTATAACCTACCCTACTCCTAGGCTGTCAGTGGTAAATCTCCCTTTGGCTTCAGGTTACTGATTTGGGAATGAAATCCCAAACAGTTCTAGTGATTTGAAATTAACTTTTATGGATTTTTCCACCTATAAATGAAAACTGAAACATCAGTTCTTGCTTCTATACAGTAGTAAGGATCTTGGATCTTCTCCAGATATTGTCCAAATTGCTGTAGTCTCCCATCTTACCTTTACAATGCCTCTGGCTTGATTAGGAAATAAAACAACTGAGTCTTGCCAACAGTTGACATAGCTTATAATTTTTAATTGTTTTTTACCCCAGCGTGATTTCTGTTAGGGCTGTGGTTGGATGGAATTTTCTCAGAAACCAAAGTCTTATTGCAAAATCCTGGTTTGTTTTGATTTAAATATCTCTCAGAGGCTTTCTGCTGTGAAAACGGAGGCTGACAGCAGTGAAAGTCCTGGCTCATGCCAGAAATCTCCAGATAGCTCCTTGTCATGAATCTGATATCCTGGGATTCCTGACACTAGATAGAAAGCAAATTTTCTTAGACTCATATGTTTTCAGCAAGGCAAAGCACTTCAGCTGTATTTAGATGATATTTTCCAGTTTTATCTACGGGAAATTTTGAAAAAAAAAAATTTCGTTTTGAGGATTTTTTTCTTTTCCAGAATTTCAACAAACGGGCATTTCTGTTTCCAAGTACCTCCATCTTTTTTTTTTTTTTTCAGTGAAAATATAAGTAGTACCTGAATCAGCCAAGCATCCTGAATTTGAATTTTCCCAAATGCAGAGGTCACCTTTTGAATGTGCCAGGGAAGAAGCAGCTGATTCTGGTATGACTGGACAGGTTAGTAAAGAAAAACAGAAAAAAATCATGCAAATAAGAAGAAAATAATGAAGGGAGAAGTATAAGAGATCACTAATTCTAATGCAACTTGTGAGCCATATCCTAAGTTGTGTCACAAGGTTTTACACAAGATTTTGTGTTATTTAAAATTTACAGCCATAGACTTGCACACCTTGTTCTTGAAAATCACTGTAAAAAACCCACACACTTTCTAGATCAAATGCAGGATTCATAAAAGCTGGCATTTTCTATCAGCTTTAGAAGGTACCTTCAAAAGTCAAGGATATCATCTTTTGCCAGTCTCTCTTCCTGAAGAACGTTTCAAATCTAAATTGTGTAAGACTTTTAACTGTGCTTGTAACTCTGATGGAAATGGAAATAAGTAGTTTTATTAGCTTGAGTTTAAAAACAACTTAACTTCAAGAAAAAGGCTATTTATTCATCCACATGACACAGAAAATGCTTTGGATTAAAGTACTTTCATTACAAAAGTGGTGTGAAGGTAAAATACAATTAGGCTTAGCTAGATCATTTTAATGTTTGATTATAACCAACCAAGCTGGGACAAATTTTCGTGCCAGCACTAAGATTCTGGTGATAATAGGGCTACATATCATCTGTAAAATAAAATGTGAAATTTACATGCAAAGTGGTATGTTCTCTTGTCGCACACATATAACTCCCATTAGCATTAATGGGAAATATATGTGCCTATCAAGAAGAAAATATACCCCATTAAATTCCCAAACATCATGTCAGTTTCTGATGTCTTCTATTATGATCTATGCTCATACAGCAAAAATTTTAATAACTCAGCTCAGGTATACCGGTTTTCATATGTAGATCTTAAAGGATTTTATGAAGAATAAGTCCATGCAATGCAAGGTATCTGTGAGGAAACTGGAACTTAAGTTACATCTATGGCAATGCTGTGCCAGCACACTCCAAAAAGCCCTGCAACACATACTGGAAGCAAAATTTGTATAGAAGCATAGAACTCGCAATTAGTCTGTTTCTAAGAACCTGTGGTGGGTTTGCCTTGGCTGAGAGCCGAACGTCCATCCAGCTGCTCACTCACTCCCCCTCCTTGGTGGGCTAGAGGGGGAAAATAGGATGAGAAAACTCACCAGTTGAGAAAAAGACAGGGAGATTACTTATAAATTACTGTCATGGGCAAAACAGATCCATTTGGGGGAAAAAATAATTTAATTTGTTGCCAATTAAAACAGAATTAGGCAGTGAAAAACAAATACACATTAAAACAACACCTTTCCTCTCCGCTTCCTCATGCCCAGCTTCACACCCTTACTCCCAGCTCCAAGCGGCACAGAGGGGATGGAGGGTGGAGGGAGCTGTGGTTTCTCTCTGCAGGTCATTCCTCCTTCCCGCTCTTCCAGCATGGGCTCTACGCAGGCTAAGCTTCCTTAAGGAAATACCCATCCGCTCCAGCATGGGGTCCTCCGCAGGCTGCAGCACGGATAACTGCTCCACTGCCCGGATAACTGCTCCACTGCCCGGCGTACCTCCGTCTTCTCCTCCTCCTTCTCCTCCTCCTCCTCCTCCTCTGACCTTGGTGTTCCCTCTGCTGTTTCTCACTACTTGCTCCCTCCTCCTCCACCCATCTTGGGTTTCCTGCCCTTTCTTAAACACGTTTTCATACAGGCACCACCGGCTTGGCTCACGGCCTCAGCCACGCCCGGCAGTGGGTCTGTTGGAGCCACCTGGAACCAGCCGTGTCCAGCACAGGGCAGCCCCAGGCCTCTTCTCGCAGGGGCCACTCCTGCGGCCCTCCCACCGCCAGCGCCTTGTCATTTATACCCAATACAGAAGCAAACTACCTTACCCGACCTAGACCAGGATTTCTGCATTGTGCCAGGTAGACACGCTCCTTAAAGCAGCTGGGCATACTTGAAGTTTAAGGCTGGAGTTACTGACTTCCTCAAAAAGTGTGTAAGGATCTGAGCAAATACACCCGCTGTGAGCCTGAAAATCTCATGCGTATTTTATGCCCACAGATTTCCAGTCCTTTGCTCTGACTGACTCACCAAGTAATCTGTTCTTCACGTGGATAGTTATCACCAAAAAAATTACTCTTTCTCTGTTTGAAAAGAGGTAATTTCCAAAATAAACCCCATAAACCTGCGTAAATCTTCCAACTGAACATGCCTCAAGTAAAGGACTGTGACACTACAGTCTTAGCCTGGAGTCGTGTAATTCTGACTGGATGAACTGACTGCTATTAGAGCATGTGACGTGTAATAAACTGGCATTCTGGTTCAGACCACTGACAATGAAGAGAAAGTATACCTGGATGAGAGATGGAATAAGTAGTTTGGCAGGAAACATGGAAAATGAAACTGGTTGCTGTGATTTTTCAGAGATGATGGAAAATATGAGGTCATTTGTGCTATTAAATATAAAAAGGCGATCTATGAACACATAGCCACAGGACATCACAACAAAAGTAACTCCGATTATTCAGAAAAGTCTGGTCATTCAGCAGTCTGTAGCACTTAAGTGTTCCTTGGTGTGGAATCCTATGGGTTTAATTCTGACCCTGCTGTGAAAGCTAGAAGTGAGAAGTAAACATTGGCTTTATAAATTTTATTTTATCTTAACATACTCACATCCAGATTGTTTAAAATAGTCCAAACTGAAGAAGAAAATTCAGAAAAATGTAATTTCAAGGTCATGTATTATTTTGTATTTTTCTCTTTTTAAAATTTTCTACTTTTTCCACTTATATAGATTTATTACATTTTATCATTTACGGTAGAGTAAAACCCAAATGTCTTAGGTTGGACAAGAGCCTATGTGGTAGCCAATATCCCAGTAGCAGAGAGTTATTTCCTTTCTTCAACGCCTTAGCCTTCAAGGAATTGATTTTAGGGGCATGACAAAAATAACTCAGGAAATAGGTCCAGACTCTTAAACTGATGTAACACAGCAGCTCTGTGATTTCAGCAGAGATATGCCAATTCACACTTGCCAGGAAATCTGGCCTTCGTCCTTAAAGTGGCAATTACAAGATGTATATAGCTTCATGATGAGATTTATATTATCAAGCACATTCTGTGGAGTTTTCCTTGCTAGCTTCAGGGGAATAGATATTTACAGATGAGTCATTGACATGTCTTGAGCTATCACAGAATCTCCAGAGAATCACCAACCTTTTCTTCCACAGTAGCAAAGGTAAGAGGAGCAGCATTTTCAGCTCTAAAATGTCGCTGGTTTATTGGACATCATGTCCTCTACACCTCTTCAGCCCTTTGATTAATAGATTCAGATAATACTTAATGCATATATATCATACTTCCATTCCAAAGTGCTTAGGCAACAATATTAGGATTCATAATTAATTTCCTTTAAAAAAAAAAGGACAAAAAAATGGGTGATGTAAAACCCAGCAAAACACCGTGAAGACAGATTGAAAGGATACTGTGAGCTCAGAGAAGGCAGAAGTGAAAGGTTGCTAGAAATACTGAAAGTCCTCAGTCAAATGCCTCCCAGTATTGAAATAATGGTCTTTTCTTATATTTATATCTATTTTCTTTATAAAGATGATCATAACCTTTTCCTCCTTTGGTAGTCCAACATGATTAAATCCTCTACTGAAAAAAATACGGCCGAAAGTGTCAATGGAAATATGTGTGCTTTGACAACTTCCAAAGTTTATCTGAATTATGTCCTTTAGATTTCCAAGTCTGTAATAGCAGATTTGGCTATAAAAGGTGATGTTTTTCAGGTGCAGTTATTGTTCAAGCAGCATATGTGCCAGACAAAACTACGAATCCCCTACAACAGGCTGAAGTACATGCTCTTCTTTCCTTCTCAATGCATAACTTCTTTAGATATAAATTGAACAGTGTATTCCCAATTTTCATGCCAATAAAGTAATCTGAAATAAATGACAATTGCATATTATTTTTATGTATGTATGTACCCACTTTCCCGAATGACTGACAAAAGAGAACTCTTGAAACAGGTGAAAAGCTGCTAAAAGCCCTAAAGTGATTGCTGTTTGCATGTAAAATGGAATTTTAGAGAGAATAATGGGTCACTTTAGCAATCCTATTCTACCTGTGACAGTGGGCACTGCATGTAAAGCAAGCCCGTAGCTGGTTAAAAGCAGCTTGATTCATAATTGAGAGTTATTGTGAGCACAGGTCAGATGCAGACTGGGGCCTGACCCAACCTGTCATTTGGCCTTCAACTTCTCACTTTTTATCTGCTGCTGCTACTACTAGGCTCTAATTTTCATTGATTAAGACTAAACTGATTTTCCAGAATACTGAAGAAAAGCATAACAAAATTGAAAACTTTGCAATTTGTCATATTAATGAATGGAGTGTAATTAATGGCAAGAAAGAACTGAAAGAGACATAGTCCAATAACTCAATTCATCACAATATCAGTAACTCCACTTAGTAAGGGAGAATAGAAGTGAAATTACAAGCTTCGAATTCATATGACCATCATGAGAGACTACACTGTATGAATAAAAATAATAACAAGTCTGGATAATGGGAGGAATAAGTAGGTAGACACGCAGGATTAACTTAAAGAGCAAAACTATGAAAAAAATGCCAATAAGAAGTTCCATGCTTCGATACCTTTAAAAGGTACACCAAGCTAAATTACAGATAAAGTTATGGAGTCACAGAATGTCTCACAAGCTTTGCAATTACAAGTAACATACAGGTAACTTATGCCATCCATTAGGAAATTAGAAAATGTATTTTAAACTCCACATCTCTTCTGGATTGATGTTCTTGCCTTCATTGATGTGAAGACTCTTGTATTACATACCTAAGCATTTTCTGACAAAAAGAAACTACCCAGGAAAGGGAGAATGAAGACTAACAAAAGAGAACATTATTTCATTTAAAATCTAGCCCTTCCTTTTGTTTTTATCTGAAACTGTAGTGGTTAAAATAGTCATTGTTTAGAGGTAAGAGATGGAATTAATTTCTCCTCTGTACGAAAGACTGTATCTGGCACCTCCTGGAAGTACCTCAACAACCACACTGTTGTTGAGATAGGAGGAAAGGGTATTTCTGAAACACTTTTTTTTCCAAGGTTTTTCTGTTTTTCACAACATAAAATAAAAAGCTAAACAAACCAAACCAGAGAAAATGACCAGAATTCCCTTGTCCTGTGACTACCTTCTATGAGACTGGAGACAGGATTTTAGTTTCAGTTCCAGGAAGAGACTTTCAGTTTTAAAGCCGTTTTTACAGTGAATATTTGTTAGCTGCTGGACAAGGACTGTAATCCTCATCTTGACTATTATGGGTTATTTTAGAAACTGTGAGGCTTCAAAACTCTGGCTGTATTCTTTATTGCTGTCTTTTCCTTGATCAAAAACTTTGCTGTTTGGGATTTCACATGTTTCTAGGATTAGATGAAACTAAGGAGGATTTTAATTTGCACTGAGTTACTTCTTAGGGGGAGAGGTTAGGCAGCACGCTGGCACCTGTATCTTGCTGTGGATTTAAAATATATTTGGTATCCTGTGACAAACGATAACTATAAAATTATGATTTCATGTGGTACAAGATTAAATCCTTACTCTTACTCCAGTAATTGTCAAAAGAAAGGATTCAAGTTGTGCCATTTAGCATTTTAATTGCAGGCTTTGTTCTTAGTGTGGACTAATTTTATGCCATATTATGTTCTTGTAATACTTTTGTTATGAAATGAAGTATCAGGGAATGGAAAATATATCGTCTTATGTACAATATTCCATGAATTAGAATAATGTACTGTAGTACCTTGACCTTTTCTATATTCTGTAGTTTGACTGAATGGTCATTGCGCTTTTCCCACATTAACAAACTGAATAACCAATAGCTGAATTGATGACATGGGCATGAAGTCAAGAAACAGAATAATGAAATAGTCGCAGCAGCATAGTGTAGTAGATGACTATGTCTAAGAGAACGCATGAGCCATTAAATCTCAGAATCAGTGAGAGGGACTGGAATGAGAGTGGAACGTGCACAAGAAAAAAATGTTTTCATGACAATAGAGCAAGCTTAGCCTATTCTTATTAAGCCCTTGTAAAATTCTATTGCTATATAAAACATTAGAGCAAGTGAAATATTAAGGCTTAATTTAAACAATAAACACATCACTAGACTAGACAAGGCTTAAAGTTTCTTTAACAAAGAATTTAATATCAAATATTTATAAGTGGATTTAAATTCTAATGAACTGACAGTCATCATATACACACAATAATACAATGATAGAAGTATTATACAAATTAGCCATGTGAGGCCATTGTCTAGGTCTTCCCTTTTAAGCAGACTATATCCACAAGGACAGCACGCCCACAATACTGTGTTAGTGGTACCCTGAAAGAAGAATGCACGTAATAGAATGGAGGAAATTAAGCTGCATCTTTTAAAAATAAAATAATCATAATTATTTTATAGTAGGTTTAGTGATAAAACTTCACTTTGAATCTACCAGATGTATTGGTTACAAGAAGATTCAAGAGATGTTGCAGTTATGTACTGACTTTCTTTGCTATCCTGCTGGATTCAGCTTGTAATTGATTTCAGTTAATGTTGCTTATCTGTTAATACTCAGTTTTTAAAATATTTTCACTCATTTTGGTCCACTGATTTCTACACATAGTCTTCTCCAATAGCCAGTAGGGAGCTGCCTTGATCATGGATGTCTTCCTTACCAAAGTCCCAAGAGTCATAATAAAGGGGTAGTATGCAAGCTTGTGATAACTCTGTATCAGCACAATTTCTAGCCAGTGTTCATGTTCTGGATCACCAGAAGGAGGAATAAAACACCTTTAGTATAGGATAAAAAGTGAGTGCTGCAAATTTGCAACTAAAGATAAACTCTTGCTTTAGAAATGCTATTTTTAAACTGCTGTGTTTCACCAGTCCAGCTAGAATTAGCTCCACTGTTTTGTATGGGGTTACTTTAAGCTTGTAGTATCATGGTCCTTCCTCACACCAGGAAGAACGATTGTGATCATTTATACAGCTAGGTAAGAACTAGGTAATTACTTACAGCTAGGTAAGTAATATTGCAAATATAACATTTTCAGATTGCTATAGTCAAAACTCTGGGTAGAGTGAATTAGAACAAGAAATTTTACACTTTCTCCCAGTTTACATAAAACAGCTGCAAATTCAGTTTTTAGGCTTCATCATTCATTTTGATGTGCTTTCTTTTGATCCCAAGAAAGAAATATATTTATAATTTCAGAAGAACTGCCTCAAAGGTAAGTGGTATCCAAATATTGTTCTGTAGAGATAAAAAATGTACAGTGTCAGTGGTATTTGGCTGTGGATTGATGATGCACTGCACAAGGATATAGAGACATCATTCCTATAAAACTTGTAACATTATAGTTCAGGGTATATTTAACCTTTAATACAAATCATTTTTATTCCCCCCCCTTGGAATTCAAAGCACTTTATTTTTTTACATTTAGTTTGTTTTGGATTTTTTTCCCTGTGTTTGCTTATACTGTGGCTGCTGCAATTTTTTGCTTTGGCAAAACTGGAATAGTGGACTTGATTGCAAAGAACAAGAGTAATATAAAGAACTCCAAGAGTACTAGCTTAAGTTGACTAGATTTCAGCGTAAATGAGTGTGAAATTGGGCTTTCAATAGGAAGTGTGAACTGGTGAAATACTTTTTAAGTTGGAACAGTCATCCAAATCAATTGTAGAAAAGTATAAGTCTGTAAGTTAAACTCACAAATTTCCCCTGAATTTCCTACTTCTGATTTTTCCCTGTTCTTCAATATGTCTCTCCCCTTCACTCAGTTTCCATACCATAATTAGTCCCTCATTTCTTTCATGTGTATTATATATAACCATTGGATAGAATTTGTCATCTGACAATATTTTCTGAGTAATAAAAATGTACAGTGTTTTTCTGTTATGTTTGATTAGTTACTTGTACCTCCGTTGAAAAAAACAAAAGGATCTCTGGAGACATCCAGGATTAACATTGTACTTAAACGTCTTTTTGGCAGCAAAGATAACATTTGGTCTTAGGCATCCAACCTTTGCAGACCTACTGCCTACCAGAACAACGAATTTGTCTAGAGGTACTCTTCTGATCCATATCTGACTCCACAGGCAGCAGGATATGGTGGCTGGGCAAAGACCCAGACTGCAGATCCGACAGCCAAAATCTGTGCACTCCGAGAAGGGGACCTCTTGGCTTTGAGTGATAATTGAGTCACAACTGCAGAAAATTAAGCAAAGACCTTGAAGAATGAAGCAGTTAAAAACACCACAACAGCTGAAAAGGTGATAAAAGGAAGGCAATTTAGCAGTAGGTGCTAGTGAAAATGAAGACAGGGAGCTATTTCGAACAATAGGTGGCTTTGAAGCTTTGATGTTTCAAGAGTTTTCAGTTAACTCAGGGCCACGGAGGAGGTTAACTATGAAACTGTATTACAGAAATTTGAGGAGTTCTACTCCAAATAAAAATTAAACTCATTTTATATATATATATATACTTTTAGAGGATTTGAAAAGCAAACAAGAACTCAGGGAGTTTGCAAATCTACTTAAGCCTATATTGAAGTGCTTCCTTTTAAAGCTGCCTGCCTGTGACTAAGAACTTGAATAAAACAATTTGAAAATGGCATGAAACTGTTGCCAAAGTAATTGTGCTAGAGTAATTACTACTCGTTGAGCACAGAAGTCACTAGATGAAGCTGAAGAGAGGGGCTAGTTTCATACCCAGAGAGAGATTAGAGAATTCCAGATATTCCCAGCAGAGAGATGTGTGGTCCTCTGCAGAAAGGAGTAGCGAGTGTTCTGCAGGCAGAGTTTCTCCAAGATAGGTGAACAGACAAAGCCGCAGGCAGTGGAAGCTCTCACAGCCAGCGTATGAACCCGGGAGTGGAGGCCCATCTCGTATTTTGCCAGAAGTCTCTAACCACGTAGCATAGAATGAAGCAGGTACTGGTGCCAGCAAAAAAAACCTCAAAACCTCTGTGCTAATAAATGAAACTAACAACTGGAGCACATAGCGTCTGGGCACACAGTAATTTCTCTTAAATCTACTATGAAAATCAAAAATTTTTGCTAAGAGTTGGGCACTATGGCTGCTTTCTTTGTTAATGTGAATCAGAGCCCTGTGACAAACTAGATAATTAAGACTGTCCTTAATTTCTGGAAACAGGGCAAGAACTACAATGGATTGTGCGCCTAAGACCAAGAGGTAATGCACATACAGATAAAAATGGGACATCAATAAAAGGTAAATAGATGAAATGTGGCAGTTCAAATGATGCACTTGTTACTTCTAAGGGACTCTACCAAGTAAATGTATAGATTAAGAATATTTTTTTTGGAAGGCACAGTTGCAAATAACATCCGAGAAAAGAATACCTGTGATTGTGTTAAATGCAATTGTTTTGGGTTCCCTTAAGAAGGCTGTTCACCAAAGTGGCAGGGAATTGAAAAGGCTGAGGAAGAAACTGAGGAAAAAAAGGAGGGGATAGGGAAGGTCTCAACCTAATGCAAAATAAAAGAACACTGCTGGTTTACAGTTCATGGGGGAAATTTTCATACCAACTCCTTTAATTTTGGACTAAAAGAGGAGCGGCATATGATTAGAAATTACAGAACAGACCAAATATAATCTTTTATCAATGCAGAATAAAATCATCCTTCCCTTGTATGTAGATTTGTTTATGTTGCCTGAAAAAAAGCAGTATTAATCTGTCATAGACTATTATTCTTGCTTCTTGTGGTAAGAAAACACCATGGCTAGATGGGTGATTTTGCACATCAGATCTGCTTTTGCAGGAGATGCTTCATATTGGAATAGCCATCAATAGACAATGATTTGTTATGTTTAAGCAGTAATCACTGAAGTATAGGTTTGGACATATTTCCAAATGGCCCATCTACTCCCAGCTTTGTGTTTTGTTGGGAAACAATAACAAAATACTAAAGCACCTTTTAAAAAGAGGATAATATCAAACAGGAATTTAACACTATTCAATAATAGAAAAGTAACAATGAAATAACTGTAACTACCTCAGTATTTTCTTCAAAATGAAACTGAAAACAAAAATTCCTTCACTTTTAACAGCTGGCTGGGGATTTGCAAATGTATAAAGAGACACATATGTTAAAATAAATCTAATAACACTTGGGTTCTCAGGAACTGCCATCACCTCATTAAAAAAACATCCTACATCCTACAACAGATACAAATGGTCCCTAAAGATGTTTTCATCACAATAAATAAATCTGGTCATGTGTGGTTATCATCCATTCGTATGGAGGAATCAATGTGCAGAACTGAAAGATGGGAAGAGGTAAGAGGCACTGAGCTGACCATTTTGGCCTGACATGATTTTTGAATGGGCAGCAATTCCCACAAATGCATTATCTTGCTTTTGCATATAAGGCCAGTACAATTTGGTTGCATTTAGGAAAAAATAAATCATCTGTGTATTTGATAAATATTCTTGCACCCACTAGTGTGGACTCAATTTCTCTCTTTTAAGTTTCTTCTCTCTACTACTCACCTTCATAGAGTACCAATACTAAAATACTCATGCCCTTTAGACAGGAAGTACCTAAATGTTGTCCTACAAGAGCTAGCACCCACAAGTCATGTGTCTGTCCACTACCTTCCATTTGTCAATTCTAGCAAGATTATAACTGCTCTGAAGTGAGGTTTATTTTCTACTATACAATCAAAACATAGTAAAATGGGACCTTGATCTCAAACTTAGCCCCAAGATACTATTGTAATGTAAACAATGACAGTGCCAAGAGCAAACCCATTTTTTTCTTCTTTTTTTAGTGTTGGGCATCCATTACACACTGTGTTTCAGAGGAAGCAGAGAGGAGTAAAACCTAGTTCTCTGGATGGGAAGAAATTCCAAACATAAAGCAATATAATTCTCTTGAGGAGAAATTGAAATGTATTGTATTGATTTCCTTTTGGTAATTTTATTTACTGTTTAGTTGAAATTGAAGCGAGGGGGGGGAAGCAAGTCTGTTGAGCACTATGTCAGTTCCAGAGAGCTTGATGAAGGAATTGCAAATCTCACATGACCACATTGTAAATCTCACTGTACAAATCTCTGTTTTCTTCAGTCCAAGGATTTGAGGAGCACTTTGCAGAAAGTACTTTAATGACCTGAGGGAAGGACTTCTTGGATGCATTCTATGCTTGTTATATGTTTCATTAGATTTCTTGTGAGTCTGAGTTTTGGAGATCTTTAAGGATTTTATAATATTCCCATGAAGAAAGACTAAGTTATTTGATTTCCTTTACTCCCCAGTTCAGGATATATAAGCTTTACAGCCTATTTCACATTCAAAAGTGTGAAGCGATTTCTTTACAGATATTTGGGTTTAGGACAGAAAACAGATGGACAGCTGTGTCTGCAGCAATTCTATCTTCCAGACAATCTTCAAGGATAACCCTACGTTCAGTAAATTATGATAGTTACCTGTGTCTCTAACTTTAATTACAGTTACATTTATTGAGTCCTTAAAAATACTTTCTTAAAGCGTTTTGAAGATTTGGGGCCCAGACTTAAAACGCTTTACCCTCATAGTTATAGCTGGCAGAAAAATGAGGATTAATTTTTTTCTTCTTATAACTATTATTTAACTGCCTAACTATTGTTATGCTTTTTAATCCTGAGCATGCAAAAAATTCTATTCCTTCAGGAAAACTAGGAAAACTGTAATTCAGAAGTGAAACAAAAAGAGCGACAGTCCTGTCACCATTCACCTGGTTCACCTTTCAGCTGAACCTGAATCCCCCCCCTAAGCAATGGAATGGAGAAGGGCAACTTCAGAGCTGGCTGGGATCACCTGCCTCCCATTTCTTGGAAGCAGGCTTCAGGATCTGATAAGTAGTGTCAGCAAATGCCTTTTCACACATCTCTCAGCTATGACATGCCTCTAATTTAATTGCCTAACAGAGATCAGCAGGACTGGCAGGTTCAGAAGTACTCTGATCTCAGGAATCAGGATAAGAAGCTCCCTTGCACATTGGTAGCAGAGTTAAAATGTGGAGGGAGGCAGGACTCCGAGGGCACCGCAAGTTACGTGTGCATGTGTCC
The DNA here is from genome assembly GCA_034782735.1 of Sagittarius serpentarius. NCBI lineage: Eukaryota > Metazoa > Chordata > Aves > Accipitriformes > Sagittariidae > Sagittarius > Sagittarius serpentarius. The sequence goes on along the minus strand of JAVKLA010000053.1, from coordinate 8,732,500 downwards.
AGCAGTCAAGGGGTTTATGCAATCACCTCACATGGCGGGGACTGAATGCAGCACCGTATGCTAGAAATTAAATATTTTGAGGGATGGAAGGAGGAAGAACTGACTTTGCTGACATTGTGTATAGCAAGGCTGTGGCAAGAGAGTTTCAAGCCTGTTCAATTATTAACACAAGGCAGAAAGTTCTTATCAAGAGAGAGAGTGACAAACCATCCAGCAGTTTGGTTGTTTCAATACTCGAGACTCATTTCTCATCCAACAAGACAGGAATTTGAGTCTGTGTCTCCTATACCAGGGCTTTAATATCACTCCACATTTAATCCAAAAGCTATTTCTCTGGTTATAAGTAGATATAGATACTGAATGACAGAAGGAGGCTCATAATCCTAAGGAATAGAGGCATTTAGTCAACACTGAGACCTCTCCTTTGCATTTCATAGGGGCTGAGCTGGTTATTGAGGCTCCCATTCTGAATCTAATCCAGCTTCCCATGCACTTTATGCACAACACGTGGCTGCACTTACATTTCAGCGCCTCCAACCTTCAGTAATGTGTGACCAGGTGAAACTGGCAGGCTTTGCAGCCTGAGAGCCTTTCTTCCGATTTGTTTGGGAGCCAATCACCTTTTTTTCCGGCAAAACTGAAATTTCCTCTAAAAAACCAGTGAGTATTCCCAATCAGTTCTGCTCTAGAGGGCACAAGCATATTTGCTTATACACAGTATATTGCGTGCAGCACTCTGTGTTCAGTCACACACACAGTAAGCGTAGATGCAGCTATGCGTGCATATATACGTAGTCAAACATACACGTATCAAATAGCATCAGTATTAGTTACATACAGCAAGGTACATTAACTCATACAGCATATGAAACCCGAGGCTTTATCTGTGAAATTTTTGGTCCTAAAGGCACAAAAATAAATGTACTGTAACATCTTATAATGCAGGGTTCTGCTTTGGATTTTTGTTTAATTAATGTATTTACCGAACAACAGTTAAAGGAACGCTGCACCCCGTGCGAGGAGAAAAAGACACTGCTGTCTCTGGGGAGTGTTTTTCATCAATTATACCAAAGAGGGAGAACATGTATCAGCTAGATCATGTTCCTTGTTCTAACAAAGCAGACGCAACTCTGGTATATGCGCTGAGTAGAAAATTAGTATGAGGTAATGCTATCATAAATAATTGCTTAAAGCACCTCGGTATTATGGAGGTTGAAATTTCAAAAAAGGAGAAAGGCCTGTAAATGTAAAAGCATGGTGAAGGGTAGCTTTTAAAGTAATTGAGGATTTTTCATTGGATGGTAGCTTTCTACAGTACATTATTTAAAATCCAAGTGTGGAGTACCCTCTAGCTGATATCTGAAGATCAAAGCTGCTATTAGATTTTTTTTAACTACTGTAAAGGTTCAGCTATTATAAAAGAAATTAAAGGAACTAATGGAACAAATAACATAAAGTAGTCTTCCATCCAACATAGCAGATCAGTATAACTTGTGAAAGGGTGTTTGTTACAAAAGGCCCCAAAGCTTTTAAATGCATTTTTGGTCTAAAAATTGAATTTCAGGTAGCACAGTTGAAAAATCAAACATTGACTTTAATGAGTGCCATTAAAGATTCACCATTGTTATTGTCAGGATTTATTCTCTCTTCTCACTGGAAACTAAATTTGAAGCTGAAATGCAAAGGAAACAAGCTAGTGCACTCTGGACAAGAATTCTTTGATCACAGAGGCAAACACAAAATGGCTTATTAATGATTGCAGCTCAGTGCTCTGCCTGACCTCAGGGAGAGCAGCTTTTTAGAATAAGCCACAATTACATTGTATAGTTTAACCCTTGAAGGGAAGGCAATTTTTGGGTCTGCAACCTACGGTAATCTGACAGGAGGCCACAGAAGCCATTCAACCTAACAGTCAAATATAAGGCATTGTAGGTTTAGCACTACATATCGTGAAAGAGGGTATAAGAGTGGCTGGCTCTGCGTTTGGACTGGAGAAAGGTTGGATGGCATTACATGTTAGGCAGTATTAAACAATGAATATAGTCTGACACATTGCTCCTGGATGGCGTAAAGCACCAAGCCGCCTGTGAAATGACTGTATACAACGTTTTCATGAAGTCCTTCACACTGAAATAAGGAGAAATACATTGGTACCTGATGAGATGCGATTAGGTTTATAGATCTCTCCATTCATTCCAGGGTTTAGCATATAGATTATTTATATCAGCAGAAAGGATTAATTATATCAGCAGAAAGGATTAATTATATCAGTTTATAGGAAATGAGAACTAGGAGCTCAAACTCTTCATCTGGTTTTGACTAAGGATAAAGCATATCTTTGTAAACAAAACCACATTTATTTGTAAACAGAATTGCTTTATCCTGAATGCCATGTTCATGTTCCTTTGCCACAGAAAATACAACATTCCCAGAAGATAAACCTTTGAAAATGATACATGAAAATGATACAACCACCAGGTAGTGAAAGGTAGACTAGGACATCACGCGTAGGGCAAAGAATAAGCATTCATCCAAATTCTTTGATTTTTTCTTGTCCCTCGCTCTTTCTTTTTTGACTTTCTCATTCTGAACTATGACCTTTCTATATATGATGTCCTGAAAAAAACAGAACACCCGCGAATATCGTTGTGTTTCTAAACAGAACAAAACTTCAACCAAGAAACAATTTTAGGAGCAAAGAATTAAAAATTGTGTTTATCCTCAGCTTAACTAAGACAAACGATGAATATCTACTCTTTCTTCTTCTGCCACAATTCATTTTCTTTAACCAGATCATGAGTCAACATTCTACAATGGGGAACGTGTATGAATAATGTTTTTATGGTATTTTATATATATGCTTTTACTCTGAGGTTGATGGGCAATGTTTCTCTAAAACCCTTAATCAGGACTGTCCAACAAAGGAAGGAAACATGGTAAAAAAAGTGGAAATGAAACACTGATTAATAAGTGATGTAAGAATTTGGAGACTTGTGGAATCTTTGGTGAGGGGAGAGCACAATTGTTTGAGTCGTCTTCATGTGATTAAAAAAGGAAACATTGTTCTGGGATGGCAGTCTGCAGAGCACTAACCTCACAGGCTGGATGGGCACAAAGAGGAATAAGAATTGAGCAATTAGCTCAAACGCGAGATATTGATTACAAAATTAGCCAAGGCACTAAGGGAAGAAAAGGGAATGATACTTATTAACTATTTATATGCCGCTGAGGGGAATAAATTTGTCAGTATACATTTGTCTTGATTGAAATTACAGAAACCTGGATGATTAATGACTGAAATATTAAAAGTAGTGGTCATATGCTATTAAAAAAGGTAATATATTAAAGAGAGAAGAGGTCGTCTTTGTCCAAAATGGTCCTTTTTTGGGGGGGTCTAAATCATTGATAGGTTGGGTGCCATTAACTTTGAATCCGTACAGATCAGTGCTCCATCTTGTGCCTTTTCTGGTTCAATTAGTAGTTGTCATCATTTACTGACTCACAGATGTAGGTCTCACAGACCCAAGAGATTGGGTCCTGCCTGTATCTATAACTGCATATAGATAAAGTGTGAGTAGAAGGGGAGGAAAACACTGTATGACATGCAGAAATGAGATTTAATGGCATATATAAGAAACCTCATGAGATTAACATAAATATATTATATAATAAATGTAGTGACTAGCTGGTTATCACTTCCACAGGGGAACATGTGTTTATGATTTGATTATGTCTGTTGTATGCAAACAGGATTAAATGAATGTAATACTATAAACTACTACATGCATACTACACAAAACCCCCAAATAATTATGTGCAAATCAGGAAGGAGAAAAATTTAAGCAGAAAAATGTGAATGTTAGTAAAAATATGGCACTCACAATTTGTCTAAGGCAAATTTTGAGAAAAAAATTGAATATTAGTAAAAAAGTAGCACTGACATAATCAAGAAAGATGGTGTCATTGATTTTCAAAAATAGCTGTTAACTAAAGGATAAGAAAAGGGGAAGTTGTTAGTTAGTAGCTATGCTAATAACAATGAATACACACATGATGTTAGGAATCATGGAAAATTCATAAGGAATACAAAACCGAAAATACTACATGTGGGTGTCGTGGTTTAACCCCAGCCAGCAACTCAGCACCACGCAGCCGCTCACTCGCTCCCCCCCCACCCAGTGGGA
>JAVKLA010000053.1:8704516-8728216 GCA_034782735.1 Sagittarius serpentarius | reverse complement strand
ATACTGAACTGAAAACACAGCGCTGTACCAGCTACTAGGAAGACAATTAACTCTATCCCAGCTGAAACCAGGACAGTGGGAAAATCTATCATTAGCAGGTTTAAGACTGAAAATAAAGGGTTTTTTCCAAGCAAAATATGGATCAAAACACATCCTAGCAATGATATTGCCAGGCAGCTCGATAAAAATGCTGTTTATTTCAGTGATACTGGAGAAAAAAAAAGAAATATTCATTAAATATTTCTGTTATGCATTTGGGAAAGATAATCAATACATATAATACATATGTATCATGTGATTATTATGAAATACTTATTATCCAAAAGCCAAGAAAATAATCTACATTTTAATATGACCAACAATATTGTTGGTCATGAATGAAGAAGAATGAAAATAGAAGGGGTTTGCATGCTCAGACAGTTATGTCAAAGACTCAAAGGTGCTACTGAATTGCCAGTTATACACAAATTCTAAATCAAAAAGCCTAACGTCTACCAAAAATTGCCCTCAGTAGGAGTAAAGCAGTTATTGTTTCTCTTGTGTCTCGTGACTATGCTTAGAACACTATGGCCATTTCTTTGGAAGTTTGTACTTCCAAGAGAATGTTGAGAATGGAAAATGTTCAAGGAAGAGTAATAAAATTAGTAAAAACAGTGGAGCCTGTATCATACAGGGACAGATTCAAGGAGCATAGTATATTTAATGAATGCGTGACTGACTCCCAGTCTGTAAGAGTGAGTATTTGTAATGGATCTTCATCTTGTTGCATTCACAAAAATGGCTGATAATATTTCTGAGAACTGACTTGGTAGGACATAATAATGAATTTTAGAAAATAGAAATGAGTGTTTTGCACCCTTGTGAAGTTTTCAAAGCCTAGTTTTCCAAAGTTTTCAGACACAAGTCTTCCTTAAGTCAAGGGAAGATATAGATACCCAGCATTTTTTAAAAGGTATATTAGGTTAACATAAAATGCACATGTATCAATTTATCTGATTTATAATGGCAGTAGTAGCAGAAGGACGTGTGGTAAATACTTATTTTGGATGTAGCACTGAGGAGGGGGATGTCTGGAACTGTAAGCAAGTTAACTATTCCTTGCCGCCGAATCCATCCTGTGTTCAAGGAAACAGGATGTGGTACATCCTTGGGCAGTAGCCGGGGTTTTATCGGACATACTCTATTTCATAATCAGGTTCTTCTCCTATCAGAAACCACCTGTAGACTTCAATTCCAGGTTACCTCTGCAATGTGAGAAGCACAGAAATGTCCTGACAATTTACCCAGACTGCTTGATTTTGGGGAATGCTTATATTTTTTTCAAAACCAGAGTTCATGGCCTGATTTCAGTTATGTGAACAACTTGGTGCTGATTATTCTTGGCCTCTTTTAAGAAGGAAAAACAAATCCAGCATTTTCTGTTTCAGCTACACTTGAAATAATCATTACTGATACAGGCTGCGAAAAGACTCTTATCATGCTCATTTAATGTAAAGATAGATGAAGCCATATGAAGCTGGAGTTCTGTTCTTGTAAGAGGAGCTGCAGAGCATACCTAGGTGTACCTGTCCAGCTTCATCAATCTGCAGTTCCACTCACAGCTCCTCTTGAGTATCCAGACTCCTGTTTTCTAAAATTTTCTGCCTCAGAAAGAAGTTCAGTTTTAGATTTTTTTCCCCAGATGTCAAAATCCTTCACCAGGAACTTACACTTTGCCCATGCCTATCACCTGTTGCTTATCTGCAATGAATTGTAGGAAGGTCCAAAAGTTGCAGTGTGTTTATAAAAATACTTCTCATACCATTTATGGAGAAAAATACAGCAGTAAGGGAAATGGCACATGAGCAACAATGATTTTGAATGCTGCATTGTAGTATATGGGACTATTCACTCCACAATCCATATCAAGGGAATGAATGGGAAAAGTAACCTACAACAGTGACATTAAAAGGGAGCAACAGATTCAGTTTGTGTGTTAGGTAAACAGATGAAACAATGTTCAGCCTATAGACACAGCAGCACTCTAAACCCTCCAGCTGGAACCCTGGCATTTAGGCAATTAATCCAATAAGAGAGACAAAGACGAGTGACCAAACCCTTGGCAATTAGTGCTGTATTCATATAAATGCAATTACTCTGTGTGACTGTGATGAGAAGATGGAGTGTACATGTTGTAAACAGCCAGCTCAGACAAGACAGTTTATATATCTTTCTCTCTAGAATGGAAAGGGAATTAGGTTTTTACATCCCAAGTCATCATGAACAGACAAATACTATTTTTTCCTTGGGAAAAAAAAAACGACAGCAAAAGGTAAAAAAGTGGACAGTGTAATTCACTTCTGCTGTCTCTGAAACACTGAAATGCTCCCAGCCATTAGGCTTTGTAAGTACCAAGAACTCCTTCCTGCAGTCCTTGCATTTATTTATGTAATGTTTAGGTGCAGAACCAATATTGTATGACTAATTACACAACTCAAATAATGAATTCTAGGCTCTACTGGCTACAAAAAACAGTCAGGCAAGCAACTATTTACTTTCTGCATGTTTCCATAATATGCCTTTCATTGTAGTACCTCAGCTTTTGACCAAAAGAATCTGTAGGGGAAAAAACTGTTCTCTTAAACTATTCAGCAAGACAAACTCTAAAATTTGCATCTATTCACAGATTATTTGTAAACAAAAGGAAAGCTGAAATGTACCACTTCCCAACATGCTATTTAAGTAGCTCGATCTAACATTGAGAGTCCTTTTTTTTTCCTTAGCAGTTCTCAGCATTTTTCAAAGTTGTGTAACTGGATGGAGCATCCAATGTGTGCATACTATTTTTAGATGGTTTTCCCAGCCTTGGCTGCAGGGATTAAGAGGTTCTTGTTAATACACCATCAATGCTTAGGACATGCCTAGTTTGACTTTGTATTAAAAGCCAGTTCAATATTCTGGTATGAGCTGTAAATCTTGGACGAGAATTTTGTTCCCTCCTACCAGGTAAATGGTTTGTTGTAAACTCAAGTGCTGCTGCCACGCTTCACTGATGTGCTTGGAATGAGTTTGTGAGAAATAAGGAATAAAAGAAAAGTGTTTCTACCGAGTATAGATAGGAAACAGGAATGCAGTTTCTACAGAAAATCTTCTGCACTTATTACTCATCTTACTAAGATGTTGAGCTAAATGGAGAGGAAAAAAAATGCAACTCGTTCTCAGAAAAACAGTACAGCATCACAATGCGGTCTGTGCTAAGAAAACAATCAGTATGATATAATGCCATCATAAACCCTTTAAAAATAAATCATATAACTTCTTGATTCTATTGCTGCTTTCATATTTCAGTCTTCAGCGCAGAAACTTCTCTTTCTGCAACGTAATTTGCAGAAGGCAGTCACTGTGTTACTCAAGGTAACGATGGTTTATATTACTTCTATCCTCTACAGTAAACTCAGATTGAGTGCCTTACTGTCTGTTTTCAGTGGTTGTGTTATTCATCCCCACTGAAAACAAAATAGAATTTGGTGTGAAACATGGGGAAATGATTCAAGGCTGTATTTTAAGGGGTTTCAGATTCCAAGACCTCAAGATTTGCCACTGATGAGTCTATTATAGGCCAAGACACTTGCCCATAAGTTTTGTGACTACTCAGCCTCTAGCTGTGTGGACCTACCAGACCCAATACTGCTAGGGTTTATCTAGGTGCTTGCTGGTGCAGTCCTCTCCCATATGAAATCTTGCGGGGGGCTGTGTGGCCCTGAGAAGTTCCACTCAGCAGATAACAGGCGTAGGGTGTGTTTCCTTGCAATCAATGCATACCACAGGGACAGGAGGAGGACGTTTCACAGACAAGACTTTTTGAGCAGATCCTGAGGGAATAGTAGTAACTCATAAGAGGTACCTAATAGCTTGAAATGTTTGCTACCAGATTCCACAGTGAAAATGAAGTCCTACTGACCACTATTACACTTTACAGAATGTGTGCTAATGTTTTAATAAATACCAACACTGTTAGCAGTATAATTGTTATCTTTTAGAAGTAGTTATTTTTCTGCTATTCTTCCTTAAGAGAGGCTATTATATAAATCATTTAAGCCATGAAGATATGATTATGATAAATACCTTCTATCAATACAAAGGTTGTCAATAATAAGCAAATCTTGGTCAGGAGTGAAATGTGGAAGTAAGCTCTATTCAGGAAGGGTATAATAAAGAATAACAATCCTTTGATTTAAATGCCTGAGTGCTCGTCATTAATGCCCTGCCAGTCAAACCTGGAATTATTCAGACTGCCCTGGCAGGGACATTTCCAGTAATTTGAACAACAAATTAACTGTATCTGTTATTTATATCAGGATAGCAACTAGCATTTCCATTCAAACTGTATACCTGGGAGACTGTTCTGCAGTCTTTAAAATGCCAGTTTGCCTTTTTGTACAGTCAGCGTATAGAAAACATTCTCTTTTTATCTTTTACAAAGAGGAAAATACTGTTGGTTTAAAGGACTGATTGTTTAGAGAATTTAACCTTACACAAACATTTGGGGTGGAGTTTGGTTCTCTTAAAGACTTATGTTCCTATATTCCTTAGATACTTCTGATTGTTTCTAAGGAAATGGTATTATTTTATGAAAATGTATGGAAAAAATGAAGAAACTGTGGAAACTTTAGAAGAAAAATGCAGTTTCAAGCTTAAAAAAGTCATAGTTTGATGATTACTTTCAGCAGAGTGGTCTTTTATCTCTCTGATGTACAACATCATTTTTTTCAGCTTTGTATCTCTAGAGATACAGAGGTCTTTTATCAGCAGCACACTTAAGGTAGAACATGCTCCTATGCTGAACATTTTAAAGGATTCTTTTCTAGGTTGATGATTTCTGGCTTCCAAAACACCAGGCATTTCTCCACTTGGAAACGATTCTTTTGAAGAATGTGAAGGGCTAGTGTGTGTAGTTCTTCACAGTAAAGGTTATAAGAGATGAAAATTCAAATTATTCAATAAGCACGTAGATGTCAAGGTCCAGATGCATGGTAACAAGATTAGAAGCAGCTGGCTGTAAATCAAATAAGATTTATAATGCAGTTGTGTACAAATGCCCTTTTTTTTGTTGTTTTTCCATAGATAGTTTGGGAGACAATATATCTGAGCATACTTGCTTGTATACCTGACTGACTACCGCAAGTGCTCTGCCAAAGAGAGAGGTGTTGGACTTTTTTTTCCCCTGCTGAAATTCTTGCAATAACCATTTCAGAACGAAACATGATTGATATCCAAACAATAGCAGCAACAAATTGCCTTTTTTTTTTTTGAAGTGAAACATCATTTTAAAAAAAACTAGTTTTTTGAATGGTCATTGGACAATTTGTGTAGTCACTTAATATAAAAAAGCAATACTGAACTTAATGGTTGATACATACAATCAGCAAAGTTCTGGAAAACTGTGTTCTAGGACTTGTTCTGTTCTTCTGTTCAATATTTGTTCATTCGTTGCACCATTAGTAATACAGATTTCTTACTGTACCTTTTCTAAGTGACCATTACTGCTCATACTTCTCAGGCACCATGTCAAATGCACTTCGTACCAGCTTTCCCCTCAACGGAGGAAAGTAGATCTACCTCTCCAGGTTGAAAGCAGTGCTATATCTTAGCTCACATAAAAATCATGTAGCTGCCTGATGAAAATGTTACTATGTCTTAAAAAAAAAAATGACTTAATGCTATTCTAGGAAGTATAATGTCATAACAAAGAACAGGAAAGACAAAAGGGACAGCATACTATTTACTGCACTATAGAATTGGATAAGTGGTGCCTGCTTCAGATCTTGTTGCCCTTTTCAACCTTTCCTCTGTGCTTTTCTCAACTTTTCACTGAAAAATAACTCTCCACTTATCCCTGCTATACCCTGAGAATTCTCAGATCATTTTCCTGGGCCCTACAGGATTACACATCTGAAACAAGACTTCCTCCAGAATCCAAATGCCTGAAAACAGAATCATTAATTTCTGAAAAAGATAAAAGTTTTGCCTGTACTGATTCCTTATGGGTTTTGGATTACATACAAGGTAAATGCCTTGTAGCATACATAGCAAGTCTTTTTTTGCAGTCAGTGCAAAAAAATAATAATTTTAGTTCATGCTCAGCCTCTCAGAAGGCTAAAAAACCGTTCTCCAGCACTAGATTTCTGTATGTTTCAAAGAAGCTTGAGGATGTATTTGGCTGGGGTAGTGGATATGTCATGTGTGAGCCCAAACTGATGGAGACAAATTCCTTTGTACTTTGTACTCCAGACTCAGTGCAGATATTTTACTTTGTTTTGTGCTGTAGCATGAATTTCAGGTTAAACCGGTCAGTTGGAAAAGTTACGTGGCTTACGTACCACAATATTTTTTCTGCTTTGCTGCTTGACAATGCTTACTGTAGCTGTCTAGGAGGATTTTAGAATCTACCTCCACTTAATTTGTCAGAGAAAATGATTTCAGCTAGTGTAAGACCTGTAAAAAAATAGTCAGAACAACTCTGACCTCCTTTCTTTGCTTAATCTTGTGTATCTGATAAATGGTATAATGAATACTGCCACCAAAGGTATCATGTGTGTTTACCTTATTTAAGAAAGGATGTTGTATGCGGCACATAAAAAGTCCCAAGTCAATACACATTTATATATGCTTGAATAAACAGGGATGGAGTTAAACCTTTGTTCCAGAAAGATAAGGAAAAAATGAAGTGAAATTAAGAAGCATTTTCCTTTACCTTAAAGATATATTTGTAGACCTAATGCAGTCAGCTGAAATTTTGTAAAGAGTTTCAGAAGATATAAAACTCCTCCCCCTCCTCAAAGAGTCTACAATTATTTTTGTATAAGATCAAGGAGACTACATAATTGTTTTGGGGTAACATAATTATTTTTTTTGCAGCAATCAAATATGAAATGTTATGTTAGAACTCAAATTATATTCTGCTTAAGTATTAGTATAAATTTCATTTCCAAGAGATACATATGAGTGTTAATGAGGAAATGAAATAGAAACAATGGATTCAGTCGGAAAATTGCAACACTAAATGTTGGTGAAACACTGGCACAGGTTGCCCAGAGAGGCGGTAGAAGCCCCATCCCTGGGAACATTCAAGGCCAGGCTGGACGGGGCTCTGAGCGACCTGATCTGGTGGAAGGTGTCCCTGCTCATGGCAGCGGGGCTGGACTAGATGGCCTTTAAAGGTCCCTTCCGACCCAAACCGTTCTGATTCTATGACTCACTCTAAGTGCAGCAGACGTTAAGCCGTAGGATGGGCTGGGCTTCACTCAGTCTGCCCATCCGTAAGGTTCAGTTATATTTGTGAACAGCTGCCACCTTGCTCCTTTCCTATGACTCCTGCATCTGCCTAATAAATACCTTAACCTGGGAAGCCTTCTTCCTCTCACTGACCCTAGAACTACCAGAAAAATTCATGATCATATTTATTCCTGCAGACTCCTAGGTCTTCTGTCACACTGGATACCAGTCTGAGTTGCAACACATGCATTTCTATGACCTGCTCCTCTGAGGAGGTGAGAACCGTTCATTACATCATTATCAATGTGGCTGTAATGTCAGAAAAACTGTCTCCCCTCACCCATAGCACATCTGTCAGTCCAAACTCTATGTGTTAAATAATACAGAGTCCACAGGGAAGGAAGGCAGATTAGGGAAAAATCCCATGCAGAGGCATGAGTTAAGGAGAGGGTGAGGAAGAAAAGATTCATCGGTTGCGTTTTACTCTGAGCAGCAAGGGAAGAGGGGCAAAGCCTTCTTCACCAAGGAAGAAACTTTGGATGCAAAGTTGTCAGGCCTGTCTATGAGGAATGGGCACATGAAGATATCCTCAGAGGAGGCGTGTGGGACTTGATGCTGCAGTCAGCAGAGGCTCACGTGCCTTTGGACTTGGCAGGCATAACTCAGCGCCCCGATGAAGCAGATCTCTGCCTTAGTCCTTAGCGCTCTGTGATTTCTCAGTAAGTATGTATCAAGAGTACAAGAGCAGAAAACTGATAAAATATCCAGCTCAGCTACCTTATTGGCATTAAACACTTTATAAAAACCAGAACTGTGCAAAATGTGGAGAAAACTGGAAAAAAAAGGTTTAACTGCTTTATTCTGCTATTGCGGTGAATAGACTGCCAAAACCAAGTAAGGTATTTCTGAAAGAAGCTGCTTCTGAAGCAACTTAATGTTTTAGTAGTTTTCAGTTAAATCAGGCAGAGGAAATTAACAGTGAACTTCTGTGTTAATGGTCTGGAAAATGCTGCACTCCCTGTGAAAATGAAGTGTAAAGGTGATTTGCTTTCTTATTCGATGGTATTTTGAAAAAAAGATGACCAAGGAAGAACATTAATGACGATGATGAAGTGGCACAAAGGAGGAATGAAGGCGTTACAGCTACTTCATTAGGAAATCAGATGGTGATTGTACAATAAAGGGAAAGCCTGTAGGAGTGGTGCTAATGGAAGACTCAGAACCAGTCCTTAGAAGTCCAGCCTGAGCTGCCATGAAGACTGCACAGCGTGAAGGGAGCCTCACCACAGCGAACACAAAAGAAACCAAACATTCAAAAAAGGACATTTGTGTTAAAAAGACACAATGAGCTCAGAATTTAATTCCAAAAAACATAGAAAGCACCTGCGTGTTTTCTGGCAAACCACGGCAAGAGCCAGAATTTGGGAGGGAGAGTGAGACAGAGAGGACTACAGGGAATCACATCACTCAAAAGAGCCAAAGGAAGGTGTTCAGAAAGGACAAAGTGGCCAGCACTGCTTGCTCAGAGAAAATCTTCAAAAAGCAATGCTCAGCAAAACAAGACCATCAGACAGGCTGCAAATGGGACAGCTTTTCTTTTTAACACTTCACATACCTTTTTAAGATTCACACAGGGCACTCCTGAGGATACTGTCATTACTAGGTAAGTCAGAAAGAGGCAGGTGGCTAAGGTGAAACTGAAGTCTCGCAAAGATGGGTTTAGCCCCTCTCATGGAGCATGTCAGTTAAATCCAAGTGTATAGACAAATACAGAGTTAGAAAGGATACAATTTAGAATCATGGAATCATAGAATGGTTTGCATTGGAAGGGACCTTAAAGACCACCTCGTTCCAACCCCCCTGCCATGGGCAGGGACACCTTCCACTAGACCAGGTTGCTCAAAGCCCCATCCAGCCTGGCCTGGAACACTTCCAGGGAGGGGGCATCCACAGCTCTCTGGGCAAACCTGTTCCAGTGCCTCACCACCCTCACAGTAAGGAATTTTATTTCTTCCTTACATCTAATTGAAATCTACCCTCTTGCAGTTTAAAACCATTACCCCTTGTCCTATCAAGCAGTGGCAGGAAAAAAAATTACAGCATTGTAAATTTACAGTAGTGGCAGGAAAAAAAAAAATCAGTTTTTCAGCTAAAAAGATATTGAGTCATTGAGCTTGTCAAAGAAGAACAGGAACCATAAAAAATGAAGGAAAACCTGAGGCTGGCTTTACAAGCACAGGACAACTGGACTGGACAACTCCTACAAAAATTCTTTCCAGCCTGCAGAAGCTGAGGAGGAGCTGAAAGTGCCTGTGCCTTGGCAGAGTCCTTAGAGGAACTAGGAGGGATATTCTCTCCTCATGTAAAAGCCCAGAGGTGGGATGGCGGGAGGTAGAACCAGGAAAACTGTACCTGCAGATCCAAGGGATTGAACTGAGTACTTACAACACAGATCTCTTTCTAGTAAAGTGTTTAATGTCAATAATTTTGCTGTGCTGGATCTTTCATCAACGGTCTGACAAGTAACAACACATTTGCAGGCATTTTTCAAGTCTGCATTGGAAATGCTGTTTCTACAGGCTATTTGAATTTTGAGCAGCATCAAAGATACAGTCAAGAAAAATTAATCCTTTTTTATATATATTGCAGAATACAAAGGTCTACATAGACTACATTTTGGTCTTGGGGAAACAGAAACCAAAACAAGAGAATAACCAGAAACTTTGAAAAACTTCAGAGAGAATCAGGTGCAGGTGGAAAACTAAACAAACAACAATTAAATCCTTGTGATACAACTTGTCTGTCAGACTTGTTACCTCAACACTGTTACACAGAGTAACAAAATTCTCAGAGTAATCTTCATTAGATGAAAGATTAAACAACTATCAAAACTGAAAATATTCTGAGGTGGAAGAGCAATTGGCAATGCATGTGAAAGGAAAATTACGAAAGATAAAGAAAAATGAGTTAATGGTCACTGTAAGCCAGATATAATATTAACAAGGAGAAGCATCCAGGAATTTAATGAGATAAAGAGTGTGTCATTTAATGTATTCAGTGACATTTCCATACTGATTAAAAAAAGAAAGAAAAGACCTCAAAATACAGGAAAAGGTAGGTAAAATTTTTGACATGGATATTAAAGTCTTTTAAAAGTACCATTTTTATTATTCGCAGAATAAAAGAAGGAAAAGGTCACTCAGTTCTCCTGCCAGTTCATGCACAGACACTTTCCAAGATTTTTAACATTTCTTTTTCTGTATAGTTTCAAGTGCTCCAGGCAGTGAGAGTCCCACCACCTTTTTTGGAAACTGCTCTGCAGCTTCGTACATCTCACTGTCAGAAAGCACTTCCTAAGATTCTGTTTAAATTTGTTTTGTATCTTAATTTCACTCCATTTCTCACAATTATTACACCATTTACTACTATAAATAATTACTTTCTCTCAATTTGTGCAACCTCAATTAATGCCATTGTTCTTTTCTTTAATTTGTCAACAGCTTTCTGGGAAAATGATATCCAGCAACAAACTCAGTGTTCTGGGCATAGTGCAATGATATGCCTACACCCACTATGTTTCAATAGAGGGGTACCAAAGCTGGCTCTAGATGGGTATTGATAGCTCTCTTAAAATATCCCTTCGCTCTTTCCTAACCTTGTTCAGAAGTGGTGTATATTAGTCTGAGAGAAGCGTGGTGCTAACAAAATGACAGTGCTTTGGGTGGATCTGGCTGGTAGAGCATTGCCCTGGACTGACAGGTCCTAGGGCCTCGGAGGTAAGCAGGTAGGTCAGACTCCTAAGAAACACAAAGACAATTCCACACACAGTCTCAATAGCTAAGTCTTAGGTGTTCTAACTTCAGTGAAAATAAAAACTCAAGTTAAAAATCTGTGCTTTCACACACAACAGAGGTGACACAAAACCAGATTCTAATAAACCAGCATGCTCATTCTGTATTACCATAAATGCTATACATAGTTTATACCACATACCCATTCAGATTCCCAAAGAGAAGAGCATTCCCTGGATTTGGGCTTACCAATGCTTTCAAGACTAAACAGCTAGTGAGCTTTCTCAAAAGGAGGCTAGAAAAGAACATAACCTCGTTCATCCCTTTTAACTTTTTGTGGCTATAATATTCACTGGATACGGATAACGAAGATAAAAAGTCTGTTCAAAAGGTCTGAATCTGTGTGTTCAATGACAGGAAACCGCTACAGCGGCAGGACATCATTCCTGAAGAGTAACAAAGAAAACTTTCCCACATTTTCCTCCTGAAATTGCTTTGGTTTCTTTTAAATCAATCCCAAATGGCTCTATCCGAAATAAATACCCCGATGCCTGATTCTGCAGGCATTTTTGGTCATTCTAGCTCTAATCAAGAAAATAAGATAAATCCCTTCAAAAAAAATCAGTTACAAGTATCTGACCAATTTTAGATTAAATCCCATCTTCCAGACTATAGGCAGCGGATTGCCATTGAAGGGTTGCTTGAGTGCATAGTGTAGCAGGAAGCATCAGATGGAAACCCTTTACCGACAAAGTGAGAAAAATATTTCAGGAAATAGAAAAAAAAATTAAAAGAATAGGCAAGGGAAGAGTTCAAAAAGACAGAGGAAAAAGTGTGCAATCCAAAGCAGAATAATCATCTGAAGGGTCACCCAGGTCACAATAATATATTTTAAAATAGCCTGCAGACAGTGCATAAAAGCTACTATAAACATTCAAAACAAACTAAAAGGCATATTTCACAAAAAGCAGTTGAGTTTGAAAGCACAGACTCTGGAGTTCCTCTACTGCTGTGACCTTCTATTGTCCAACATTCAACTTTTTCTCAGACGTCATACACGTAATAATCTGCTGCCCAAAGCCTGGAGGACAGGAGTGAAAGTAAAATACTCCCACTTCAGTTCACCAGATAGCATCGTACGCCTACTAATGTTTTAACCCAGAGCATCCTCTGCAGTCTTACAGTGAGCCTGTAGTGTTTAAATTACTTTACATGATTGCTTGATCTGTGCTGACACAGATAGCTAAGTAATTTCTCTTTGCTTCACTCTCAAAAAATTTGTTTGGCTATCTTTTTGGGTGTTGCAATGTAGGTGTTTTCTTTTGGTTTTGTACTTTTCAAAATGTTTAGGAGAGTTTCCTGTAATAACAGAAGTTATTGCTGTACTTGATAGACCTACCTTACACACAGCTAAAAGAAATGAGACCAGAAAGAACTGGCTAGCTTATCATGATCCAGGAAAGTTAGGAAAGGAGTCAAAAGAAAATAAATATCAAAGTAATTTGAACATTAAAAAAAAAAATTATCATGTTACAGAGAGGAAACGGGGCAGCTGAACTTTTATATAAAAACTGGGGAAAAAACTTTACTGCTGAAAAAATGTATATAAATCTTTGACCTAAACAAGGGGCAAGAAAATTAATTAATTAAAGTACTAAACCCATGGGATAAAGTCCCAGGCAACTGCCTTGGAAACAGAGTTAAATTAGTTAATGCACATCATATGCATATTCATATTAATAAGAAAAAATATTTTGCATACTGGTTTCATTGAACAGCATGAAAATGTATACGATCACTAGACAATAAGGAAAAAAATATTATCATAATGCTTTATAAGATATGAGGCTTTTATGTATGTACATTAACATGAGGTGACTAGAAATTTTAACTTTGATCTGTATTTCTGCATAATAGAGACCTTTGTGATTAAAGAGGATTCCCTACTTACTTACTTACGGTTCAGTGCATGCTTAGGTGTTTTGCTGGAGCAGGTCTAGGTTTCTCAGCATTTTAATGGACAAAGAGAAAAATGTTGGCTTCTTCAAAAACAGTGGAAGTTCTCACTCTGACTTCAGTAGAGACAGGATTTCATGACTATTTTTATGTGATGCCAGGAAGAAAGATTCTTGAGTTGATCTGTAATAAAAAATAAATGCTGTAAGGAATCACTTTTGAGGAAACCTCTGTGCAGTTTATATGAGCCTACAGGAATGTAGACGGGGGACTGTTAACAAGGTTGGCTCCAGAAATCAACTTTGTAAGTCCAGGTTGTAAAGAGACAATGTGTAAGGTATCAGCTTGCAACTTCCAGGTTTCAAGTGGTGTTTACCAAGACTGGGAGTCAGATCAAAAAGCTTATCCATATTTGAAAGCTTCTTTCTGTATAATGGCATTATCAGGCAGTTTCTTTCAGGAACAATGAAAAAACAGACACTTTCCTGCAGGGTCTCCAGCAACTAAACTAACCTGTCCTTCCAAATGGAGTGTTTAGTACACTGTAAGACAGATAGATGTGCATGTAGGTTTATTCTTTTTTTTAACTTTTTTTTCGTTTTATTTTTAGTTTATTTCTGGCTTTAAGATTAAGCGCTATGTTTATGAAATTGCAAGTTGTTATCTTCACCTCCAGCTACTTGTCCTTAAAAGAAAAGTAGCAAATATGTGAACTAATAAGTCCCTGATGGGGCAAATCTAGTCAACAGAGGGGGTACAGTAACTAGTCTATTGTAAGAGAAATGCAGGAATCCACCCCATAAACAGTAAGTCGTAATTGTCTGCTGGCTAGATATCAGGTTTTAGAAAAGGTCTTGGACCAGACGTTCAGGTCCAGTTAGAGGCCAGTTAAGGTCAATAATCTGCAAACATGTAAACAATGAAATAATTTAAATATTTATGTCAGCAGCTAGGAAGTCAAGCAAACGATTTAATCACAGCTTGGTGGTCTGGCAAGAAGATAACCATGCATTAAATATCTGCTTCATGTCTCAATCTCTAGAATGTTTTTAAACTATCTGTTTTTAAACTTCTGCGACACACCTTAAGCTTAAAACACACAACAATTAGGGTTATGGACTTTTACAGGGCACATATTTGCCAAGGATGAACAACACGTATATTTTGTTGATTCTTTATTATTTGCTGCGTAGAGCCACACATACAATTTTTCTTGTGGATTTCTCAAAAAGGTCTGGTTCCTTAAAATGTCTGCTGAAATAATGCACTGACAGCTTCTCGGTTCTGTCTTCTCTTTACGATACTTTGTTTAACTACTTTATTTTGATTTCCCTGACAGCAAAACACTATTTTGGCTCTGAAAAATGCAGTGCAACCTCTACAGGCTTCTTTTGTTTATGTTGACTTACACTCTGCTATCTATAAATATTTTAAAAGATGAAGTAGGTGGATTATAGCCCACCTACTCTCTTTTCTTTCAGACACGCACACATTTAAAATTGCAGGAATGTCTGTCGAGTGAGGCTTGAAAGTCTCTCTGGATCTCTATCACCTATTCAGAAAGACCAGGGAAAAGTCAGAAGTGAGCCTATCTGTGTAACCATGACAACAAGTACTTGTATATAATGCTTATCTATATAGTATCGTTTCTGATTCCTTCAAGAGTTCACGCAGTCATAGGCTGAATTCTTTGGTAAGCTATCTGAGCCGTGTCAAATGGTTCAGATGAATCCGGTAAGTATTGCTGGGCATTGTAAACACTGGTTACGCCGAAGAATGAACGAGAAAATGGGCTGAATGGTGGAACAGAGACAGGGCTGTGCCTGGAAGGTGGGAGAAAGGCAAAAAATGAGGTACTTTTCCAGTGATTAATATTTGACGGATTTATTCAGAGTTGTTAAGAGAGACCTTCTATTGCTATTGCCCATCAAATTAGTGCCTAGCAGATAATATGTATGGATTTTGGGGTAACTGAGATTTTGTAGATGTAACATGCAGTGAGAGGCATTATGCCAGCTGAGTGTAAAAAGCTAGTTGATCAATAATTAGAAGAAATGTATTGAATTGAGGTTAGTGTTAAGTTATTTGGGGAATGATAAATTCTCAGTTCTGCGACTTCTTGTCTTTATTTTTAATAAATTGTTTATTGTTTTGTGTAAAACAAGGATGAATGCTGGTAAGATTTTTGAAGTAATACATAAAATTAACAATGATTGAAAACTCACAGATTATTTTGTCTTTAGCATTGTTAAAATCTGTTTTTATTCCAGAGAAAATGTTATGCACCTTTTACACAGAGATATTTATTCTCAATCAAATATTTATGTTAGATTATAATCTAACATAGGATCATGTTACTAATATCCTCATAGCTCCCTGCCTGGGACCTGAGGAGATAGTCTCTGAAACTTTGTCTGCTTCAAATTTCAAGTGCTGGGATTTTACAGCAGTGAGAAGTCTGCCCTTGCACTCCCATACAAATGTCAAAGAATACAATACAATATAAAAGAAGACTTTTCAGTATAAGGTTGTGGCTTTTTTATTCTTCTTTCCTCTTTCTTCTTTTTTCCTCCAAAAAGTTTAGCCCAATTAACTTCTAGCTCCTGCAGAATTCCCCTTTGGTAAGAGCCATGGGCAGAAAGGTTTTGCCTTACAGAATTTAAGCAAAATAAATAGGTCAAAAATCAGGCTGATAATTACGAAGCTAATTATAACCTTAACAAAAGAACATGTGCTACAGCTACCCGAGAGCAGAGTAATTCTAATGGCTGTAGGTAAAAAAAAAAAAAGACCCAGAAAGGTAGATAAAGAAATTACATTTTTAATCTGCTTTTGGCAAAATAAGATAAATATTGACAAGAATCATGTAACATCTAAAGGTTAAAGGAAAGATAACAAAATATAAACCTTTTTCTTTCATTCCATCATTTCACAGAGGCAGAATGAATATCTCCAAAATTAAAATTAAGTAATTACTCTAGAACTCCTTTTTTTTACTTTTGATATGAAAAAAATATATTCTTTTGTTTTAATGCATAAAGCATTTGTAGGTTTGAAGTCACTTTTCACTGAAGACCACACAAAACACTAATTTGACACAATTTAAGCTTTCAGAAAAAAAAGGCCACCAAAATAGCTTCAGAAGGACAAATACACATTATAACTCTTGAAGCAGCTATCCAATTTTTTTTCAGAAATCACAGCAATTAAGAGAGAAAAATCTATTCACTTATACATTATGCTAATGGTAACTTGGATAATATGTTGCTCACTAGGCCAAGCAATTTCGGAGCTTGAGCAAGAGGATGAATAACATTTTTCTTGGCTCTCTAGGGATTCTTGGTTGGATCCACAATGTGGGTATAAGGAAAGACAACCATGTGGCAGAAATTGAATTGACAGAATTGTTTTCCCCCTTTTTCCTTCTCCTGTAACTGAGGATATGTAATTCAGTGTTCTGAATGCAAGTCGTCAAGGCAAGTATAACCTCATTTCATCCAGTTCTTGCACATGAAGCTTCAATACAGTCAGATCACAACCTACCCAGTCAAATATGCCTATTCAAGTAATTATGCTGTAATGTCCTACTACTCTTCTAGTTATCAGGCTTAGAAGTTACTAATGCTGAACCTGCCTGTATGAAACTTTTATAAACATTACAATAGCTTGTAAAAAATGTATACTGGCAGAAATGCCAACAGCAGACAACAACTTGATGCAAATTGACTGACTTACTGTTACCATGTAGACTGTGTTCATCTCAGGTACAGTAGAGAGTGATAAGACATAAGATTTTTAATAGATCAGAAACATGTTTTAAAAATTAAGCTTAGTGAGCAGATAATGAGAAAATGGTCCATTCTACCCATCTACCCTTTTCAGGCCAAAACAAGTGAAATGGCTCCTGGACAATCTCACGGAGAAAGTTAATTTGGTTTTACTTTTTTGCAAAGGCTGCCCTGTATTGGTGATCTTTGCCTATTAGGATGTATAGAGCAACAGAGCGCTTTTCACCTTTGCTACCAAACCAGCAAGGATCCCCTCCTGCTTTATCTCCTTTTTCTGTGACTCCCCTCTGTACCTGTTTTCCTTTTTCTGCCATTTTTACTCTTGTCTTCAAAATTATTCCTGCATGTGAGCGAAGAGACTGTCTACCTCTGCAATGCCTGAGAATGACCAGTTGAAGCAAGACCAACCAGACCAGCCAGAAAACGCACTAGACAACAGAAGTGCATCAGGTCCCAGAGGAATAGCTGTGAGAGACAGCTTGCCAGGTCTAAGTATCCACTTGTGACTGATAAGCCGACTTAAATTCTGAGAACACCAACAAAAAGATACATTTTTCTCACAATTTATTATCCTGCCTACACTTCTCTTTCTGGCTATCTATTTTGCCAAAATTAGAAAAGTAACTGCGGTGCTCAGAGGCTGTTTCAGGGCTAAAATTAACCTCTTCTTTCCTGCTCTTATGGCTTGCCTAGCAAAGCTAGAACTGTATCAAGCAACCCCTCTATGGCCAACAGGCTTTGATGATTTTTTTTGCATGATCCCTCAATTTAATTTTTTTTCACCCTTCTTTTCATGTTATGCATTATGTTTGTCAATTTTGGGTTTGGGGTTTTTTCCTTATGTCTTCCACAGCAGTAAACAGTGAGAAGCCACAAATCAAAACCTTGAAGCATGTTTAACTGCTTAATATTACATAGTGGAAAGGTTGTGATAATACTGTTGACTGTTCTGGGTCCATTTAGTTCTTCTGAATTAAGAAAGAATCATCTCGTGAACATTGCCAAGTTCAAGATTTTCACAACATCCTCCGGAACCAATACTGTGGTCTTGGTCTGAGGGAAATTTAGAGACATATTCCAACTCCCAGTTATATTAAGGCAAGGTTTGGCATTTTGAGTTGCAATCAGATGAGGCCAAAGATAATTCAACACAGATAGCCCTATAGGTTCAATAGGACTCTGTCTTTGGTTATAGTGAAATGTTGAAATGTAACAAAGGTTCTGTACATGTATTTGCTCATAAAACATGAGCTTTCTTAGCTGTAGCTAGTTCTTATCTTCTTTAGCCACTAGCCTTTATGTCTTACTCTGATACTTTCTTACTTTAAGTTAAATCATTCCACATGGGATGAATTATTTATGCTTGGCAGCATAACGTAAGGGTAAGCTCAGAGCAGAATCCTCTGAACACCTACCCTTTGTTTACCCTGGTATTTTCCTGACTTCTGTCCAGCCCTTTCCGTGCCATTTTGATCAATATCCAGCTGTCATAACGTGTGCTTACATACCCGTCAGCGGTATTTTATTTGCCTGTGATTTCTTCTGTTTCGTAGATCTGATTGTCTGTATTGGGAGTCTTGCAGAAGACGTTGTATTCAAGGATTTAGTGATCCTGAGCAAGCCATGTCTGTTCTACTAGGCCCTGTACTTAGGACTTGAAAAGCCCATATGTTAGCATGAGCAACCACAATATGATCCCATATATATATATATTTATCTATAACAATGTAAAGGAATGTGCTGGAATGCTCTGGATACATGCTGTTTCTGGATACAGTTCCTAGAGGCGTGCAGATGGATATGCTCTGGTAGGCATTAAGAAAGAGATAAAATTTCTACTTCTCCAGAGAAGACATATACTTTTGTTTGCCACACTAGATATAAAGAGCACCAGTATAGCTGGGAGGGTGAACCTGTCCACAGATGGGATCTGCAGAGCATGCTGTGGCTGTCCACCTGGGTTCCATCCGATGCTGCACAAAAGTCGGGTTCCAGCATCTGTAAGGATGTAAGGTTTACTCTCTTGTTTGTGTTTCTCTTCCTATTTCTATCTTATTATTAAAGCAATTTTACTATGCTATTTTCTGCCTGTTACAAAACGTTTCTGTATTTTGTGTTTACATTGTTTATGTGGTGTTCTGAAATGAAACAGGGACAACAGCATTTAGTCCACTCGAAGCCCTCTCTCTGATTTATTACGTTCCATTTTTATGTCTGTTTTCAACATATAACAGCATTCTATATACCCTTTGTGTCACTGGATCCTAAGAGCAGATTAAGACAGCTTTGCATTGGTAGTTAGACCAGTGGGAAATTTAGAATGGCCGAAGGTCCATGCCACATTAACATAATCGCTTTTACTTATGTAAAAGCACGGTCTTTCCCTACCAAACTGCAGAGCTTTCACTTCAATGCCTCATGCTCATTTATTTACATGCAGAGAGATTGCAACCCTCAGCCTATCCACACCCTCTTTTCCAGGTGGAGGCATGAAGGTTCTTACCCTGGAAGCACTGACCTCTGAATTTAGTCCTTCCGCTGCGTGGAAATTCAAAGGGCTGCACTGAAAATATACAGAAGGCTGAAAAGAAAGTAAGAAAGGTCATCCTGGCAATGCATTTCACCTCTTCCTCCTTGGATCACTAAAGCTTAACTTGTAAGAGTGAAAAAAATATCTAAAGAACTGGCAAAGGTATTTCCTGAATTAAACCCATCTTCGCACAAAGGAGCAATCACACTGGCTTTGCCTTGGCTTTTAGAACATATGGACTTTCATAGCCTTTGACTTTTTTCTCGATTTACCCCAGAACTGCACATATTCCACAGTGCAAGGGACCTTTGACAATTCAGCAGCACTGGTAAGGAGTGAATTGGTAACTGGTGAATTTGTGCTCCCTGGTTATGGAGGTGAGAATGGACACTGAAGTACCAGGACTATGGACACATGCTGCTGGAATTCGTGGTCTACACATCCTACACGGGAGACCACATACTCTTCTCTGCCTCTTCCTTGCTTTGTGTCAGAACATATCTGTAACCCTGTAATTCCCCTAGTACAAAGCCCAATTTCCTAAACATTTTTTTGAGGGAAAAAACCCCCATGTACCAAAAAAATCAAACTCCTAATATTCCATCTTGATATGTCAAGATCAAATCTGTGAGGTTACAACAATGATTAAATTTTTATAGCTGTCTCAGTCGTGTTAGCATTTTACTTTTGCTGTCTTGACTTCTCTGTAGTATTACAGCAGTATTACAGCATATATGCCTACGACCTTTTGTCTTGAACAACATTCATCAAAACGTGCTTAAACACAATTACATAAGACTTGAAGTTAACTTCAGGCCTTGGGTCTGAAATTGTCAATCTATTTGCAGTCATTGTGAAAACATGGCAGAAAGTTTTTCTCCTGCATTTAACTTTGCTTTTGCTGCTTTGCTTTTTTAGGCACTTACAGTGCTGCAAAGCATTGTCTCTGTTTCCCTGTGAAGACAAGTAACCGGACCCCGACCTTTCCCCTGTTCAGGCTGGGGCTGGGTTAATCTGTATAACCCTTCCTCTATGTTATAGCTGTTTTCAGCAAAGGCAATGGATGTTTTGCCCTTCTGAATCAGGCCTTAACTGAGATATTTGATATGCAATGGGAATCAAAATGTGTAGCACTGCTTTACTAGGATTCTGCTTCAAAAATTATTGTCCTAATCGTTAACTATACAATGACTGTTAAAAGTTGTCTAGAATAGATCACATAGATTTAGATAATTTTAAATTTTAGATTTAGCTTTTGACTTTAAAACAAACAAACAAACAAACAAACAAAACTTCTTTAGGAAAAAATAGCTTTTATCATTAATATTTATTTCATAACACTGAAATATATTTCTTTATAATGAAAGGGATTATGTTTTCCTTTCTGGGCAATTTTTCTATATTAAATTGATCTTTTATGTAAAAACATATTTTAGAGCATTTAAAATGTTAATATAGAAACCAAATATTCAATTGCATCAACGAAAAAGCTTCTCTTGATCCTTTAATGGCATATAGCAATGCCAATATTTCCCATTTTGTGTTTGTTCCAATCAAAAAATGCCACCGCTGAATTTCCCATGGAAAGAAAAGTCATGTTCCAGTGTTTGATACACACAAAGTACTTAACTGGCTATGACCACAGGTTTCTATATACACAGTGAAGTTGGTTTTCATTAAAACAAAACAAAACAAAACAAAATTCATTAGATGTGTATGTTCCTACCGTTACCACTAAGTGGAATTTTGTGGTTGGTTTTGGCCTGCGGACTTCATACCCTCTAAGCCTCAGTCATATCAAACCTGATTTTCTCATGCTCTTTTGTATGCAAACTCATGTTTCTGACGGATCAGATGGAAAGTAACTGCTGAGTATTTGCTGAGTATTTGAACTTGAGCTGCAGTTAGCACTGGAGGTGCACTGGGGAGCCAGACTCAATTGTTTTATCCAGGAGTAAACCAGTGTCCTGATGGTTCCAGCTCTCTAGCTTAGCTCTGCAAAACAGTTGTAGTGCCACAGAACAACTGCAATTACTTACTTTTTTTTTTTTTAAATCTGCAGCTTTGTTTCTAGATACAGAGTCCCTAATCAAGCTTCTAACCAATTCAGAGCTTAACAGAATTGGTTTCAATCTCTTGTCTAATGACAGGCGCAAACAGATATTTTTTGCTTTCGTGACTATCTGGGTGCTCATTCCCATATAAA
The DNA here is from genome assembly GCA_034782735.1 of Sagittarius serpentarius. Classification (NCBI taxonomy): domain Eukaryota; kingdom Metazoa; phylum Chordata; class Aves; order Accipitriformes; family Sagittariidae; genus Sagittarius; species Sagittarius serpentarius. Next base: position 8,706,691 of record JAVKLA010000053.1, on the reverse strand, counting down.
AATCTGAAGGAAGCACAGGGGCTGGGGACAAGATTTTCACTGCTGCGGTATAACTCCTCCTGCCTGCAGTAGTCTTTAGCAAGAGATGGTGGCACTGGCACCGTAAGAAAAATAACTCACCTCGCTAGAAACGTTACTCATAGAGGAAATATGTGGATATAAAGCAAATGAATAATCCATTCAGGTATTTATTCAGGTGCTTATAGAGCTCTTGTCACTGTAAGATCTAAATAATCTTTCACATATTTGGCTTCAACACGTATTTAAACTCGTCTGCTAGAAAGGTGCCACTTCCTCCATCTCGCTAGCAGTGAGGGGCCAGCAGTGCAATACAAAAAAGCTCCTGGGCGTTTTCAGCAGGACTTAGGCAGAGGAGAAGCAGTGCAGAAGAGAAGCCCAAAAAGAGGTAGTAAAATCTCCCACTCAGTAAACTCCGGAGGTCCCCAAATTCCCCCAGTGCTTTCTTTTTTCCTGCAAGGCACTCAGTGTCACAGCTCGGCGTTTTGGCAGACCTCCCTGGCCTTGCTCGGGCCGAGCAGCCCCAGGAGCCGCTCACACCTCAGCTCAGAGGACCCCCCTACCAGCCAGGCCATCTCCCAGCACCCCACCCGGGCAGGGCTGGAAAAGCACCGACAGACCTCCTTGAAAACAGCAGCCTTCCCCTGATATACAGCAGCAGCCACAGCTCACTGAATCCGAACAGAGAAAGGTTCAATTTCTTTCTCCGAGTGAGAGCTTTGCAGTCCTGGAGATTGCTTTAGTTCCCGAGCTGTGCTGGGCAGGAACGTTTTCCTCCCACTTTCCTGAAAGTGTGCCAGGGTAGAAGAGATGCATTTTTCCCCTTTATACACATAATAAAAGGAAATCAGAATTATTTCTCATAAAGAAGAGAAAACAGTTGATAAAAATCCATTTTATCACTAAGGGAAAATGTTGCTAAGCTTGTGTAGCATGTTTTGTCTAAAAATATCAATTGAGAGGAAAAAGAGGCAGTATTGATCATAGGGAACTTTTTACTTTAAAAGACAGGACAGCACACCTCATTTATAGCAACAGAGCAGAAGTTACAGGAAAAAAATTAGCAAATTGAAATTAAAAGACTCGAATCTTGCATTACATTTGTGAAAGCAAGCTGAGTTTTGTAAAACTTCGAAACGTGAGAACTTGTAAAAATAAGAGCTAGAAAATATAGATATGCCTACAGAAGAAGAAGAAAACCTGAAATAATAATAATAATAAAGAAAAACTGAAAGACCTTTCTCAGGAATGAAGAAAATAAATCAAAAATAATTAAGACCCTTGCTTGGGGCTAGATAGTATAAATCAAAAAAGCCTTAGGTTGCAAAGAAAATTTAATTTAAAAAAGCCCTTCCTTGTGCCAAAGATTTATCATTTTTAAAGCCCAGTGGGGCCAGAGTACTTTTTTTTTTCTTAGCTCCAAAGAGGTGCGCTTCTGCTTCTATTGATAAATCCATTTGACTTGTACGTTGCTAAGTCTTCTGGAATTTTTGTGATTATCTCATTTTTCTTTTGTCTTTAAGAAAAGGAAACAAACAATTATCTGAATGTCTGAACATCTTGATTTGATTGTTTACTGTGAAGAATAATTAGACTCAGAAAAGTAAAACTGAAGTTGCTTGTTCCAAGATATTTTTAGTTGTTCTCCATCCTGGCTATTACCCACTTACAACTCACTTCACCACAGTCAGTGATAAATGCTTTTACGTAACGGAGTCTTGCCATCAGGCAGCACCCCCAGCTGGTAAGTGCAATTCTGTACTTATATTATGCACTCCATTTTTTAATGTTAAAACTCAGAGTACGCGAAGGAGATCAAAACTCTCCGTTATTATCCTGCAAGGAAATCTGCTTTCATTGCATAAGGCAGAATTTCAGTCAAGTCAATAGGACTGCCATGACAAGGGATGCGGCTGGGAAATGCAATCTGCAAAAGGCACAAGGTCATAAACAGAAGTGTGATTAGTGAAATCTGTGATATCCTGATATTTGAGCTTCAGATGGTCATCTCCAGCTAACAAGTCACAAATGAAATGGCATACCACAAAGCAAAAAAGGAGTGAGGATAGAAAAGTATAAAAGATGGTAAGAGCATGGGGGGGGGGGGGGGATTAAGGTTATGGTGTTCCTGGTTTTATTTGTGTAACCCCGGCCGTC
>JAVKLA010000053.1:8692701-8704416 GCA_034782735.1 Sagittarius serpentarius | reverse complement strand
GGGGGGGGGGGGGATTAAGGTTATGGTCTTCCTGCTTTTATTTCTGTAAGCCAGGCCGTCACTACAACAAAACTGCACGAGAAGTCAGCAAACAACAGCTAGGGAATATGAAGGAGAAAAGAGAACTATAGTACAAAGGAGAAGGCGGGCACAGAGGGAGAGGGGAACCATCAGGTATGTATGTCTGAGAGATGAGATGAGCCTGATTATCTGAGGCATCATCAGCCAGCTGAGAAAGGCAGAAAAGCTGAAGTCAGAGGGAGAGAACTTGATTACTCTTTATGATTAAGTACTTGAATTATAAGACCGTTCAGTGGGAGAAAACAATGAACAATTCAATATGTCTGGGCTCAGAATAACTTCTATGATCCCTGGACACTAACTCATATCACCTCCATTGTCAGACAACTCCACTGGCTCCTCATTAATTTCAGAACCCAGTGCAAAATGAACTGCTTGATTATAAAACTCTCCGTGGGCTTGCTCCGGTCTCTCTCTACTTCCTCTGCACATCTAGCACTGGCTTTCTCTTTTTCCCTCCAGACAACACTGTTGGTGTGATTAAAAGCTCTTGTTTCTACTGTGCCACCACATCACTTACTTTCCTGTTTGCCAGTGGCTGTATGAACACAGATTATTAATAGAGCTTGCACTGTCAGAGCAGGAAAACAAACCACTACTAAGAAACTGTAATGTGTTGGATTTTGAGCGCAGAACAACTCATGCCTGAAGATGCATTTTCAATCCTGCAGCTGGGTATGCAAGAGTTTAACAAATCTAAAAGTTTGTGACCGTGATCTGGCTGCTATTGTGCATGATGCCTAGTGACATTGTAATTCACCCCTTGTCTCTAACCAGTGAAGAAGATCCGATAGAAGGGAGTGGAAAAGTACTAATGCCTGAGAATTAGCTTAGGGCTTAATTTAGTGAACCAAAAACCAGGCATCTCTAAAGTAGCATTGAAAAACATTTAAGGATGAACCATATTTTACTTTGTGAAAGCCTGTCAGATCCCTGCTACTTTCACTGCATATCTGTTGCTTGATTGTTACGGTTCTTATTAGCTATCATGCCTTGTTAAGAAGCAGTATCTCTGGTGTACGTATTTAAGCTATTAGTTTGACTTTTGATGCTGCTTTTGCACCAATGTATGGATTTATTTTTAAGAGTATTCTCTTATTTATTTTAGATTTGCAAAAAACCTGCGAAAGATACAAACATAGAGTATCTCAGAAATAAGTTAATTTTCAAATACAAGCTGCCTTTAAAGGCAACTAAGCCCATTACACGTTCTGCTTACAGCCACAAGCAGGCCTGGGTGAGAGAGGTTCCAAGCGAATGAAAATGTATTAATGGGCTTAGCTTTTTGTATCTAATGTCATGAGGAGGCAGGTGCCAGCACCTGCCCAAGGGATCTTTCACTGAATATAAGCCTTCTCTAAAGAAAACAGAAGAGCAGAACTTAGACATACTGTTCTACTTTAAAGATGTTTTATTGCAGCCTCTTTTATTTATAATAATAAATGCTTATATGTCATTCTTTGGGTATCAGTCATGAGAACATCCACACACAACCAGTCAAGGCCTCTGTCCAGCCCACTGTTCTTGAAGCCCTACAGGGTCTGGGCTGGGAACAACCAGTCAAAATATACTTCTAGTCTCTATGACTGCACAAAGACTGAAGGATAAAAACGATGGAATATGTGACAGTTTATTTTCTCCCACTTCCTCGCATTCAAAGAGCACAGTTATTCTTACATTATCCTTGACACATAAAGTAAAATTATTTTATTTCCATTGTATGTCTGCCCAAGATCACAAAAGAGTTGTGATCCAAAATAAAGAGCTCATCCAAAATAACTTCTTTGTTCCACTCTCTGTCATTGATGTCGTCATCAATGTGTGGAGAAACACAAGCAGGAACTCAGAGAAACATGAGCCCTGGCGAGGCAATATCCCAGCCAGAACTCTCCATGTGACAGAAGGCAATGACTAAACCAGATCTTAGTTATCCACCCACAAATGCACTATAACTGCTGGTTTAAGTGCTAAGGTCACATGCGGGAATGGCTGTTTGCATATCACGAAGAGCTGTCCCTGTCAGAGATGCCTGAAAAACAGCCAGACCCAGCTGTTATATTGGTACAAACTCGCGTTATGAATGGCTTGGAAGGTAGATGCACGATGAAGAAAATTTATAATTTTCCTGCCATATGACTTGGTCCTAAGGAAGTTCTCAAAACATGAAATAGAAGAGCTCGGATATCGTTGCTCCTCTTTCTCATTATGGCACCCCCATCTGTGGGGTGTCATTAATGCAGCCTTTCAATGCAATGTTCTCTTTGAGTAGAACAACCATTTTCTACCAGATAGGCCATTGCCTGGTAATGACTTTCTGTTCACAGATGAGGCAAAATATGTAAGGAAATAATCTGGAAAGACCCTACTGAAATCACAGGGGTAGGAGAGAAGTCAGATTTTTCTTGAGAAGTATAGATGTGTCTTAACAAAATCTGTTGACAGAATGAAGCAGAGAAGTATTATGAAGACCATAGACTACACAGAAAGAGCATAAGCATCACCTTAAAGCTGAAATAAAAATGGGGTGAAAGGTACAGAATAGTAGAACAGAATAGTACAGAAATAGTACAAAATACAAGGCCTCACACTGGGAGAATAAAATAATGCTGATTTCTGCAATGAGCTTGGAGATAGTGGACTGGGATGTCTGAACAAAATAAATAGCTGCATGTTTTGATCTCATTATGTATATAATTCATCAATGCAGTGCCTGTGAAAAGGCAGTGAAATCTTAAAATGCAGCCATCAAGCTGCTTTCAGGTAAACCCAGGAAATCTTAAGTCTGTTGTGCAGAAAGCTGGTAAGAGTTCAGAGGAACACTGTGCAGAGCCATTACCACAAAACATGTATTCGGACTGGAATCGGTGCAGACATAGAAGAATGATTAAGGGACTATATGGCCTGTCTTACTAAGGTACGCTAGAAGATTGGGCTTGTCCAGCAGTCTAAAATGTAGAACGAAAAGGAGGTGACTGATTTGTCTTTGTGCATCAAGAATAGTACATCGAATACTACCATTAAAGACAATGGCGGCGCTGAAACTAGGGCAAATAGAGATGAAATTCCTGTGCATATGTATATCATAAATCAGAACAGGTTTTTAACCTGCAAAGCCTTTTAGGGGTCAGGGTCTATCACACCCAAAGATAGTGCGATGCACATTTTCAGAAGGATTCTCCCGTCCCTAATGCAGAATCACATCATTGCCGACTCTGGTATTTTTATAGCATCACAACCTTCATGCTAAACCCCATGGGAGAGTCTCTGGTATCTTTGCTTTTGTTTGTCAATATATCAGCCTTGCTTCTGTTATTAATTTCGCTGCACTTCTCTCTGACCAACCTGAAGAAGCCCCCATATGCTTCTGTCCAGCCAGTTTGTGTCACAGGACCTTGGCAGAAAGAGAATGGCCAATAACTCATGGGGTTACAGTATAATCTATACAACTACCTCAGGGAAACCATAGGTGAAAAACAAGGTGCTACCAAAAGTGAGCAAAGGTAATGGGGTTTGATCCTGTAAGACTACTTAATACAAACAGATCAGGCAAGTTCAAGCCATCACTGAAGAAAGGCTTTGAAAGGAAGAAGGCAGAGGTAGTCAGTGCACTTATGAAGAAAGGAAATAAGATTTTTTTTTTTTCCAGTTGAGAGTCAGGGTCACAGTAAAATGGTAGAGCATATCAAATATCTGCGGTCTGATGTTAAAGGGGAAACTTTTAGCCATTCTTTGAATTTCTGAAGTAACCAGAAATGCTTTGTCTCTGCACAGAAAAAAGTTCAAACTACCCAACATGCAATTTATGAACTGAATTATATATATGTGCATATATATACTTACTTATATTTAAAGAAAAAGAAAAATATAAATATGGAACTATAAAGTGAAAAAAAGCAAATAGAAATATATATGCCAGGTGTCACTAGTATTTATTCACATTCAGTGCATTTGCAGTCATATAAGATTTTTCCTTCTGTTCTTCTACCCAGAAACATTAGTAACACGTAATAAAATATGTCCATTATTTATTATTGACAAACAAATTATGCACTTGCTCCCCTAGAGTGAGAAAACCAGAGATAAATAATTGGCAAAGAAAGAGGAAGCATAGGAAAAACTAGTCAAACAAGAGAGGAATCCTTTAGTGATAAGAGAAACACACTGGTACGAGATAAACAGCCACCCAGGAGTTAGACAGATGATTTAGAGATAAATTAAATAGCTTCCCAAGAGAGATCAAGTGTTGGTGCATATTTGCCAGTAGCCATTCGGAAGTGAGGGGGAACTCTCAACGGCCATCTGTAAATGGCTCTAGCTAGCCTGGCCTGCTTGATTTTCTTAGCTGCACATTCTCATTTTTGTTTGATTGCTTTGTATCTGTATATGCATTAGGGGAGAGACCATTTGCTGTTTTCCCAGGGCTGCTGTTTATTCCTCTGGACTACGCTCTTCTCCATTTTCAAAGACAATACAAACTTTCTTTCCCCTAAGATAAGGCTTTCTTGTCTCTTTTTTTGTTCCACTGTTCACACAGAGATTTTGAAGAAGCAACCCCCTGAAAAAGAGTGGAGGGGGAAAAGAAGCCGGATTTCACATTTCTCCTGAGGATATAAAGCAGAAGGCACGTTCCGTATGCGGTGATGAAGAGGCCTTCCCCAGTGCAATCCTGAATGATCCCGCCTCTTAACTCCCGCACTGCAGAGTTTACACTGACTTCTGACCCCAAAGGGTCCCGTATTTGAAGATTCTGTGCCTGGGCATGGAGAGTGGGATTTGGCATTTCGTGGAAGATGTAATACAAAAGTCACTCTGTCAAATACCAGGGAAGACCATCTAATACTTTGATGCATCTGAAAAGGAAAAGTTTCACAATACCCCTCCATTTAATTAGGCTTCTAACATTTTGTAAATCCGTTCTCCTTGTACGCTCCCTCAGCGATTGTAATCTTAATTCCAAGACACATGTTAAACACCTTGGAGTGTTGTCAATAGCATCCCTGTTCTCACAGCAATAAGCCATAAAACGTACATTTGAATTTACTGGTTAGAGTTAACAGTCTTGCTGAAGAGGGAAGGAGGAAAGAAAAGGAGACCAGATGAATAGTTTGGATAATACTTTTTATTATTTTAGTTGACTAAAGCAGATGTAGTAGGAGTGATCAGTGGGGATATATACAAATTGAAACAGGCTGTAAAGTTACAAGACTAAACAGCACGGATGACACATTTACATTTTTCAGAAATAAATATTTGGCAAAAATATGCTCAGGAGGGCTCTTTAAAACATGGTGGTGCTTTTTTACTAGACAAATAAGTATTATTCTATGTATAGGACAAAAGTGGTGACAATTACAGTGCTTTTTCCCTTTATTCATTAGAACAGCTGTAAAAATTGCTTTTAAAAAATCTGATTATGAGGCAAAGTAGAAGGACTGAGAGTACAGCAGTTATGGTTGGAAACAGAATTGATAACTTGTTCTGTAAGTATGCTTACAGTCCACTCACTGCCTTGGTAGCTAAGGGCATCTGAGTGCCAGATATTTGATGGTAAAAGCAGTCTTAGGGAAACTGAGATGACAGTCAGTAATGCTGATACTTAAATAGTGTAAGTAAGTGCCCATTTACAAGCAGTTTGGGTATTCAGCCAAAGACCTGAATGTTGGATGTTTCAGTGTTTTGAGGAATTAGGCTATCTATTTAGCTATCCTGGCCAGTACCTTTGAAAATTTTGGTCTTAATGCCTTTTTTTAGGGCCAGACTCATGCCTGAATCTGTGCCTTACTCCAGCTTTCCGGGTTTTGGCTGAAGGGGCATGAGAAAACCCTGAGACAGGCCAGAAGGAGGATGTAGAGAGAAGTCAGGATGGCAGCTCCTGCGTCTTGGCTGCCCTGCTGTGGGGTCCGTCCCAGCCCAGCAATCCTCAGCTGCGCACAGAGAGCTTTCTCACAGCCCCATGCAAGTTAGCAGGGCTGAAGAGAGCTCAGCCTCTCTTAAAAAACAGGCAATTTTTAATTAGGAGCCAGCCCTTAAGCACCCTGGTGTGACAGGGCCATTAATGTTTTCTAAGAGTCTGATCCAATTTCCACTGTCATAAAAGCCAGTTATGAGTATGCTTAAGTACAAGCCTTAAGTCAGATATAAATAAGCTTAATTATGGGCCCTAAATCAGTAATGAACATGCTTTATTATTTTATTTATGGTAAGCCTTGTTTTCTTCAGGGTAATTTTCTTGGCCTGTGTTCGAAAACATTAAATAGTTGGTGTGACTTTCTATTTTTTGTTTCTGTTTCTATTAATAAAAAGAGTAGCAATCAACATATTTAGCTTTCAAGACAGCGCAAAAAATTCCAATGTGTTATGTTGGTCTGTTATGGTTAATTATCACTTACATGTCATTTTAATAACCTTATCAGCTGTTAAAACTGTTGTTAAGATATTCCCATTCCAAACAACTTTGTATAGTACTTCAAATTTCAGATTTTATTAAAGTACTGAAAATACTGATAGTTTGAACTGCTTTTGACTGTATAACTATCTTAATCAACCATACCCATCCATAATCAAGCATATCCATCTTTTCAGGGTGAAAAGGAAATTTCTGCTGACTGCAGCTGGATCTTTTTACTTGAATATAGTATGTCTGACATTTATTTAAGTAAAAGAAAATATACAGTAGGCTACCACAATTCTTTCCAGGGACAGGGAGGATTTGTGCATTTTAAAGTGTTAACTGGGTCTTCTTTCACATGAATCAGCTGCTGTCTACAAATTTCACTTTTCAGTCTAGGTCACAGTGACTTCTATCCTCTCCACAATTGTTTTTGAAGAATTATGTTCCCTTCTTTGTTTAAGTTTGCAGTCATTGTCCCTAAAAACTCTCAGTGCTGATCATTTTCAAAGTTTATGATAAGGCTATTTGGAATGGATCATCATTTTAAGCACAATCCATAAATTTAATATATAAATACGTTTCTTCCACTTTCGCATTGCCTCTAAGAATTAAGGAAGTGCAACAGAGTCAGATAAGATACTGGCAGAAAGACTGGAGAAGAGCTTGGCTAGCATCATAAATACATAACTTCATTGCATGTAATATGAGGATTTCAGTTTTGAATTTGGTAGCAAGACAAAAATGTGAATTCTGCACAATAGAAATAATTTCTTGATAATTCTTTTCCAGTTCACCTATCTACATCTTGTTCATTGTCTATGGTCCTGAACAACAGTCCCTGTGTGATGTAAATAGACATTTTTTGGTGGGTTAATTCAGCATCTCTCTCACTTCTGCTGAGTTTTGTTAGCAATGTTATGCAACATATCAGCTGAGATTATGTTATCTGGAGTAACTCTTGCAACAGAAAATCTATGCCTAACTTTTGCTGTTTGCTGGCTGCTGGGGGCTTGGCAGATGGCGTGACAGACACTTCAGGACTATCAAAGACATAAAGGTAACTGGGAAAAACTTCCTGTTCCACAGAATCTTCACAAGGTAATTTCTTTTGGTTGTTGCTGAAATAGATTAAATGTGAAGCTTTGCACTGGAGCAGAGACATGGGTTTTCAACGACACATTTTCAGATAAATAGTAAAGACAACTCTCTGACAATAGTAAAGAAAGCCACCGCTATGAAATAGGTATTCGATGATAAATGTGAAGAGAGAAGGTTGGTTTTGTTCATTTTTGCGTACTCCTTACAAAGCAAACTGCCCTGGCAGAAGGCCACCGCCAACCTTTGGAGCTTTTTTATATTCTCAGCAAATGCTGCCGCCTGGTACTTGAGCTACAGAGGCAGCACAGACATGTTAATCACCCTGAGAACCATCTGCATGTCGTTAGGAAGTACTGTAGATTCAAAGCAGCCACACCAGTGTTAGTCTGAAGAAATAATTTTTAAAGTGCCTCATTGAAGACCACAGGTTAGAGAAAGATCTTAAAACATAAAGAGACAGGGTACTTAAGGGATACACAGTAATTTATATCCCCCAGAAATCAGTGAACAGCTAGAAAGAGTTCAGTCCAACCGACGTAAGAAACACCCTGTGTCAAAGCTGTTACTGAAGTTAAAAATGATACCTCAAGAACTACCTTTCTGTTTTCATAAGGGGTGAGAAGACATAACTTTTTTCACCAAGGCCTCCCAATCCCAACATATACTGAAGCACTCTTTTGGAAAGACCTACGTTCCGCGTAGGCCTACGCCGCAGTCAGTCAGCATACACGAGTGAAACACAGCACCAGTACGCTAGCAGCGAAGGGCAGCACGAACCTGGCAGGCTGACAAACTTCTGCCCGGTGACAGCCTGATCCGGAGTTCATGTATCACCTCTTCATTTATTACTGCTCATGCAAGGTAGATTAATGGTTGGCCCTAATTATACTGTAGTTTCACCTTTGGCTGAAGCACGGATTTGCTCCTTTTCTTTTCTAGGGCTGGTGGATCTGGGTGAGCCAAATGTTTCTTCTGAGATAAGCAGCTTCCCAGACTCTCTCGGTGATCTCTAAACAGGTAATGTTTACTTTAATCTCTGATGGCATGTAAAGACGACATTTTTCAAATCACCTTTAAAAAAATCTGAAAAAATAATGAGTTTGCCCCTTTTATTGCACATGCAGCCATGAGTCTGCATTTGAGAGCCTGCTCATTATGCCTACTGGTTGAACAGGTAAATTACCTATTTTTGCAAGCCACCCTGCTATAGCAAGGCTAAACTACTACAGCTAGTGTTGATAACTGAGTCCTATGAGGATGTTTACTCTGCCAATTCTTGATCACACCATCTTATAACTTACACCTATACTCTATATTATAGAGCAGTAGTTTTCAGAGGTTATACAAGATACGCTGGATCATAGGTCTCATGATGTTTAGGATCACCAAAAATCAAAAATAAAAGACATGGTTATTTTACATCCCTTTAGTTTTGTTTGGAGAAGTTGCTCATCAGCATAAAGTTCCTCAGTTAGCATATCCCTTTTTTTACCTAAGGAATTATCTCAAGTTCAAAGCATTGCAAGTTTTATCTTTGGGAAGGGAAAAATAATATTGAATGCATCTGTTACACCTTCGTATTTACTTGTAAAGAGCCTGAAACAAATGGTTTCCTAATTGTAAAAGGAATCCAATAGGACAAGGGATTTTTCTTCGGAAGCTTCAACTCCCTTTTAGCCAGCATTAAACTCAAAAGCTCGCTCTCTTCTCAGAGCCACACTACCAATCTTTGCTAACACGCTGGTATCTCTTGCTACTCTTGTCTTCTTGTCACGGCCCTCCGAGATGCACACGTTCATGTATGAAAACCCTTCTGAAAAAGCTTTCGGGAGTGTACCGCAAGTGCTTTTATTTTGACCAATGGCAGGTGCTGGCATTCAGGATGGAATAATTTCCATTTCATCTGCTTCTTTGCATAACAGCAAGCCTTGCAATTTCTTATCACTATCCTTAAAGCAGTCTCACTTCCATCCTCTTTCAAATAACCATGCCATAATCCAGAATTACAATTGAGCAGGAAAGAGTTCTTAATGGTTAAAGGCACTAATGTGCCCTTCAGCGCTTATTATCACTACTAGGTGTTTTAGTAACTAGGTTTATTTGACTACAGAAATGAGTGCAGCCAGTGTTAAGATCTTATACTGTAACTGAAAAGGCAGTGAATTATTATGCTCGTATATGGGAAATACTATGATGGGTCATGTTTGAGATTGGTCTTCCATCTGCATGATGCACTGAGAATGATCAATGAGAAAATATGCAGGTCCTAATGAAAAGTATGATTGCTATGCTTTCTACACAACTTAACTTTCACCTCTGCTGACTCTGGCAGTCACAAAGATCAAATCTTTTCAAATTTCTTTCACTGCACTGTCAGAAAAAACTAATTTATATTTTGAATCTCTGCAAAATTGTTCATTATGCAAATCCTATTTTGTGAAATAGATATGAGACTGACAGAAGTGATTGAGGCTGAAAGGCAAAAGAGGCTATAAGTTATGGGAGAAAAAAAATGCACAAGGGTGAAAAGAAGAATATTTCTATTCAGGCGCTGCTGGAAAAGTGCTTAAAAGTCCATGGTTTTGTTTCTCAGCTTTGTGCCTAACTTTTCTGAAAATAAAGCAGCATACAAAATCTTTTTATACTAAATGCAGCTATTTAAAATGCTTTCAGCTGTACGGAGGTACTAAAATCTGCTGTCTGCAGTACCTCTATGCTCAGCTTAGTAGTGTACGACTGTACTGCAGCATTGCTACTTCATAACTCTTTTTTGGATCCTCTCTTGTCAGTCAATTTGCTCCAAATGCTAGTGTAAATTTGCTGATACCAGGGCTGCCTTCCTTAATCAGATAAAACTCCTATTAACAAAAGATGGCAGCATGGCTCGTTTTATTGCTAAGCTTCTACTACATATGTTCATATTTCCTCGAGTATGGCAACGCATTGACCTTGGCAGTCTGGATTGATCCATCCAGTTCAAGGATCACTTAGTTTCTGTGGTGAGTGATGGTTGCTTGGCCAACTGCAATCTTTTTTATTTCCTGTTGATTTAATAGTGTTTCTTATTTTATATATTCTCATAGCATTGAATTATAAGTTTGGATCCTAATTCAATTTCAGCCTCTCTCGAATCCCTTTCTAGAACACTGTTAATCAAGGAGAATCTCTAGCCCCTGGTCTATTTCCCAACATACTCATAAATACAAATATTAAAGAAGACATGCATACACACATTAGAGGGAAAGAGAAGTCACATATAATGTAAAAATATTGACCTTCTCACTAACTTTCATTCATTCTTTTGCAGATAAGGAACCTTCTGCTTTCTGAGCACTTTTAGAAATTTTGACTAACAGAAATTTTTTAAATATACCAGAATACAAAACTAAAATTTAAAATTTGACATGAGGTAGATTTTATAAAATCTTTTCATGGATATGGTTATGAGAACAGAATCAGGAAATGAAAGCCAAATATAAATTTACAGTATACGTTCCAAATTATTTTCACCTGTTTATTTAATCTGGGTTTTTTTCACATGATTATTTTCAGATGTTACAGGACTTAAAAGTTAGCTTCAGGGAAACATTCACAAAACTGAGAAATGCTTTATAAATACAGATGGCTATTTTCCTAAGACGTAACGATCTAATTCCAGGCATAAACTCTAATAATGGGACAAGCATAGGAAAATTGGTAGGCTAATAGAAAAAGCTCATCCAGCTGCTCAGTTAAGAACTTGTCCATACCAATATCCTGGAATAAATACTAACCTCTTACGAATTTTCTTAGTTCTGAATACAGCTTTTGGCTGTATCAGTTGGATACAACTAAAATACCACTGTTTTTCTTTCAGAAGGAAATGTACGTCATAGCTTTCAGTCCAAGGTAGTCATACCTGAACTACATGTAAGTGAAGCTACGTGTAAATGAAATAGTTCAGGCACTCACTGCAGAATAGCTGCAGCAGCATGCAGCTCCTTACAGGCTAATTTATTCTGTTTCTTGGCACGGTCGCTGAGCTGAATGCAGAAGGGTATTTGGCACAGTGGACTCTGCAGCACTGCGACATACTGTCCTGGTTTCGGCTGGGATAGAGTTAATTGTCTTCCTAGTAGCTGGTACAGCGCTGTGTTTTCAGTTCA
>JAVKLA010000053.1:8680635-8692601 GCA_034782735.1 Sagittarius serpentarius | reverse complement strand
GGGGAATCTCTGCTCCGGCGCCCGGAGCACCTCCTCCCCCTCCTTCTGCACTGACCTGGGGGTCTGCAGGGTTTTTTCTCTCACATGTTCTCACTCCTCTGTCTGGCTGCAGTTGCACAGTGGGTTTTTTTCCCCCTTGTTAAATCTGTGATCCCAGAGGCGCTACCACCATCGCTGATGGGCTCGGCCTTGGCCAGTGGTGGGTCCATCTTGGAGCCGGCTGGCATTGGCTCTGTCAGACACAGGGGAAGCTTCAAGCAGCTTCTCACAGAAGCCACCCCTACAGATGCCCTCGCTGCCAAAATCTTGCCACACAAACCCAATACAACCAGGGAATCTGGGACACACCTATTGCAAATTATTATTTTTTAAGAAAAATTATAATAACAATTACAATTAAGTTAATAACATAGCTCTATGTTTTACAACTGTACTCTTAGCTCTTAAAGTCAGAGATATTTAGTTCTTTGTGGTTACATTCCTTAGAAGAATGCAATTTGTGATTCACTATTGGACTCTGGGTTTAGGTTAACAGTACAACAAAACTGCCATGGGATCTTGGACCTAGAAGCAAGAATCCTGCACACCTAAGACATCATTCCCAACATAGTTAAGTAGAATAAAATAAAAATGGCCAGGTTATTCATAAAGATGTTGCTTTGAATATGTAGCCTGGCAGGTTTTATCATGCTACTGAAGTGGGACTAGCTCATCACAAGTAACTATAGAAACATCAAAAGACTGTGTGTTGCTGCTGGCAACATTACTAAAGCAATATTTCACAAACGCAGGTGGTCATTCTTGGGAACCAAAACAATAAGAGGGAAGAGCAAAAGAAATTATCACAATCAGATAAAGAAAATATTTCTACGCTAAGCAAAATAGCAGAAGGACATTTTCTGTGTTGTGAAGTACTTAGGTTGTTAAACTGTTAATGTATTGCCTGAAAGGATAACTGCTAAAAAGTAATAAATTAGCAAGACACCTTAGGGTGTAGTCCTGACTATAAAAGAGTATTAGAGAATGTGGTAGGAAATAAATAAATCAGTCATCAAAAAGACATCAGTGGGAAGATCCAGTGGCTGAAATAAAAGGCAGAGAATAAAGGAGAAAGTGACAAGTCAGTAGTAATATATCTGAACAAGAAAAAAATTGAAACTTCCTACTGTAGTATCACAGAAGTTGAGTAGAGCTGAAGCTATTGAGATGATCAGCAAAACTAAAGAAAGACAGAGAATGAGCAATATTTGGAAACGATCTTTGGATACTTTTCTGCTCATTTGATAAAGAAGACTGAGAATATGGCAGCTATTTTTTTTTTTAAGTACTAAAGTAAAAACAGAGTTTCTATAGTGCTTCAGGATCTGAACAGGAAAGAATGTTCATCAGAATGACCACAGAAAAGGACACAATGGAAGCTAAAAGCTTAAAACGCAGAAATTATTTTTGTATGATCTGAAAGAACTTTCTGAGACTTGTCAGTAAGTTTTTTGAATATAATGGTGTTTATTAGTACTAGAAATTATGAAAAGAATATTTAAGGGTTGTCAGAGAGTGGGAAGTTGTGAAGAATAATTTTATAGTGAAAAGATGTATTGAAGACAGTGGAAAATCTTTCATGTATGTTGGGTAGATTATATGAAACTATGTATTAGTGTGTCATGAGTGAATTTTAAGAGTGTCTGAAATGACAAAGATTTATGGAATGTTTGTGGCATTTATATGTAATAGCAAAGATATACCTTTGCTTTGAGTATAATGGTAAAATGCCAGCTAAAGGAAGGTAACAGCACAGAATTTCCCAAGCTGATTCTTTGTCATTCTGGTTCTTTGTTGCCTCTCTTTTTCAGGTGTGTACTGTGTTGAGGTATGCAAAGGAAAGCTTCCTCATGGCTGTTAATGGGAAGCTTGTATCACACTTTTTGTGTAGACAGCCAGAAATTATGATGCCACAATGAAATTTATATTAATTCAATGGTCAAATTTACATCCATTTTTGAAAGAGAAAGGAGTAATCTTGAACCATGCACATATCTTAGGATCCTCAAAGGAACTGTTCAAATGCTACAGCAGTAGAAGCACACAAAAGGAGTAATAGAACATAGATGTGGGAGCTGAAAGCTTTTAAGAGTTCTTGAGAAGCAAAAGGTTCCTAATGAGGGAGGTAAAGACTCCAGAAAGAATGCTTTAGGAGTTACAGAGTCTGTTGAAAGCAAAGTTGAACTAGCAAAATACATTTCAGTCAACCAATGTATGTTTGAACCCAGGTTCCCACTATCCCGTCCAATTCTGGTATTTATTGTAAGATACAGAGACAGCAGGCTAGGAACACGCGTTGTATAAAGAAGTGGCCTGGTAACTATGAAGGATATTGTGGGAAAAAAGTATGTAATTGTAGAAAAATATATGAGAGAGAGGATCTTGGATCCATTTCCAAGACTAAATGAGGAATATAGTTCTACTGAGAACAAGTCATTAGACAGATAGCAAGAAGATATACGTGGACATAAATTGATGGAAAAAGAACTACATGGGGTTTTGGAAAAAAAACACAGAGATTGTGGTTAATTTTAAGTGGGCTGTCAGAGGGAGACTGAGAAGGGAAACTAAGAGTTTTATGGCTGTGCAGAGAAAGGATATTCTCCTAGAACTTGTTATAAAAAAGATAGATGGTAGCAAAGTTGTCAGTCCAGAGTGCAGTATATGTGGCCAAGCCGCAGGGACAATTAGTCTTACTGTAATTGGATTTATTGAATTGGCCGGAAGTGAGTATAAATCAGTGCGTGTCAAAACCAGCTATAGCATGTCCTGGTTGCTATGCAAGAAGTGTAGAGTATGAGAACCCAGACAAAACTGTAATAAATGAGAATGTAAAATTACTGGAGGATCTTTCAGACATTGTTGTCACTGAAAAACACACTAAAATGCACAGTCATGTGATTATGAAAGAGAAAGCAAATTGCTGTGCAAGCTACTTCATGAGAATGTAGAAAATGTTACCAGAAAGAAAAGTTTGACAATATGACTAGTTTAGCTGGACCTATAGAGCTTCTGGGGAATTGAAAGTTAACCAAAGTCCAGTTACTTTTAATGCATTGAGAGCTAACTAAGCAATATTACAAGATGACAGAATAAATTTGCACTGAGTTCTTCAGGAAGCAATATCAATGGACACCAAGAAAATACTGAAAAAATTTGTAACTCGCTCAGGCAACATTAGACATGTAGTTGATGTTAGGACCACAATAAGTAGTGTATTCTCTTTTCCAAAGCCCCTCATTTACACAGAAATCCTAGTTTGGGAACAACCTTAAAAGTTTAACATAGTGTCCCTAGAAAGTTTTAATTTATATTGACCAGGGAACTGTTCCGTCATGGGAGAGGGATCAGTGTCTATCGACTCCACTGGTTGTAGCTGGAATGAAGTCAAAGTAACAGTTCTTACTGGAAATATCTTTGATGCTATTTTTAATTTGAGCAATACTTGACATCCTCTTTTCCACTGGCACATTACTGATTTTTCATGTACAATGAACAAAAGATCTGTCCCAGTTTTCACACAGAAAAATCTTAACTGTTGCACTTTGTTTAGGATTACATAAAATATTTTTTTTACAAACTGGTGTCTAACATCTGACTGCCACTTTTTGTCATGTCTAGAAACTATCAAACAATACTTCCTATCCTGCAGATCTAAACAACTTCATTATCATTTCCACCTGACAGAGGTTTCTGTTAGCTGCCTACCACACAATTCCTAATTCCTGGTCTTGCTGCTGGGAGCTACTGCCTTTTGTGACTGCGAAAGGGAATCAGAAGCAGGTATTAGGACAGTTTTTTCATTTCTCAGATTACTTGCGAGATAAATCCAACTCCATTTTTATATATATGTGTCCTACAGAAGAAGTGGGAACAAACCCCAGGATTTTCTCTGCAGATGTGATACTATCTATGACCATATGATAGACTTCATATTGGTTAAATTTTATTAAATTCTAGGAGGACTATAGAAGTTTTGAAATTTTAGCAATGAGTAACACGGAGAAGTGAAAATATATTCCCACACTAAAAAAAAAAAATAATAAACTGGTTGTAATCTTTAGAGAGTAATACACAAAAACATCAGCCTGGATTTTACAAAATCCCAGAATTTAACAGAATCCACCACATAACACAGCTACGGGCAAAGAAACATGCTACTCAGCCTAAACTGTCATTTTGTTAAAATAAAAGTAATCTCATGCAACAATTGGGACTTGCAGAAACACTCCAACAGTGAGATTCACAAGTGGGTTCCTAGGACCCTGAACATAGAGAAGCTGAAGAGACGAACAGATGCTTAAGACCAACCAGAGAGAAACGCCCAGAACCTAATCCTAAACCTGTCTTGTCAAAGAGGATTGCAACAATCCTAACAAAAGAAGATTTCTTGCCCAACCTAAGCGTTCTTGCATTGTTGCAAAAAGCTAATACTCCCATCTTTTTTAGAGCATCTGATCAGTGAGAGAACCATACCCAGTCTCTTCTTTTCCTTTCCAAAGGCTTGATCATCCCTAAGCACGTCATCCCACAGTAGCTGAGGTACAGTCCTGTTGAGTCTTTTTTCTTGAAGGTGTTCCTGTTTGTGAACGGTAGTCACTGGAGAAAGGACTTGAATTTAGGATAACCAGTCCAATACCTTGACGAACAACTAATTAGTTTGCATTGCAGCATTAGCTCATTTCTCTAGCTAATGAATTGTAATAGTTTTTCAAAGCCCAGCAAAGATTTATGCCGTTTATACAATATAAAGCAACGTCAATAAAGAAGTTGAAAGAGAGTTGCATGGCAGGATAGCCATTTGTCTTTTCCTAGGGTGTTCTCGAAGGTGGCATGCCGAAGCTGAAGCCTTGGCTTCAAAGCAGGAGTTTGAGTCTGGCTCTCCTGTGGTCCAGATTAGTCGGCTAATCGTGGCCTTGGGAAAGAAGCGTATCTGTCCGCACTCGGTTCTTCCTTTTCCCTACCGGCATTTTCCATCTCTTTTTCTATTTCTTAGTCATTACCTTCTAAGGCATGAAATCACAAGTACACACACAGTACACTCTGATCACACCTCCAGGCTCATGCAGTCGAAGATAGATAAAATGAGAAAATGCCTTATTTTTACATCACTGACAGACTAAGGATACAGCAAAAGCCAGGTAATTAAAGATTTAGGCAGCTCTGTACATGTCCTGGCAGAAAATTCAGTGTTGAGGGACTTTAGGCATTGCAAAGGAAATGCAGCAGCTGAAAGAGGATTTTCTGAATGCCAGTGATGCTTAATTTGGACTTAGTAGCCTAATTGCCACTTTAAGACTCTAAGTCTCTGTAGTGAACCTTCCCCAAATATCGTGTTGTTCACAATAAAATCAACAGCCCTGTGGTAAGTCCCATTTTACTTTCATAGGACTATCTTAAATGCTTTAATATATATGGAGCTTTAATGGGTTTTCCTGCTGGTCTAACAAGTTGGAGCTGGTATCACAGCAGTAATATCTCGGTATAGCAGATACCACAGTTGACTCCATTGGCTTTTCCTAACACCTGAACTCTCATCTACCAGCCTTTAACAACATTATGTTTTATGCTATTATCATCACGTTTTGTATCATATTCAGCAGTGAGCTTATTATTTAATCAGGAAGTCAGCACTTTTCTAAGCGCTAGTGGTGCAATTTATTTCTCATGCAAAATCTTCAGCTTGTAACAATACCTGTGCCATATAGAAGAGCAATGCTCACAAGCTGAGATGAGGAGAGACAGGAGTAAGCTATGTGTTGTTAACAATACTCTACACACTTAATACTCAACTGCATACTTAAAAAAAAAAAAAAAAAAGAGCATTTTCAGTTTCCTGCACAGAAGAGCATCGCTAAGGCTTAAATCCCTTATATGAAACTAATTTCAGAAGCAGATGGTTGTATACAACTTTGATGGCACTTCAGTTTCTTTATTGCAAATAAAATACTTGCTAGGTTTGGTAAAACAAAAGTAGAGCACAGCTGTCTTATTTGTGTATTTTGACTAAGCACACATAATCAGTCTATAAATGATGCAACACAGTTAAAATAAAAAAAATTATTTACACCATGTTTGTCATTCAAAGTCATTACTGAACATATGCACCCAAATGAGTAGGCACCAGGTACCTCTTCTCTAGGGGCAATTCATCAAAGCAAAATAAAAGTAAACTACAGTATACTTCTTTCTAATAAGAGGAGCAATCCTTCTGACACATAAAGAAGCCTAGAGCATGGTGGTATAATCAAAATTGTAATTAACTGTCATAAGCCTCAAGCAAATGTAAAGCACTATCTGTTTTATGAAACTTTGATCAAACTGTGATTAAATTATTTTTAGAGATATGCAGTATGTGTCAGATCTCAATTATCCAGAGCTATCTTACCTGCAGGATTCTCTTCTTGTTCATGTCATACAATAATTTTTGTATGGAGTGGCTCTATGAAGAGCATTTTTGGTAGGTTTCTTTTACAAAGGTTCATTTTTCCCAAGTGGCTAGTGGTCTGGTGATCTCATCTTGTTTGTCATTCCTGGAGATATATGAAAGACAAAACCATTATAACAAGTGTTGTCTACTGGTTTTCTGAATTGGGAGAGGAAATTTTTGAGAGGAAAACAAATGAGTTTTCAGCCTGCAAGTCCTGATTGCCTGCCCTATCCTGATTACTGAAAGCAGTGAGCAACAGCCGTATCTCACATGGATAGAAGGACTGAAAAGGAAGCTGTGGGGCAGAAGGGTCAAGAGCTACCAAGTTACATTAGCTAATATCCACCTTGTGCAATGATGTAACACTGACATATTACCATGTCTGCCATCACTGTTTAGACCTGAAACAGCCAAAATGTACAGAATGCATAAACTCTTCACACACCAGCTCCCTCCTTCTACATCGCTCAGGGTTTTCCAGGGCCATATGGACACCTTTCTGACAACAGTAACTTCCCTCAACCTTCTTTCCCTGCTTCTGATACGTGAGCATGATGGCTTTGCTCGAGGGCTCCATGCTAATTCGTGAGATTTTGTTGAGTGGGTCCCTGCTAAAATGACTTCAAATGAAAAGAAATAGAAGGAGGTTAACTCGTGGGAGAAGTTGCAGAGGACCTTGTTGTATTATCAAGGTTCATCCTGAAGGGACTTATATTTGGTTTAGTTTCAAAATTTTTTAAATTTTTTTAAGTGAAAATATTAATTGTAATGAAAAGATCATTAACTTTTTAGCTTTAAAAAGTAACATCTTTTTCAAGTATGAGTTATGAATGGACTGAACGATGTCAACTCAGAAGTTAGGCTTATGCAGAACAGACATACAGAAAAGACTGCTATACATATAACCTCCCACCCAGCAAAAAAGAAAGTTTGCTACTTCAGATGAAGAGTATTTATTACATAACCCTCTACCACAGGTAAATATTTCTGCCCGGTAATCAGATTGTAGTCAGGAAAAAAGTAGTAAGAGAGATGATCTTTACTCATGGGGAGAAGCAGAGTCTGAGAGTTTCTGAGGGAAGATTACATCATATATGAGAACTTATTGTGTAGTAGTCACAGTACATCAAAGTGAATTACATATCAGCTATCCCAAAAGGAGAACTGACCCTTCCTCTTTGAAAAAAAATCCTGTTGCCTGCTCAGATATACTAAATATTTAGGTTTTTGAAAGACAGCTCACAAGGGGAAGCCCAGCTGCTGGGGTGCCTGCAATTTCTAGATGCTTTGTTGTATTCACAGCACAAAAGCAAAGTCTCCTGTTTTGCTCATAAACCGCTTCTCTAGGTCTTTTAGCTTTTAAAGTGAATTTTACTTTATCTTTTCAACATATGACAGACACTTTTTTACATGTGTTTTTTTTTTTTTTTACATGGTTAGTTTTTATATCGGTTCCACTGCTACACGCTATTCTAAATACAAGAAATAGCTGCTGAGGGGAAAAAAAAAAAGTATAAAGACTATTTGCAACCATCCATACTACTGTCCTATCTCTCTTGCATCTTCCCCGAACCCCAACTCCCTTTCTACTTACTTTTCCTGGTGGATTCTCTGCACCTAAACTTATCAGCATTTAAGAGTATAGTTGATTTAATTTTACTGCCATAGCTCTGCCACTAAAACTGTCCTCCTACTGATATAGTTATATTTGCAAAGAAGTGCTTTTGCTGGTATCTCTTATTTCAATGAGCAATATATACTAAAGTGTCACGAGCTGGTATATCTCTAACTCTGCTAGGGCTTTGTTGGCCTGACTGCATCATACAGTAGCTGGGAAATAACCAAAGTAGCTGAGACAGCAAAAACTGCTAGGGTAGACCCAATATATGTCCTCTTTTCTTTTTATCTAGTTGTTGGTAACTAATCCTAATCTCCTTCTCCATTATCTTTTCTGGGTTTTCATCTTTTATGAGCAGGTGTATCCATTGCCAGTTGGGAAAACAACATAGGAGACTTTGTTGCTCATTTTTCATAACATCAGTTAAGTTCTCCACACTTCCAATACTATTTATTTTTGGGAGGCTGGAGGCTGCAAGACTGGATTTATGTGGGAAAAGGAGAAAGGGTAGCTGAGCAGCCTCGCAAAGCTATCCATAGCGTGAGGCCAGGGATGTTGCCAGTATCAAGTCTGGTCATTAAGCAGATGCCAGAAGCCAGAGCCTACCCGTATCGTTCCCCACTTAGCTGTGCATCCAGCCTTTGATAATTTTCTTTCTGTTCTTACTGGCTTCTTAACAGTAGGTCTTAGAGGTTTTGATGCCACATTTCCTTTCAGAGGCAGCTTCTTTGTTTTTGGAGTACAGGAATCATTAATTAAGCATAGTGCCCTCTTAGACACCTATCATTAATTATGAATGTCAACAGTCAAATATTCTATCCTCATAATAATGCCAAGATTAGATTAATATCAACTCTGAACTCTAGGATGCCCTCCAAAGTTCAGAAACAAAAGAGCAAGTAAGAAACAAGAAGTTTTAATAAAAAGGGGAATCCTCTCTCTGAGTTGGCCTAAGGCGGACGACGACAGGATTGTCACAGCTGCATCTGCCTCAAAATTTGCTCTCACACTGACTGAGCTGCATTAGTTCATATGGGAGGAGCACGGAGCCAAAGTTCTGCCTCTCAGCCATTGCCCACCTAAATGCAAGAATACTATCTGAATAATTATTAATATGAGATGACAATATTAACTAAACGAGTAACTATTTTGTGACTTCCTGCTTTATCTTTTCTCCCTGGGTTTTCTTTGGCCTACAGACGAAGGATCTGGTCACAGATCTACGAACTACACCCAAGAATATGTAGCCTTGTGCTTTTAATATATTGTAAAATGTGGCTTATCCATATCGATAGACTTTCTATGGAAAACCCTGGACTTTGATGAAAAACTGAACAGTTTTACAAAATTATTTACAAGTAAAATAAATGAATATTAGGGATTACAGAAACAGGTTATATTTCTCAATAGCAGGCTCTGTCTTGTCCTGGTAGGCCTCACTGTCCTGTCTTGGCCTTATTATCTGCACCAGTTCTGCACTGACAGAGAAGGAAAGACAGCAAGACAGAGAGGGAGAGAAAAAATCCCAGCACACACTCGATGTGCTAACTCTGATCTTTGTAACATTGGCTACGTTAATGGCACTAGACCAGCAGTCCTATCAGCTTCGGTTAGAAAGCCTAAAATGGTGGTTTTCAGGGTCAACTGACTCACCTTGGACATATTAATAAACTATTTTAATAAATATGAATTATATATATAACTCCCAGATAAAATATATATTAAGATGCTACATGCAATAACCTTATCTCAGCTTTATGGTGACATGAGGTAATAACCATACGGTTATGAAAAATACATTTTAAAGTTTGAAACCCCAGATTTGATTTGGCTGGGTTTTAATGGCGTATTTTTTATTATATAGATAAATTTTTCTCACTAGGTATCACTGCTGCACCAAATTAAGACTGTGTGGTGGCTTTAATCTCACACTTCTGATTTTAAAATTATTAGAATTCTTGTAAGGGTAAATTAACTTTAATTCGGAAGCCTTGAATCCTTACTATGGAAGTAATTGCAAAATTCCTGTAAAGTTTTACTTCTTTAAATTATTGATACATATCCCACCTTAGCACTCTTTTTTCCTTCCCTAGGGAATGACGAAGAAATTGAGAATGGATGCTAGTGTGTGCTATCCCTCTCTAAGTGAAAATGCAAATCACTAAAAGTAAGTAATTTTTATTATTACTGTTTATTTGGAGGACAGATGCACAGGCGCAGCTGGCCAGCGGGGAGCAAGCAGGCTGCTCTGACGCACGAGCTGGGCTGCCTAACCAGCGGGAAGCGACGCCAGCCTGATCCTTAGCTTGCCAGGCTCTGTCTCCCCGTTTAGAGCTGAAGGCACAAACAGCCCAGGCCCTGGACTCGCCGGGCTCCCTTTCCACATCCCTCTCCACGCTGCTGTGGTCGGGGAGCCGTGCAGGGCAGCAGGGCCACGAGGAACCCGCGCAGAGGGGATGCGGTTAATCTGCCCCAGGTGACGCCTCACCTGTGGGGCCAGCCTGCTTTCCATAAGGCGGTCAGGTCTTTCTTTGCCTTACTTCTGCTGTCACGATCGCCCTCTTTAACAATTTGCTGAGCCGTCGTTCAGAGTATCTCTTGCCTGTGCAATTACCACAAACACAATAATAATTAATAAGCTAATTTGATTACCGTGTAGGCAGAATTTAGATGAGAACTCAACCCACTTTAACTCTATAGATACATAGAAAGATTCTCTGTTGCTTTGCTGTTATCCATAGTGACAAAGAATGGATGGACACAGATGCTAAATTTCCTAAAGGACCCAGTGTGTAATTAACATGAATTAATTCATGACTTCAGCTCTTTGCCCGAAGAATAAATGTTGTAATTTTGTGAAGGATATGTAGTATTGCTCAAAGAAAACAAAGATGTTCAATACCTGATTTAAATGCAAAATCAAACTCCTTAACTCAGGAGTCATGACAAGGCTCTCCATAATAGCAAGGAAGAAATTAAATTGATATATCAGTAGTTAGCATATTGCCATGTAGAAATAAATCACTGTTTATACTATATTGCACTTTACAGTATTAGAAGAGTTGAGAGGAATTTGATTAATGGAATAAGGCAGCCAGGCACATTGCTTGTGGCGCTGGTGGAGCATGTCTCAGAATTTTTGCTCTATATCTGTGATTTTTCATAACCTGTGTTTGATGATTCTTGACTGGTATAAAAGGTTTACAAAATGTCCCAGTCCCTCTCAACCATTGCTAAGTCAACCTTCTCTCACTTTCTGCAAGATTCTCACACCAAATAATTTGCTGAATATTCTTGTGATCGCGCTAAGTAATGTCACCGTTGTGAGCACATAGTACACAAAGCTTAAGGCACAAACAAAAAGGGAAAACCATGTTTGTGGATGAAAAGAGAGAGAAATAGTGTCACTCCGTTTCTGTACAAAAGACAGCTGTAGTGCAGCAACGAAGGAAAAAATGCATGCCATACAGCTTTTACAATGGTTACAAGAACATCTAGATTGAAATAAAATCTGACACAAACTTGCATCCAAATTCCAGACAAAGCGCTGTCTGCATTGTAAGAGTATATAGAAATCTCAACCAAAACCAGCAGTTCAGTTCCCCAAAGAGCTTAGAGCAGGGAGCCATGAGACTTACCAAGAAGTGGGAGACAAGGAACTGAGGTGCAGAGTGGTGGAGTGAGCTGGTCACACTTACACAGAAAAATTCTGCCGAATGCATCACCGAACAGAGATCTACAACATTTTGTCCCAAATATCATAGAATCATAGAATGGCTTGGGTTGGAAGGGACCTTGGAACGTCATCTAGTCCAACCCCCCTGCGGTGAGCAGGGACACCTTCAACTCGATCAGGTTGCTCAGAGCCCCGTCCAGCCT
>JAVKLA010000053.1:8650233-8680535 GCA_034782735.1 Sagittarius serpentarius | reverse complement strand
ACTGAAAGGGTCATTAGGCATTGGAACAGGTTGCCCAGGGCAGTGGTGGAGTCCCCATCCCTGGATGTTTTTAAAAATTGTGTAGATGTAGCACTTAGGGACATGGTTTAGTGGGGGACTTGTCAGTGCTAGGTTAACAATTGGACTGGATGATCTTACAGGTCTTTTCCAGTCTAGGCAATTCTATGATTCTGTGATTTTCACCAGCATGTTGAGCCTTTGCCAGAAGGAAGAAAAAGCACTGATGTTCCAATTTAATAGTCATGTTGCCAGCTCATATAGCTGAGAGGTAACTGAGAAGTAGGACTGTGCTCCGGACACGGAAGGCCTCTGCAAGAGGTTTAAAAACCATTCATTAAACACATTTTTCCAGGTATAGAAACATGTCATAGAATCATAGAATGGCTTGGGCTGGAAGGGACCATCAAAGATCATCAAGTCCAACCCCCCTGCAGTGAGCAGGGACCCCTTCAACTAGATCAGGTTGCTCAGAGCCTCATCCAGCCTGGCCTTGAATGTTCCCAGGAATGGGGCATCTACCACCTCTCGGGGCAACCTGTGCCAGTGTTTCACCACCCTCATTGTAAAAAATTTTTTCCTTATATCTAGTCTAAATCTGCCCTCTTTTAGTTTAAAGCCATTTCCAACAGTTCTATCTTCCACTATTCATTTTCTCTTCAGATAGAATGGTTTTAAAGACCAAAGAGAGAGAAGCCTCTGTAAACTCAAGCTGACTTGCTAGTCTAGTTCCCGTAATTTAGTTGACTATCTTTCTGCATTAGAAACATTTTGTAATCTTCTTGCACCTTCCAGACTGGTCCTGACTCATAATCAATTTGTAGATATGTATAAATAATTACTAAGGCGTATTTAGTAAAATTATAGTATAGAAATACTGTATTTGTGTATGCCTCTAAGAAAACTGATTAAAAATTGGTGTGTTGCAAAGGTCAAGAAACATTTGAAATTGTAATTAGTCCAGGCTGAGATCTCCAAATGCCAGAATTATTCTTGTGAAATTTATGGCACCCAACAAATCAATACTTTCTCAATATTATCATAATAGCATTTGTGACTAAGTTCCCAAGATATGACTGTCTTGCCTGTGTTTACTGTAGTAATGATATAGAATACCTTCATAAGAAGGACTCAACATCTTTTATAAAAGAATTACCAAGATTTGGGTGGTTAGAATTGATAAGAGAGCAACAGATCTGAGTTCCTTTCATAGGGTATTTCAACACAGCTTGTACTCTAGAGATAGCTGGTACCAGAACTGAGCTGTCGTTTCGAAGTAGAGCATAAATCTAAGCATAAACATTTTCTAAATTCCGTAAGTATTTATTATACATATTTTACTTAAAACTGATAAGGTTATAAGCTCTTTTAACAGTTGTAGCCTGTGATTTCATGTATGTATGCACAACATCATGTGAACTGCCAATATTATAAGCACTTTTAGAGACGTTAATGTGAAACTTACTAATAATGTATATATTTATACACATCATATTGAACTGCTGGCATAGTATACAGTTTTAAAAATTGTTTCCTGAGGTGCCTTTTTCAATAGCAGACATATTACCCTTCTTCCCTTCCTTAAATTTCACTAAAGACTGCTTTGCAATAGTGCCTAATTGAATAATTGACGTCTTTAATTTCCTGTGTTTAATTCTTCAAGAGAATGCATTAAAGTAAATAGATTTTATGCAGGGTATGATGTTGTTATATTTGACTGATTTGTTTCTTCCTCAGAATGTAACATCAAGTTTATAGGCCTACCAAAAATTCACAACTATGTCAACAGCCAAAGTGGTCTCTCCCCTTGTATTATGAGATTCCATTCTTACGGATTCCTACCACTTAGTTTAAATTATTAACGAGCAGTTTGTGACTTTAGGTGTAAATTACGAGTTTTCATTATGAACGGATCAGCTGATGCAGCTAAAATAGTTTGGTGGGTAGGTAAGAAAAGACCAATGATATGAGAGATTAGCCAGCTTGAGAACATCACACTCACCCTATATAATGGAGTTTCTTATTACTGGAAACATTCACGTGTCTCTTTTTATCTGATTATACTTTTTAGTATTTCTTCACCATGTAACCATGTTCCACACATTTTGCTAGGCTTTCTTCCAGAACACACACAAGAGTCTACATCATTTGAGGATTTGACTTCACTCCGTAACGTTGTCCTAATGCTGCCTTTTTGCATACTTATCAGTTCCTTTCCTTATTTTTTGGTCAGGAATTTTATTGTGCGTTATTTTGCCAGCTCATGGTATTTTGCAGCTGAGCTAATTATGATTTGTTTATAGCCAATACAATAACAAAGAGCAAGCAGGATTTTTCCTTAGTGGTGAAAATTGGGGTCCCAGAGCTAAGATGGTGAAAAAGTCTATCTGCTATAGGTCTCAAAGGAAACCTATCTGCAGATTAAGGGTTGAAAGTTGAAACCTGCATGTATATTTCAAGCCTGTTAGCTGAGAATATCTTGATACAGAGTCCACAAACATTTGTCTTGAGGATCCAGACAAGCAGGAATTAGTCACTCAATTCATTCAGTTATTATTGTTACTTATTTGTTATGAATTAATAAGGTTAAAAAGAAGGAGAGAGAAATAACTAATTGAGCTGCACAGAGAACATAACCAAAGGAGAGATGGTGAAGGCTTCTTAAAATCTGGTGAAAATATCCATGGATTTTACACCCAAAAGTGTAAGAATCAGTTTTTGTGATTGCTTAAATAAAGTAACTTATAGCCAGACTAGTGTGGTGAAACATCCCATCTGAGTTTTAACTTCAGTTTCTGAGAACAGTCCATCAACAGCTCCCCCTTTTCCATGACAGTCCTTCTGGCTTCTTCCAGTATATTGGAAGTGTCCTTTTCTTCAGCAGTCCTGGTCAAAATTCCAGAAATATGGAAATATCATAAGGACAGTCACTGTACATTCAAATTGATCCTCTACATCCTGCATGTGGCAAGTCCTCAAGATAGTGTATGTAAGGGTAGCAAGATAAATTTCAAGTGCCCAGTTGATCCAACTTGTCTCACATCAGACTTACTGTCTTCAAATCTGAAGGTGCTTGTAGATGTACATCCTTTTAGGAAGAAGAATAAGAATGTGGACCTGCTCTCTCACACTTCTTACTTAATGCTGATCACTGAAGTGATCACTGAATCACTGAAGTTGTATAAGAGAACCACTGAAGTTGTATAAGAGGGTAGAATCACCTCTATTTAAAAGAAAGCATTGGCACTACTGAATTTTGCAGAGAGCATAAGCCTAAATCAAACATGCTTTCAGAAAACCTGCTAGCATTTCAGGTCAAAGGGAGGAACGTATTCAGCTCTTTTCTACTACAACACACTTCTGCACCTTCTGAGAAGCAGTACAGGGAACTTACTACCAAAAAATGAGGTACCTAATTAGTTCACAACATGAGAAAACAAGAATGGATGAACTGATTTTGACCAAGGGTCTGGTTAGTATCACAATCTCCTTCTGTAGCCTTAAGCCTTCCATTCAACACCACTTCCCAGCATCCAAATATGTTTAGCATGAATGATTTTCTGAGCTTGTGCTTTGCCTGTTCGGCAGCCCTCAGTGTACTTCTCTTGCAAGTCCTTTTTCACCCTTCCTTTGAAACTGCTTACATGCACAATATCTTGTAGCCAGACGTTCTACAGGTCTCCTGCCCACTGAGTAAAAAGTGTTTCTCCTGGCTTTCAGAGGCCCCTTATTCTCATGTTGGAATCCATGTTCACCTTCTCCTTGTCACCCAAAATTTGATATATTTCTAACATGTCCCCTCTAAATGGCTTTTTTTCTAAATGAAGACTCCTAGCCTACTTAGTTGTTCTTCAAAGGGGAGATATTCTATATTTTTTGTCACTCCTGTCCCATCCTTGTTTTCCCAGCTTTCAAATTGCAAAATCTATCTGAGACAAGGGGACCATTATGAACTGCAATATTAACGGTGTGGTAAGCAAGATAATAAGGTTATTTGATTGATTTTCTATTTCTTTTTCCCTAATAAATAGTACTCGGTATGCTTTTTTGACTGCTATTGAGCATAGAGCTGATATTGTCATGAGACAATCTAGTATTACCACAAGATCTCAACCTTGAGTGGTAATAGTCACCTCAGAGTTCATTATTTCATATGTGAAATTAAGATGTTTTTTCCCATGTGCATCACTTGCTATTTACCTGCAATGAATTTTATATGCCATTTTGTTAGCCAGTCACTCAGCTTCATAATGTTCTGCTGTAATTATTCAGTGTTCTCTCACCGTCACTGCTGTGAATAACTTTGTATCATCAGCAAATATTCCCATCTCGCTGCTCATCTTCCTTTCCTAGGTCATTATGACTATTTGGGACAGCACAGGTTCCAGTACAAACCCCTTGCAAAACTGCAGTGTGATCTCCCTCCTTGCAAGAAAGGTGTATTCCTGTTCTTTAGTCAATTTTTTTAAAAAATTGACTAGTCAATTTAAATAATGATTAACCTATGGGGGAATCTTCTGAAATGACTGCCTGGGTTCCTTAGAGGTATTTGGTGAGGGATGTTTCTAGAAGCATAGAAGAAATCCAGTATGCTTTATCAACGAGACCGCTTTTACAGACATTTGTTGACACCTTCAAAATCTGCAAGAAGCAAATTTTCCCTTTACAGAAGTTACAGAAGTTATTCATTCTACTGATTTTCTTGGAGTTATTCAGGAACTTTTCAGTGCTGAGTCTAATGTGTGCATTTCAACTTAATCTTACTTCAGACATCAAAGACTTTTTGTTCACCTGTGTCTCCGACTGCAGTTGATTGAACCTAAAATTTGTGCATCAGTCTAATTTGGTGTGAGATTTCTTTCATTTTATATTCTTAAAATCCTCTTTTGAAAACTACTGACTAAAGTAGCATTAAGTAATTCACATTGTACTTATCTAACTGTAATTATCAGTATTAGTCACATAACCGTAACAGTGCCAATTTTACAAAACTAAGTGTTAAAATGTGCAGTTGTTACTGAGTGGTTTTGGTCCATAAGAGAGAAGTGCTTTGAAACAGAAGCACAGAAAGGTTATCAGCATGCTCGTTTCAAAAAAGCTACCTCTGAAATAGAAGAATAGCAGTATTTTGTACTTACTCATTGCTCATCTCTAATCCACATCTAGCTCATACATATTCTGGCCAGCAACAACATATGCAGTCTATCCCTTTATCCTGGCAGGCATCAAACACAGCATTTAAAGTAAGCATTTAGACTACAAGCAATTATTTTTAGTCAGCTCCTTAAAAGCTCCTAAATTTCACAGAACACCATTGATAAGCTTCCCATATGTTTAGTGATGATGTTGCCATGGCTTCCGACATGATTCTGTAGGGATATTAAGACGTCCAGAAATAACAGTTTGGGGGGTGATTTTCTGATAGGATATCTAATTAATTAATATTCCCGTTCATGAGAGGAAACTACTTGTACTGCAGACACATGCAGAGTGGGATTCCACAGAGGCTTGCCAATTCACCTGACTCATGACCCACGTCTGTTCTGGTCTTCGGGTCAAAGACTAACATTTGTGACAAACTGCACTGATCTGTGCTACAAATATCTCTGATAGCTGAAATTAAGCTACAGCTACAATGCTCATTTTACATCATTGTGACCAAAAATAGACTAAGGATAAGAGCAGAGTGCACTCACTGACTGCACTGTTTATTAACAAGGATAAGAAATCTCAGACAAGTCTGACCTAACACCTCTGCAGTAATGTTAATAATGGACAACATGTATGATTTAAGTAAATCATGTGCATATAAACAATAATAACTCCTCAAGCTCTGGTTATTAAAGCTAGGATAAAAGAAAATACTAAAAATTAAGATTCTAGCTTTGATATTTTATACAGGTAGGGTGCCAGTCATGGGTGTGCAAAGTCATAAAGTATCTTCATCGTAGAGGAATGAAGATATACTGTACACCTGAGTAAGCCTAAGTCTTGTGAGAATTCTAATCATGATTTATGGATGAAATTGGCCTGGATGCGTTTGGACAAGTGTACAATTTTTCATGCTTTATCCTATGAAGTTCAATTTCGAAATATTTTTAAGTTAACCCATCTCTAACTGGGAAACAAAAAAGTTATTTCCTTTCTTGAGACAAATGGGAGGCACTCCCAAACAAGACAGAAGAACTTTGAATCCATCTTCCAAAATTGTCTATAATGCACGTTCCATTAAAATAAATACTCATGTTATAAAGGTTTGTACCTTCTATAGGTTGTTTTTACTGTATTTCAAAATATTATTGTCAGGATGACAGAACATGTATCTTTCACCTTCTCTCTACTTTTGATAAAAATTCCATGATGAAGCTTTGTAAAGAACATACGCAGAATTCGGCATCAGAGATCTGTCTGAGGAGTAATGGCAAGATATCCTTGTAGCCACATAGACAAGTTCTGCAAGTCCTGTATCATTCACTTACCATGAAAAAAATTTCTTCCTTGACTACTGGATAATTGCATAGCTGATGACTTAGAAAAGGCACTTAAATGCATCAGCAATGCTGGTGTTGACATCTGCCAAGGTCACTTTGATGCAGTCTTTTATAATTACTCATTTTCATGAAATACACATAGACTCAAAGCGTGCCTTGCTTTCCTTAGAAATAGCAATAATGGAAATCTAACAGCATTTTTAAATGCTTACTTTGTCATGATGGAAGTTGTTCTGGAATTAATATGGGCATCAAGGGAAAGGGACAGGATGCTACACCTGAATTTCAACCATGCTATGACTCCCTGGACTTTTGTGCATATAGGCTGAACTATGCATGCTATTTAATGACCTCCTAAATGTACAAATGATGCATTTCCCAGAAAACCACATCCATCTTGAAAATGGAGGCTCAGAATGGATCTCTAGACATCTTAGGAAGATCAAATGATTGAAGAGGTGAATAAAGACACTAAGAAAAAGACAATTAATCTTAAAGTTCAGTATGTACTACTTGAGCAGAGAGCTCCAAAATGCTTCTGAGACAAATGAGCAAGGACAGAACTGACTTCCTACGAATTTACTGAAGCAGGTCTGGAACTTGACCAAACAGATGCAGAAGCCTTGCTTAAAATATTTGAGAAGCAGTGACTACCAATCAGATTGATCTTTTCCACCTGTCAGCTAGTTGGCTACTTCTATTAGACCTTGATGGTTTACTTGAGGATACATGAAAAAAAAAGGCAAAGATATGACTATTTCTAAAGGAACCATCCTGAGACTGAGATTACCTTTCAAAATTTCTGTGACTGTTTATCCTGTCAGAAACTAAAACTGTTTTTAGATGTCAACCCGAAGATAGAAAGAGAGGGAAGGAGAGGGAGGGAGGCAGAGAGGGAGGGTAAGCAAAACTCTCAGGAAAAGAAGTCATACTCTGCCAGACAATTTTGGTGATGTTAAGAATTGTGTCGGACCATTTCAATGAAGATTAACAGTTGAAGAATTAAACATTGTTAGAACACTGTGCATTATTTTTCTATGAGTCATAGAAACCAGCTCAGCTTTACAGTTTGTTGCCTGTATTAAACATAATTCTGAGGAATGCTGAGGTGCTAGAAAGGAAAAATACAGTTAGCACAACATGGGAGGTTGTCGTCACCAAGAACATGGCTATTGTTACAAAGCTACTGGTCAGCAGCTGTTTTCCTATCTAATGAAAGCATGCAGTTAGATATACTCATTGAAAAAAGTATCATTATAATCTGCTACTTTGAGTGATACAAACAGCTGAAATTTCAGAGACTTACTCATTGTACATTTTCATCTGATTTGTATTGTAAAAGGTGAACACATGATGGAGATAAAAGTGTGAGAAAGTAAAATAATAGCACCATTCTCCTTTTGGTTTGTGCTGTACCTGTGTCTGTTAAACAGACTACTAAACACTCTGTGTATTACAGGAAAAAACAACGTCCAGGAGATGCCAGCTTTGGTCCCTTCAGTCAGCAACTGAGCACAAGGACCACACTCTACAAATGGCAGCATCTGTGGCACTGAATCTGAAGCCAACGATCTGTTAAGATACGCCAGTCGTTTTGCTTGCCTATGACTTAAGAACGTATATTTCTTCATACACTGAAAAAAGTGTAAGACAGAGCATAAACTAAATTACATTCCATTGCTGTGCACAGAAGCATGTTTTATAAAAGTAACGGTGGATGACACTATAGGCTGTGATAGTGAATCTGGAGTATTTTTCTTATGTCAGTAGAACCATGAAAGAAAAATATTGTTATGCTTTTATAACTCATGCACTTTGTGTGTATATAAATTGTAATGGTTTACAATATGTGGGCACCCACAAACACATACAACCTGAATGTCAACTTCACAATATTATCCAACAATTTAAAATACTTATTGCCTCTGAATCCCTCTTTATTTGATTTAGCTCCTGCACATTTCTTTTTATGATTAGCTGTAACAAAAATAAATCTGGAGTACTTAAGAAAACACTTTGCTGCAGCCTGGTAATTGTTTCTGACATCTTCTGTCTGAAGCAGATGGCTGATCTCAAAGAAAGCAACTGAAGAAAGAGCTTATAGGATAGACCCTCCTCTAGCGTAAAATGAAGACACTCCACTGACTTCAGAAAATATAGATACAGTGATTCATTAACAGTATAGTGAAAAGAATGGTTACTTCAGTTTGTTTCTGGTATCAAACTCTTGTCCATGTTTACTGGAAATAAATTCTGGTCAAAATATTACCAAATATAATCAAAATGTGTACTATCATTACATGCTCATTCTAATGATTATCCCATTGTTTTGAAAATATTAGAATGCAAATCAACAGCATTGGCTTAGTTAATTGATTACACACTGTATGAAAAAGGGGAGCAACGGGTTGTCTGCAGAACCACAAGCTAAAATGTATTTACACAAATCATCTGGTAAATGCTTAACTAATAATTGTTTACACTCAGAGATACTGTGATTGTTTCCTCAATGTGTGGAAAGAAGAAGTAGACAATTACTCGGGTAATGCATTTGCAATTACTACATTGACCCATTCTACACAACACTGTTGCCAGCTGCCCTTCAACGCCAGGAATTTAGTAATGGTGATTGCGTAAAAGCAAAGGAAAAAAATGCTTGTTTGCACAGCTATGGTTGAACCTGCATGACTGACAGTTAGAAGGAAATTCTGAACCTCAGCCTTGGCTGGTGAGCCAAGTCCCACTGGCTCAAAGGCGGCTTCCTGCAGGCGAAGGTCTGGCTTTTGGCTTGTCCGGCAGCTGTGAGGAGGGGCTGCAGCGGCACAGGGGCATGTCAGCTATAGCTGGCAGTTATTCATGGCGGAAAATGTGTTTCCCGTAACTGTCATTTGGACTCTTTTGAAACACACACCCACTTGCACAAATCCAGATTACCCTACCAATTATATGGAACACAGCCTGCAGAGCAGTTCTTCAAGCAAACAGCATTAATCCCGCAGATTAGAAATGGATAGGAAATTAAGAACAGATGTTTCATAGCAGTGCTGTGTTAGAGATGACTAGATTAGTGCCAAGAGTACTAATATATCCACATGATATCCAATAGTGCCAAGCCTGGGTCCTCAATTACCTTACACAAGACGTTATGTTTCCAGCTCCAAAACCATCTCATTCAGAGCTCCGGGATTTCTTCACAGCAGTGCACTGCACTTTAGGCACCTACTCTAGTGTCTCTCGAGATGACTATGTTTCCCTTATTCCACCATCTGCACGGTGCATGGTCTGCTACATCAGGAAACATTTCAGCAAGCAAGGTTAGTTCTACCATTACGCACTCAACTAACACCAAAAAGCATACCTTGCAAATAGCAGTTAACATCTTAACAGGTGTTTTTAGTTCACTGCAACTAAGGGCACATAAAATCTACAAAGTAATAGAACCAACGATCCTGATGTTTAAAGACTAGCAAATGTGCCCAAAAGAAAATAAGAATTAAAAAAATATATTAAACAACCTTTCTTTTTATTAAAAGTAAAATAGGATACACTGGGCAGTCAGAGGCTGCATAGGAAAAGAATTAAAATCTTCAACTAGCTTTAAATCAGTCAGTGAGAGATCAAACCATGGCACAACGTTGATGTGCTTAAGACAAATATTATTTTTCACAGGGTGTTAAAAGCAGAATTGTCAGCATAGTAAGATTATACTTTTTTTTAAAAAAAGGGAGAGGAACAGAGAGAGGGAGGGAGGGAGGGAGGGAAATACTGCTGCCAGGAATATATTAGAGACATAAATAAATTATGTGTGAACAGTGATCCATACCAAAGAAAGCATCAGCAATGAACATATGTGTGCTTTAAAAGGGGTGAAATGGAAACAGGACAGTTTCAGAGACAAAATACTGAATGTTTGTCTCTAAAGTGACAGAGCTTTATGCTCCATTTGGAAAACAGCAAGTGATGATTGCCATAACTGGTTAGTCTAAGAAGTAATGCTGGAGTGAGAAAATAAACAACTAACCATTGTCTAAGGTACATTCCTACACAGAGTAGGAAAAAGTCTCTGCACCTCCTGCATTTTGAGAAAAATGGGCCTGGTGAAAAATTTCTGACATCAACATTTTTCTTCATTTGTTTTTCAGAAAACAGAATGTTACATGTGCTCCTCTTAAATATTGTTTATTATTGTACTTGTTTCACATTTTGTGGCAACCTCACCTGCAAAAAGAAAATGCTGTTGAAATTCAATTTTTTGAATTTTTAGCAGAAAAGGTTTTGAAATAATACTGCAGAAAACCTTACAATCTAGAAATCAGTAAATCTTACAACAGAACATTTTTTGCAGCAAAGTTAACACAAAAACTCGATGGAATACATATCCCAGAGATAGTAGAAAATAATTTCAGCAGAAATATGAAACAAAGTAGTTTTTCAGCAGCATTACTGAACATGTACTGGAATTAATAACAGTGCTCACATGAGAGACTCATATAGTGATCTCAAACTTCAGCTGTGTAATACCAAAGAATGATACTGAGTATCTACATACATCTTTAATGCTCTTTGAAATATCACAGTCTTTCTGACACAAGACTGCTTCTTCTTTAGATAGTTCTTCTTTTTCTCATTAGATGTGTCTCTGTACCAAACTCAATATAAATTCTCTTTTACCCCTTTTAAAGTGATTAGAATAGCATTTTCCAAAGAATAATGGGGAGTCGGTCAGTACCTATATCCTTGGCATCAGGATGCATTGCAATATGCGAATTGTCGGGTTTCAGGGAATTGTGAGGTTTATCTAAGGTTACCATAGCATTTATGTCACTGACTATCTTCTGGCATAAATGCGTAATGCAAACAGTAGAAGACATATATTTCGCTAACTGTATGTGTCTTCATTAGACCTACTTACCAGTATTGGTTATTAGGATCAGGTGAAACCTACATCAGCTTAAGTCTTTATGGACTGAGATTGTAGATGTTTCAAAGTGCAAACTATTGTAGTTACAGGAACCTGTTATAATTCCTCAACAAAGAAAGGGCAAGTAGACTATAAACTGACTGAGCAAATAAAAGAAAAGTATAAAAAGGCCAAAGTACTAATAAGAAAAGGGAGATTTTTATTACCTAGGTAAAGCATGGAGTACATTAAGTGTGGTAATGAGACTGGAAGAACAGGTAGATGCACACATATAATACCAAAAAGTGTTCACATTCAACTCTGCAAATAAATAACAACACAGTTGTTTTCTTGGTATGAAGTAACACAGAAGATACGTTTGAAGACATAAAGGTAAAAGGGAATCTGTGAAGGGAAGTAATATTGCTGTGCTTGCAATCAAAGTAAAAACAGAATAAAAATAAAACTTCCTTAAGCCAACCTGATAGGTACAAGATACACTTAGTAAAGACAAATGATGCATGCATAATAATGCTACTTAGTAAAAATACATCAGGTGTAAAGCAGAGTGTGGGCATAAATAACACAAAGCAAAGAGTGTTTAGAGAAAAAGATGTTCTTTATCGAACACCTAAAGGCCCAGGGAAAGAAAATAATGATCAGTGTATAGAAAAGCATTAAAGACTGTAGAAAATTAATAAGG
This sequence comes from Sagittarius serpentarius, assembly GCA_034782735.1. Taxonomy (NCBI): domain Eukaryota; kingdom Metazoa; phylum Chordata; class Aves; order Accipitriformes; family Sagittariidae; genus Sagittarius; species Sagittarius serpentarius. The sequence goes on along the minus strand of JAVKLA010000053.1, from coordinate 8,668,423 downwards.
ACGGTTGCAGCAAAGCTGCTAATAAAATAAAGATAACAGGATAAATCAAGATACACCGTAAAAAGTTCTTCTATTTACACAGTTACGGAAAGCAAACAGAGAAAGGGAAGGAATGGGATATTCTGGTGTTGGAGACTGAGAAGGTTAACATGACTGGAAAAAAAAAGAAAAAGAAGAGTAAAAAAGGAACAGAAACCAACACCCAAACAGAGGAAGGAAAATGTTAAAATTCTTCCCCATTGTGCACTGAACAGGTAATTAGGCAATTAGAGCTATACAAAGCAGTGAGAGCTCCAGACTCAGAGGAATTACGTTTTAGAGTTCTGCAGAAGGCAGGCAGAGAAATGGGAAAACTATTGGCCAAATTTAATAGCACACTAAGGGCAAGGAGTACCGGAGGGCTGGAGGACACATAATGCCACACCAGTGTTGAGGAATGGAATAAAGAGGATGTGTAAAAATCTTAATACCCACTGGAGAGAGCGCGGAGACATGAAGACACCTGAAAGAGCTACACTTATAAAACCACTAATGTGCAAGCTAGTCAGTGGCAGCCAAAATGGTTTCATATACCGAAGTTCATAGCTGGATTCATAAACAAAGGTAAAATAGTAAATATGAAGCCTCCATATTAAGTAAAAAGCATTTCTGTACCTCAGAAGAGCTTGAATTACAGACATACTTTAGACTGTGATTTCAGTCTCTCTAGGATCCTTTTGTGTGATTGTTTTTCTCGCAATATTACTTTTCAGTACGAAATAAGAGAATTTTCACACATGAATTTTAGTCATTTATGTAGTTTTTGCATATGTAATTTCATCATTAGAGAAGTTTTTATGGTAAAGGTTAGATTAGCAATCATAGAAATTAAATTCAGTTCATGGCTCAAGTATAGATTATAAACAAACCATTTGGGCCCAAGCTTAGCAGAGCAGTTGTAAGTATACGTTAAGCTCATGAATATTTCTTTTTGTATATAGAAGGGTTTACTACCGAAAAGAATAGAATTCTGAAAAGCATTAAAGCTTGTGAATTATTTCATTCATTTAGATGTCAGGAACATACTCGTATAAGCTTACTGAACAGGAATTAGATCAAGTATTTACTTAAAAGTAAATGTGTGCCTAACTCAGCACTTTATTGAAACAGAGTGAAATTTTCTGTGCTTAAGTTCTGTCACTATAAACAGAAATAATAATTCCATTTTTTCCTTACTGTTTTTCTATGCAGCATAAGCGCTGTGGGTAAGCCCATGGGCCAAGCACTTGGCTTTGGACCGCAAATTTCTAGAAACTTCAGTTGTGTATACAAAGCACCTGCATCATGGGCCCCTCATCTAATTCAGGGTCTGTAGATTCTACTACAATGTAGGCAGGAGTTTCTAAGTATTACAGATTATGCTATATCACTTCACGCAACCAGAGACTGAATGCAGGACAGCAGCTTGTACACCAGGGGCAGCTAGATTCAAGGCACTTAAACCAAACGATATTTCCAGAAAGCATGATTTTTTTGGAAGGAGAAAGTTCAGGACCCTGATACAAAACTGCTTCCTAGTTTGATTAAACTGTGTAACAGAGACTGAAGAAATGTGACAATCATTTGTTGCTTTTGTATACATTGTCAATTTAAGCATGGGCTCTTGTGTGATTTAAAAGCTGTGTAAAAATAATGCCAATACTGTTGAGAAAATACTGAGAAGCAGAACAAATTAATTAATTTTTAAGTTTTAGTTTATGGACTGATAAATTGTTCTTGCAGTTTATTGCACAGAGTACAGGGTAGTGATGAGACTGGAGACAGAATATTATCACAAAGACTCAACTAAAAGCAGTCACAAAGCAGAACACGGACCAACAAAAAGTTTTCAGGTCATTATGGGTAGTACTCTAAAAGACTGAAAGTGCCTATGTAATATTACACACCACTTTTGCTTAGATTATATCGATATATAATACAGTATAGTGCTAGGCGTAAACTACAAGTCACTGGTGGGCAGACCAACTCATGCAATAAATGTACTTTTGCATATATGCAACTTTTAAAAATTAACCACAGCTGACAGTATTTGTTCAGGAGTTAACTGCTTATACTCCAGTTAAAAAGAACTTGTGGCAGAACTGTCAGTGATAAGGCCATCTGCCTTTATCATAGCAGTTTTTAGAAGCCTGTGCAATAATCAGGAATGTAGATACATCATTTTAAAAAATCGGGCTTTCCTTCCACAGCTTCCAACAGTGAACAGATACCTCCTGAGTTTCAGGAGAAAAAAATTATGAAGGCTCTTTAAGAAGTTCCTTCCTCTTACTAACTCTTCAGAAGAGCTTAGCCTTTACATTGCCTTGGGAGGAGGGTGAAATAGAGGTCTTTATTTGATTGAGTGAACAGAAGGCTGCATTGGGAGTTCCTAGTTTTTAATAAACCCAGGGGTGGCACAGCATCCCTTTTCCCTATGCGACATGCTTTGTGCAAGCAGCTGTGGCTGGCTGCTCCTCTTCCGCTGGAGCTTAACGGCATTTGTTTGCGCACCTTGTTATGCACAGGGTTCAACTCACTTTTTAGGGTAAGGGGAGGTTTTTCTCACCTCCCACTTAGAACAGCCTGAATAGAGCAGGTAGATTTCAGCCTCCTTTTAGAAACGTATAAATCTATGAGGATGTAAGAGATTCAGGTCACCAGAATTTATGAGATTCCTGGTGCTCACATTTTTCCCTTTTCCTCAACCCTCATGAAGAAAGGACACTGGAAATACACCTATACATATGTATATGTCTCTTCTGCAGTCTCTTTTCAGGTTTAGGCACAGCCACTGTTCAGTTCAGCCCACCCATGAAGGTTGTCCACACAACCATGAGAGCTAAAGGCTTTTCTTATGAATGAAAATTCTAATTGTGAAACAGAAATTACATTTGAAAATTGCATATTGCTCTGATATGCACAGGGTGTTTAAACTCTGAACATGTATCAGAGTATACTTGAACTGTAGGAGGTTTCTGGCTTTAAGCAAATTTGTGGAAAAAGGAAAATACTATGGTTACGGAGACAGAAATAAAAGAGTCAAGTTCCTCCTCCCCTGAGGGAAGCAATACAAATAAAAGACTTGTCACTTGCAGGTAAAGAATCTGTGCACAGACACTAGACAGAATGATATATGCCAATAAAAATAAAATAAGAAGGGTAATGGCCAAGACGTGAAACTTTGAGAGAATATCTTAGTAAAGATACAGAAGCCTTAAATCAAGCATCAATAAAAGGAGAAGTCTTGAAAAGAGTGGCCAAACTACAGTTTACTACAGCAAATCACACGGCTTTCTCTATGCTACCTTTTTTATGTGGATATGTGTGTGCACTTATATGCTGTTAGTACATGCACGACTAGTTATGTCAGAGTTCTACACCACTTACTGACTTACATGTCCTACTGCAAATGAGAGACTGGATATCACTGCTTGAAAATATAAATTGCTCTTAATAACACTTGATGCACTGGGGATGTGACTGATCGAGCTGCTTTTTTCCCTAAATGTATGCCATATTTGGCTGCACAAAAAAACTTTTCACTGATTAAACCAAGTAGCAGAGACTCATTAAAACTTTTATAGTAATGTTTCTTATGACAAGTTCAAACTAATTTTACTCCTTAGGAAGAATGAGTTTCTTAGGGAAACAAGGCTTGTGTGAAGATACTACCTGCAGATATATTTGTTCATGTTGGTCTTTGTGTTACACTGCAGCGACTCTTTAGTCCACTGACTGATTTCAGGCAAGCATGAGAAGGGGAGAGGGCTGTTTGGTCACTACATTATACATAACAAAATCTATAACTTTTTTTAAAAAATAAGTGGCTTGTGTGGAAAAATTCTGTAGTATCCTTTACCAAGAATCTTGTTCATCACTAGGTTCCTTTCACAAGAAAACCTCCAGACAGGGGTAGGACCCAACTACAAGACACAAACCCACATGAAACCATGGTCCCTTAGGTCCAGACCTCCTACACTGCCACTTGTCACTCATTTAAACTCCCATGTTTCTTGACACTGGATGTTAGAAACAGTGTGAGAGTGAAAGGAGATTTAAAAACAAAAAAAAAATCTCATTTTAAAGGTACTTTTATGCTTTCATTTGGAGTTAAATGCCCTACCACACTGCACTAGACACAAAATTTTTCTTCTGAACTGTTTCACAAGATGCCGTGTTAATTTAGAGCTCTACATTTTTCTACCTGCCTCTCTGTTGGTTTATCTAGCTGTCATCGACACTTGTATGGCTACGTGAAATGCTGTGATACTTGGGTTTCCATTACCAAGTCTACCACCACAATAGCCAGCCATTCCTGGCAATCTCAGTGGAGAGTCCAAAATGTCAGAACTATGTCAAAGAGTGAGAACTATGCTACTACCCCCACAACGTGCTCTCAGAGAGCACTACATTTTAGGCTGAGATATCAGATAAAAGTACAGCGGTCTGTTCTGCAGAGGAAACTTCCACCAATTCCACAGTTTTCATGGATGCAATACAATGTGTATACGGCTTGTAGTCATAATCCCAGGAGTGGATATTTTCAGTTTGTTTCCTGCAATTCTTTGCTTTTCTCCAAGCACTAATACTAAAGATAAAAGTTTTAGCTCTCCCATGCACTAGAGTCAAGTATAGATATACCCATGCCAGAACCTAATGCTAGCACCAGTGTTGTACCTAAACATAATAGAATTTAATGTGGCATTACACTTTAAAATTTTTATGTGGATATATCAAATTCGTTCTGCTACTCAGATCTCTACATTGTGCCATGCACATATACTGTTATTCTCAAAATCTTGTAATAAGCAAAAATGAAACACACCTTAAATGTGATGCCAAGAACTAATTGTTAAAATTACAGAAATCTTAACTGTCTAATAAAAGAATAATTAGTTCAGATCAAATTATGGAAAAAAAATCACGGTTACAGAAAAACACTTAATAATCAAGAATACAATTAAAATTGTTATACACTGACTCTCTGATGATATGCTCACCCTCCTGGGAGGACTATGGTGTTTACGGTTTCCTCCTTCTCACTCTAGAACCCACCTGTTTTTTTCCGTATCTGCTAACATAATCTACATCTCTTCTTTCTTCTCGGACCCTACTTCCAAAGTATATTATGCATTTTATATTTGTTAGATACTTGTGGGTTTTTGTCTTTATTAGCCAAAACCAGTTCTCCTCGGCTCCCAGATGCACCTTTCTTTATCTCCTGGTGAGTTGTTTATAGATCTTGGGCATTAGCCTGTGTCCATCTTGCCCTCTTACCATCTCATTCCTGTACACTGCACACTACCATGCACCTCACCATGCACTCCAGGTCTCCACTTTTGGGGCCTCTGCTGCTGTCCCATTCCCCTGTTACTCTACAGTCTGTCATTAGGTCAGAGCCATAAATAATTCATTCTCCAGAACATAAGGAGTCATGACTGCTACCGATATAATTGTTCCAAAAAACAATCAAAAGTAAAACAAACCAGGCATAGCCAATGGGCCAACTGAAAAATTGCTGTTCCAGTTAAACCAAAAAAAACCCCAACACTCCAAGCAGAGCAGGGGAAGTTTAGACCAAGTAAGCCCGACAAACCTCATCTATGAAGCTTTATAAAGTCAGTACAAAAACTGAGACCTATTACTAACAATAATAAAATTGTACTTACACGGTACAGTACGCTGTGCAGTAAAGCCCCAAGAGAAAGTACAAAATACTTGAAAACTTGACAGAACCTTTCAAAATGTGTTAAGTATGATCTACAGTGATGGTCAGAGCTAAAACATTTTATCTTGTTATCCATCGTTGCTTGATGGAGATTGATCAGGGAAGGCTGCCCATTTTCTCGGTTTCGGTACCCTCCGCTTACCTAATTCCCTCTCTTTGTGCTGTATACCCTCTCACCAGCTGTTTGCATAGCACATGCTAATTTAAGAACAAACAGCTGAATGGAACACACTTCAAAGCCTTTTTATCCAGTATTTTTAATATGCCCTACTTGGAGGCCTATCAATAATATTTTTTTAAGAAACACGTTTTAGTACAAAAAAATTGGATCTTAAAAAGTCAACTGAAAGGAGCAGATGTTTACATTGGTGCCCAAGAGTGCCATACCACTTCAGTGTTATGTTATTATTGCCTATAGTCTACTTCAGACACTTACATACTACTGAGGAATTCCCTGATGGTTATAACAGTCAACATCATGGTTTAATAACATAACCAAGTGCAGTTACATTTCTGATCTACCACTCTGAAATATGTAGCACTGTTATTTCATTTTGTTACAATAGTTCTGAATCATCAAGCCTAATATAAGAGGAGATCAAATTAAGAGAGATTGTAGTTGACATCATCATTACACATGGGTTCTGATTGTTGGTAATGATAAAAACTATAATATGTTTCTTTGAATTATAATCAGTTCTTTTTTGAGTTTTCCCTCATTACATGTTTTATTTAACCATACAAATATAAATGTCAGTTTTCAGTAAGGAAGCTTATGGCAAGGTCATTAGCTTATTAGAGTATTGCAGTAAGTAAGTAATGTAAGCCTTCAGGAAATGAGTAAACCTCTTATGTATCTGAGCAAGAAAACTTCACCTTGAGCAAATTGCTTCTTACATAAAGATTTCTCTAAGTAAAACCTCAGGTTGCTGAAGTGGATACAACTACAGCAGAAATATGCTTTCTTAAGTTCAGGATCTTCAGATATATTTCTTTGCTATTGGTTTAAATGTGACTTGAAATATTTTATTTAAAATGTCATCTAGAAATAAATCCATTTTTAGATGCTGTAATAATTGCTTTGTTATAAAGTCACGGTGTCTAAGAGACCGATTGAAAGGAAACTGCAGCTTCCTTAAGGGAGTACATGGTCATTTAATTTAATTATCTTATTCCAACTGGTGATAATATCCAAAGGGAAACTATTTCTAAATTTACTTTTTATTAAAACTTAATTCAAGCACAGCTAGCCAAATTTATATATACTGCAAATGTATTTTAGCTTCAGTGCCACTGTCAGACTCATTACCCGTCACTTCAGAAATCGAACGGGGAGAAAGTAAGTCCTGTTATTCTGAAATACCAGAAATAGACATATACAAAATACTGAGATGGTAAAAAAGGAAATTATTTAACACAGATCAAAGTGAATTGGCAATTATATGAGTGATACTTTTTTTCTGCTTTCCTTAATACTTAGACATTTCTGTGAACTCCCAGAAGAGGAAGAAACTCCCAAGCGGAATCTTCCAGTGCATCTTTTCCTTTCTAACCGTCCAGTGCCATATTCCATTAGCAACGGCAATTCCCTATCATTTATCCCCATCTGAGTCCTAGCTGTGCAGAACTGGTGCCCAGCAGTGATTCTCTAAGAGACAAGAATACATACAGTTGAAGGGAGAAAAACCCTTCTGAGGGCTGTTGGTACATATTGTAGGGAAAGAAGAGATTGTTATGTATAGTATTGTATTGCTTTTCCACTGCTGCTCTTGAGCTTGACCCTGTATTGTAATCATCATTAGTTACAAACTAACCACTTGAGAATAGATGCTAAGTTTGGAAAACCGTTAAAAGTAAAAGTGAACAAGGCCCTTAAGAATCGTTGGCAGCAAAACCATTCAAAGCCCTTATACCTTAACTACATTGGGCTTAATTGGGAAATGCCCACTTCACACAGCTGCAGCAAAGACTTATTTCCTGCTCTTCTAGAAAGTAAATAGCTGTTTTCTTCCTACCTACCTTCAAGGTGACATCTCCCATGCTACAGAGCAATTCAAAGACAAGAGATATTTTTAGCTCTCCTTGTAGCTCTTAATACAGTTATGGCCATTACACAGCACATTAGTTTTTTGCAGGGATGTTCTTAGCAATAAAGTAGGCTTGGGGCCTATCACACTCTATGATTTTATTCTTCCAGCACATTCCTTTTTTTTGGTACTTCAGATATAACTGTGATCTTGTACTGACTTTTTAGAGCATTTTCTCTGATTTTTATTCCATTACTTTTTTGAATCCTCTTCCAAATATTTTTCCAATGCTTTTTCAGTTCCTTAATTGTTATACAAATATTTTGAAGAAAAGGTTCAATATTTTGAAGTTACAGGTCATTTTTGCCACAAGAGTAATATTGGAAGACTGATGGCTATGGCATTAAAAAAAACTTATAAAAATAAGTAACCCATTGGCACATTCACCAGTTGGAAATTGGAATAAACCTGTGCTCTGACTTCTTAGACTTGGAGGCCTTTCAATCCATCTAGTTAAATCAGCATTCAGTCTGAGTCTTGTTTGGGTGAGGTATCTTTTCAGGAAAGACGTAACATCCTGTTCGGCTGGCACACCAAAATATATAACCCATCAGTCTTGTTTCAGGGGTGAACTGTTACCACTATTAAAAATATTGTTCTAGTTTTTATTTGTAATCTTGTTCATCTTTCAGCCTTGTTTTTGCTATGTGTTTCTTTGCTTTCTCTTGCAGCTTTTGATACTCTTTTCTCCTCCTGTAAACCAGTTCTTGCAGCTTCTCTCTTCATTATGCTCTTTAAGGCATCTTTTATATTTCTTGATTTATTATTTAGGTTTTCTGTATAATTTTGCAATTTTTCAACATTCTTTTAAAAGTGACAACATAGCAGGATAGGGTATTCTTCAATCCTGTATATAATCATACCATTTCCCCTGGTTTCTATTCCCTTCCTATGCTTACGAGTCATGACACCACACAGGGAGCTCATATTAAAATGCTTGTATATTACCCTGCCAAAATCCTTTCAGAGTGGCTATTTAGTAGTCCATCATTCCACAGATAGCGAAGGTCCTTCCTTTTTTTTCCTATGGATACAGTTTTGCATTTGGATGCAACCAGCTCAATGCTGATCCTGCTCTTGGCAGTACTGCCAAGTATGGTTTTGTCTTTAAATTTTAACAGAAATTACTTAATATTTTCCTCCAGATTATCCCTGAAGCTATCTTGTGTCATTAAACCCCACTACAAACTCACCAATGCAATGCTGACTCTTCACTCACTTCACTGTGCCAGTTTATGTCAGCAGAGTCTCAATCTCCTTCAAATTTTTCATTTAATTTATATCATCTAATTCTTAAACAGTTATTCAGCAGTGTCAAATGTGCAACAGAAACCTCAGAGTATCTACAGCTAATTTTATCAACAAAACACACAAATGATGAATCAGATGTGCTTGATAGGTCCTGATTTCCATAAAATCATATCCCTTCCTACTGACTATATAAGCATTCTTTCATTCTTATGTTTAAAAATCAAAAATGCTGTATCACTTTTTGCTTATGTGGCCCGTTAGTATTATTAGACTAGATAGGCCAGTTTTCCACTTGCCACCTTTGAACAGTAGCACAGTATTCGCATTCTTTTGGCATCCTACACTATAACCAGTATTCAATTTATGTTATTATCACCAGTAGGCCCCAGATGTACCTGCCACACTATTTTAGGACTCTTGACTGGGAGTTATTGGGACCCATAGTTTTTAAAAGGTTGGCCTGTAGTTCGTTTTATTCTTCCCAGTTACTAATGGACCAGAAAGTACTTTAAATTAGTGTATTATCCCCATTCTTCCAAGTAAAGAAAGGAATATTTATTCAGCACTTCTGGTTTTCTACATCACTGCTAACAATTTTACCATCTCCACCTATTACATTGCTCATATCAAGCCTAAGATTCATTTTGTATCTAATATACTATAAAAATTGATTCATATTATCCTTAGCAATACCAGCTATAGATTTTTCCCCGATATCTTTAGTTTTTTTCCTTATGAACCTTCCCGTTTATAACAGTCATTATCTTATTTCATCTTACCTTAAAACCCTCTAGGGTTTTCTTATTTCTAAATGCTGTCATTATTGGTCCCTGAAACAAGCATAGGCATTTAACAAAAGCTGTCCTCCTTTTCATTGCAGTTGTATAGATGTCAGACATACAAACTTTTCTTAAAGAATTTGCCCTTTTTATTCCCATTCCCTCTGTCTTCTTTGTTGCCTACCATAATCATTCACGCTCTTCTGATTTTGGATCAATTTTTTATTTAGACTTATACCTTTGTCGGCGACATGGACAGTGGGATAGAGTGCACCCTCAGCAAGTTTGCCAACGACATCAAGCTGAGTGGCACTGTCGATGCGCTGGAGGGAAGGGATGCCATCCAGAGGGACCTTGACAGGCTTAAGAGGTGGGCCCGTGCGAACCTCATGAAGTTCAACAAGGCCAAGTGCAAGGTCCTGCACATGGGTCAAGGCAGTCCCAAGCACAAATACAGGCTGGGCAATGAGTGGATTGAGAGCAGCCCTGCGGAGAAGGACTTGGGGGATTAGTGGATGAAAAACTGAGTATGAGCCAGCAATGCATGCTCGCAGACCAGAAAGCCAATCTCATTCTGGGTTGCATGAAAAGAAGTGTGGCTAGTAAGTCAAGGGAGGTGATTCTCCCCGTTTACTCCGCTCTCATGAGACCCCACCTGGAGTACTGTGTTCAGCTCTGGGGTCCACAACGTAAGCAGGACATGGACCTGCCCGAGTGGGTCCAGAGGAGGGCAACAAAGATGATCAGAGGGCTGGAACACCTCTCCTATGAGGACAGGCTGAGAGTTGAGGTTGTTCAGCCCCGAGAAGAGAAGGCTCTGGGGAGGCCTTATAGCGGCCTCCCAGTACCTGAAGGGGGCCTGCAGGAAAGATGGGGAGGGACTTTTTATCAGGGAGTGCAGTGATAGGACAAGGGGTAAAGGTTTTAAACTGAAAGAGGGTAGATTTAGATTAGGTGTAAGGAAGAAGATCTTCACTGTGAGGGTGGTGAGGCACTGGAACAGGTTGCCCAGAGAGGCTGTGGTTGCCCCCTCCCTGGAAGAGTTCCAGGCCAGGCTGGATGGGGCTTTGAGCAACCTGGTCTAGTGGAAGGCGTTCCTGCCCCTGGCAGGGGGGTTGGAACTAGATGGTCTTTAAGATCAACCCAAACCATTCTATGATTCTATTCTGTGTTTCTATATATATATAAAATACATATATATATATACATAAGTACACAATTGGCACTTTCCATTCCTTGTTTGCACTGTAAGAAATCAGGTCATAAAACTTAGTCTCTAGGCAATCACTAAAATCCAGGTGATTCATTTACCTCCAGATTTATGCCATGTTGAGTGCAATACCTTCGGCATATCAAAGTATTTAATTATATTCACAATAGTGAATTAATGCAGAACCATTGCATAGGAAGGGTACAGGTTTAATGTGCACATATACTTGTCAGTCTAACACTTTTGCTCCTTAGATATTTTCATTTAAGCTGTGTTTTTCCTGTTAAAGCTTTATAGAGGTTGTTTCATTAGTGATAGTCTTTCTTCTTTTTCTGTATTGCCAGTACTCACTTAGCTTTATAATTTGCATTCTTGATCCTTAGCTGTTATGTGATACAGGTTTTTAAATGATTGCTACAGCCTTGTTGATAATGGAATTTAGATATCCTGGCATTTGGAGAGAATTCTATTTAATGTAAATTCTGTTGCAGTTATTTACACATATTAATTCATTTGCTCTCAGTCCATGTTGTTGAAATATTATTACCACCATTTCAAGTTCATCTCCTGCTAACCAATTATTTCTGACAGATGGCTGGGAACCAAAATCATACAGTCCAAATCACAGATTAGAGATTTTCAAAATCCAGATCCTATGTTGTAGCGCAAAACCTGATCTACCACACACAAAAAACTGAATAAAGCCTATTTCATAAATATGTTGTTGCAGGAAAGAGGGAGCTAGAGCCTTCCTCTCCTGTGCAAGCAAGGGATTAAGGAATAGGGTTCCCAAACTGTGACTTGAGCGTAGAAGAGTGTGGGCTACTCCAGCGCCAGTGGTGTCTTTCCCTGGATCAGCCTCAATAGCCTGCTTCACGGTTCAGTGCTAATGCTGCCATTGAGCATTATATCATGGTCAAAGGGACTTGGATGGCCTCTGTAGGGATTTCCCCATAAAGGCTTCCTTCCCAGGCAAAAGAAGCAATGGTTTCTTTTTTTTTTTTATTTCCCCCCAGGGCTTGAGTGTCTCACTTGGAGCATGCAGGAAAGAAATCTTTCTTCTATGTTAGAAGGGCCCTCAACCAGGAGAGTTGCTTGGTGCCCTCTTCAGTCCCATGTGCATTTCCAACTGCAATGTGACAGCCAGACGGACTCTCACAGGTCTGAAGTCTTTGCTATGCAAAACCATACTGATTGACAGGCACTATTTTTCTTTCTTGATATGACTTTGATAGCTGAATTGACTAGTAATTGTAGATATTTGCACAGGAAAGGTCAATTTTGACAAATGGCTCCTTGAAAATCCTGAACACCTGCCTTGTTATCTTGTATCTTTATTATAAATTATCTTATAGTAAAAAACATAATCTGACTGAAGTCAGTGTAAATCTGCCTTTGGAAAATACTTCACTTACTCCTCCAGTCCGCCAGGTTTTTATCTGTATTAAATCTGTATTATCGGTTTTCACCAGCTGAGAATCTGGCATGCCATTTTTATATAGCAGATACATGGGCAACTAATTAGAGCTCTATTTGAAGAAAAAGCCTTTCAAAGCTTGTGTATGTTCCCCAAAGTACTCGTCTAAACATGCAACAAGTACTTCTGTACTTGTTCTCTCAGTAGCTCAGAGATAAATCCATTATGTCATCCTAGAAAATCCCATGGAAAACAGATAAACAGAGAAGCTTAAAATCACTGCTGGTATTTTGAAGTCTTGCTGTGTATGGGGAATCTGTGTGAAAAAAGAGAAAGCTCAAAAGCCAGGGAGCACCTCACAGTAACCAAGATGGATTGCCAAAGATGAACTTCTGCCTGGCCCAGGCTGTAGAAGAAGGAAGACAGGAATACATAAGCTCTCCTCCTGGAGCTAAGTATCCAATCTCTTTCTCAAAGAGTTCAACTAGACATGATTTTATTCAGTTGCCTAGCAGTTCAGGCTTACTGCTCTGTACAGCCTAGGGATAAGGGAAGTGCAACACAACGGTTCTAGTCTGTTGCCCTTGGTATCTTATATCATATATTATCTGCAGTCAAAACTAGAAATGCTAAGCCATAACTTCATTTGCTTTTTTGCTTGCTATGTCTGTCTTATGTTTTGGCCCAATGAATGTCCAATCGTTTTTACAAGGAATGTGTCCCCAAGAGAAAAATCAAGAGATTTCCCCATACTAAAATATGGTTTTCTGGTGAGTTCACTGTGTTGAGTTTCTTTAGACACATGATGGAAGCAAAGTCAAGTCTCTTCAATCTTTGACCAGAACCGTATTTCCTCCAATTGGTACAGTACAGGATGGGGAAGAAGGATGCTTCTTGATGGGGAAGAAGTATGCTTCTTGATCAAAAGACAGGGAGAAAAAAAATTGCTTCCTTTACTTGCACTTTTTCATGGCCCACTGTAGTGAACATGCTCCAAGTGTTCTTACACAGCTGGAACTCAAACACAAAATGGACACAAGCAATGTCTATACTGATTCCCAATAGGGTTTAGGCTTGAGCTCAAAGCTGACAAAATGTATGTGCTTGCAGGTGTGCCCAGAAGCACACATTTACATGCCCAGGAGGACTCTTGGGAAAAATCAAAGCACGAGGAATCTTTTGGTGTCAAGGGTCTTAATAGCAAATGTAGATTCCTAGTATGACAGACAGGGAAGCAAAGAAGGTGGTGTTTTACAAAGGTTTTCTTCTGAAACAGAACTTCATGTTAAACTAACAAAATTAAGATGACTTCTGAGACTCCTGCCAACACCAATACTCAGAGATGACAGGCCTTTCACCCTCTAAATAAATGTTTTCCCCTAGAAAAAAATTAACCAACATCATATGCTTAGGCAGTTCTTTCATTTGTTTTTAACAAGGTCCCCTGTCCTGTTCTGGACTTGCCAGTCTTAACCAGATACTCTTAAAGCATTTCAGACCAAGGGAGCTATGATGAGGGCACAATAGATGATGGAACTGTACTTTGGCCGCCTTATAACTGTTTCTGGAAACAGGAAGAACCCAAGACTGAAGAGAGTAAATACAGAAAATAAATACTACACTACAAATCCTTAAATGAATCTAAGTCATTACCTTAGTGCCATAAACCACATGTAAGGTTCATTGGCATTATATGAAATGCATAATAGGAAGGATTTTCTTTTCCAAGATCTATCTGGAATCCTGTCTACCTCCTCATACTCTATTAAGTCCTTCTGAGTAGTGTTCTCATCGCACTTACAAAGCAAAATCAGAACAATTTATTTGAAATACATAGAAAAGAACCCTACCTCCCCTTTACTTCAGGTTTTTATTATAATCCTCAACTTATACCATTAATACTAATGAATACACATTTCCCAGCCAGATTCTCCACAGATTTCAGCTACAACCTGTTTTTTATTTTGAAAGAAACTATCACCTTCAAATTACATGTTTTAAAAGAAGTCTTTGTCTAGATAATCAGTATCATCTACTGCTGTAAAAACTCAAGCATTTTATAAGTCCATTTCCCCTTTGTTAATTCATTGCTTTTATCTCAACTCCAAAATAAACAAGAATGAAATCACTTCTATGTGTAGAAAGATTCCATTTTACCCTCAAGTGCTCAATGTTGCAATAGTCAGCCTGCACAGGGAATGAGGAATTAAAGATAAACACACAAACAAAAGCGATTGCCAGTTTGGGGTATTTTTTAATACTGGAGAAATGTTTATTCATTGTCAGCTTTATAATTCATAATCCAGCCTCTGGATTTTCTCTGGCTCTTGAGATTTTTCACCTCAATGAATTGACCGAGAAATTTTATTTCTGTCATACATCTGTGAATTAGCTGTATCATAATTGGGTGCTGTTTACATAATATAAGTGCTATTATTATAATAAAATAAATGTAATCAGCTCTTTGATTGACCAGGCACATATTGTATGTATATGTCACTTCTGTCATTCTGATTCCAAAATAAATGACTGTTCTCTTATACTTCTTTATTTTATAATGCAATTAATTCTAATTATTCTTTCTCCATAAACAGTGATAATATCAAAAAAATTTTATGGTCTTTCTGTGGCTGTACTGCTCAGTCATACTTTGATCACGCATATTACCAATCCATATACTACCAAGCCATACAGTGCCTCAGGCTATGCACCCATCCTAAACCTGCCAGGTGCAGGTGCCTTGAGGTCTAAAATATTCTGACATTCATTCTGCACATATCAGCTGTACAAAGACTGACCTGCACTCTCATCTTACCAGATTGTGAGGACTCCAGACTGTCTTTCCTACCTGCTCCTGGTCAAGTGGTATCAGTACTAAGGCAGATGAAGTACGTGAAGAATGTTACGACAGCTGGAGCCAGTCCTCAGAACAAGTGTACACCAGATTATCTGAGAACACAACAGCAGCCAGAGCAGCCCAGACCAGAGATCCACCTTGCCCTGTATCCAGCAGATGGGTCCCTGCCAACATCCTGGGGCTGCAGACCTCCTCCACCACCCTACACACACAGGGTGAGAAAGCTCCAGCCAGCCTACCTCCAAACCAAACCACAGGAATCTCCTCGTACTCCATCCCTTCCATTTTCTTGCCTGTGCCCCACCACACCTTTGCCCAAGGGGAGAGGGCAAGGAACCCCAGCAAGCCGCCCTGTGCTCAGAGCAGATTCCACCGCACACTAGGGAGTTAGGGTGGAAACTCTTTGTGGAGCGGTGGGCATGGCCATGATCTTGGTACGGTTCACAGGGTCCTTTAGAAGGTGGCTCTGGCACGTGTGTGTTGAATAGGCTGCAGACCTTCTGTAGAATTCACCAGAACACTTTACTGAGGTCCGGCTGTGCTTTGTCATCAATCATTTTAATGACATCCCCAAGAAATTCCTGGTAGTAACTAAAGTTTTCTGTTATTGTCCCCAAGTGCCTGTCTGATCTTTGTCAACATATCACAGCCAGCATCAGATTTCTAAACAGAAGGTAAATAACTAGCTCGTTTCAGAGCTCAAATTCCATTTTTTACAGATTTTATGTTATCTTTGAGACAGTCAGTCAGTTAATTTGGTTGGACTGTAGGTTCCCTTCACCAAATGCCTCATCAGCATTGCAGTTTATTCCACTTTTCTTGTCTGTGTTTTATCCTGATATTGCAATGTCCCATCAATTGTCCTCTTTCCACAAAGTTTCCACCGTACTTCAGACAGCTTACTGATTTTTCTTTTTGGAACAGACATCCCAGTTCCCCCATCTTATTTCTTAGAATTACAACATTCATGTACAAGCATATGCATTCCTATCTAGATTCTTTTTTGACAACCTACTTATGACAATCTGTTTCTCTTCTATTCGATATTTTGTTATTTCCATACTCTTCACTTGAGGATACAGGTTTTCAATGTCTTAATCCGCAACAGAAATGTCACCCCAAAGAATGATTTCTTCTGTACCAGCTGTCTCCTTGACTTTTCAGTTTGAACACTCAAACACAGCTTTGTTCCCTCATATCTCTGCTGAAGTTTATCCTTCCTAAGCAGGTTCTGATTATCTGAAAACTGTTTCTAGCTGCTGATGAGTCTGAACCCTCATTCCTCCCACTGAGTAAATCTTTCAGCAGCCAACAGGCATAACAAAAATCATTGGTGCCAGCAAGTGAAAACAAAATTTCATGGAAAACATTTTGCATGCCAATACAAGGGCATTGTTAAGCCAAGAAGTGCAGACTAAAGCCTGGGCCCAATCAGACATTTCATTAAAACCAAGGGATGTGCTGAAAACTCCTTGAAAGGAGTAATAAAAGCCACCATTTTTGGATAAGCAAATAATGGCCTTTAGTTGCCTGACACAAGTGGCCAAAAAAATTAAGGTTAGAGTAAGACTGAAGTTTCCTACTTAACCAAAGGTGATAAAGGGACTTGTGACAAGACTTTAAAAAGAACTTAGGAAACATCATCTTCTGCAAGGGGTGGCTGGAAGTTTAAAATAACAAAACAACAGGGGCTTTTTTTTTTTGTTCCTTACATGTTCAGGGAAGTAGAAGTTTGTAAGCAGTTTTAGCAAATAAACAAGATTATATCAAAATATACCTGGTCCAGGCCCTCGAGTTCCTAAATAAGTAAAAGTTTTTGGTTTACCATTTGTATCATTGGAACAACACCACACAGTTGAAGTTCACAAACTTTAATTGGGTCTAAAATCAAAATATATCTAAAACGCAGTCTCTCAGACCATTAACATTTCTCACTTTTTTTGTTTTGTGCAATTAGTACAAATAATAGCCTGCCAAGTTAAACTATGTGACCAGAGCCCTCTTCTCTCTTGTCTTGAGACAATAACAATGTTAATGGAAGTCTACACAATCTTATTGCAATCATCATTACAATAACTCTCTGACAGGCTGTCATATTAAGGTATCTTCCATGAACAGGAAACCATCTATTCTTGAATAAATATTTAACAATTTCTCATGACTATGACTCCTACACTATTTAATACAAGGGATTTACAAAGGTTTTGTATCTTTTCTGTCAAAACTGTAATGGAATGAAATTATTGCACATTTTCAGAGAGAGTACAAGAAACGCTTCCCTTGTCAAAATTCCTCTGCTAATCATTATCTACTGCATGCTATACTAGTGGATATGTGGGCCTTGAATAAAATTTCAGTGAAGATTACTGTATTTAGATATTGAAAAAGAACATAAAACAACTCACATTCACTGAGCTCCTGAACTGTTTGCTGTTCAGTCTTATTGTGAATATTGTTACTAAATTTGTCATTTAAGTGCATGCAGCTGCTGAATTTATATCGCAGATATTTATAGATATTTGATAGCCAGGTTATGAAAGCAAGATAGTTAAGAAAAAATTCTGATTTAAGTATGAACGCCTATACTACCTGGATTTTATTTCTGATTTTTTTTTTATTTTACCAACTACATGAACATAAATAATGTATCCATCCAGAATTATAAAGAAATGCAAAGTGTGCAGATTTTTTTTATTTAAACTACATAACATGGTTAATATTGTAGATACTGTGAATTAATTCTGCTTTCCAGGCTGTCCTGGTTTTGGCTGGGATAGAGTTAATTGTCTTCCTAGTAGCTGGTACAGCGCTGTGTTTTGGGGTTAGGATGAGAAGAATGTTGA
>JAVKLA010000053.1:8622748-8645203 GCA_034782735.1 Sagittarius serpentarius | reverse complement strand
GGGGAGAGAATCGGAAAATAAAGCAAAGCTCGTGGGTTGAGATAAGGACAGTTTAACAGAACAGAAAGGAAGAAACTAGCAATGACACTAATAACAACAAGAAAATTACAATAAAAATAAAAAAGGATTGGAATACACAAGATAAGTGATGCACAATGCAATTGCTTGCCACTCACCAACCCACGCCCTAGCCGCTCTCCTCCCCTGCCCCCAAGATGGGCATGACGTCCCATGGTATGGAACACCCCTTTGGCCAGTTGGGGTCAGCTGTCCCGGCTGTCTCCCCTCCCAGCTTCCCTGTGCCCCTCCAGCCCTCTTGCTGGCTGGGCAGGAGAAGCTGAAAAGCCCTTGACTCAGTCTAAACACGACTGAGCAACAACTGAAACCGTCAGGGTGTTATCAACATTCTTCTCATCCTAACCCCAAAACACAGCGCTGTGCCAGCTACTGGGAAGACAATTAACTCTATCCCGGCCAAAACCAGGACAGATTTAACTTTTCTTTAATGTGAAAATGTCTTTCTTTAAAATGTGAATTAATCTGACAAAAGGACTTCAACTTTTCAGATCCAGGACACAATGTATACTTGCTGTCTACATCCTAACATAGGGTTGTTACTGATAACCAGTCTCTTACCCAGCTTCTGGTCTAAAATCCCTTTACCACCCTCACACAAAACCTTTACGAACATGTTACCTGGCCGTTGAACCCAGGACATCTCAAAGATTCCTATGGATCATGCCAAGTTTTGCTTTAAGGCAGTTTTTAAACCGTTTCTTTTACAGTGGAAGTATAGCCGAGACCAAAATATTAAATTTCTTTTTCTCTCCAGTGTCATTTCACAATTGCCCAGGTTTCTTTTTCTGTTTGTAGTGCTTATTCTCTGAGCTCCGATGCCCTGGAGGCCACCCGTGGGTTCACAGACAGCTGGTTAATCTTTCCATTCAGCCAGCTCAATTTCGATGGTCCTCGCCTCGCCGTATATAAAGATCTGCCTCAGTGCACCGTTACCTTGCCAAAGGATCGCAGCCATGTTGCCGTGCGAGCTCAGCTCAGCACACACAGCTCTGGGAAATGCACTCTTTGTCAGCAGCAGTGTGAAAGTATATTGAAAAGCCTGGCAGAGGCGAGGTCTAAATGGACAGCCGCGCAGTGAAAAGAGCATTTTAAACACCTCAGGAAGCCTGTACAACGGTGAGCCCTGGCATTCTTCGTCTCCGTCCCTCTTCAGTAAGGAGCTCAAACCTCTTCTGGCCCCAGCCTTCAACTCGGAGCCAAATGTTGCGCACGGCAGGCCCTCTAGCAGGGCCAGTCAGATGTTTTGCACGACAGGCGGAAGGTACAGATAGCATAAAAGCGGAAGCCCTTTAAGAAAAAAAAAAAAAATTGGGCAGAGGAAGGGCACTTAACTCCTGTAACAGATCACCCTGCTGAAACAGACCCTGCACCTGGACAAGTAGCCTTAAGGTCGTACTCTGACAGGCTGATTAGGGAACAACAGGCTTAGAGAGAAAACGGTAGCAAAATCAAACCAACGACCGAAACTGCAGCTTGGTAAGCAGCCAACACCACTACATCATTTCCATAAGGCGTAGTGGGGGAGAACATCATGTGTTGGAAAACAAAGAAGCTCAAGGCAACTGATGAGAACACTCTAAACAGCCCGTCCTATAGCAGCTTTACTTCTCACCATTCCTCAGCAAGCTGTGTATTCAGCCATCAGTCTGAATCTACTCTCCACGGATAGATAACATTGCTCCCTGCTCTACAAGATTTGACCCTTTTTCTGCTGAGGGTTAGTTGCAGAGGATTTATCCCTGATGTTATCCCAGCCCCTAAAAAAATGCTAGTAACAGGTCCCTGGTTTTAGCACGTTCCCTCCATCACTCCAGTCAAGCTGACTGTTTTCTACCTAATGAAATCTGAAATTCCTCCTGAAGCGCATGCAGGCCAGCACCCTCACTAGGATCAACTCAGAAAAAGCCAATGCTTAGAAATTAAATACAGATATAATAAAGAGAGGAAACATTTATACTGTCTAGCAAACCATACTATGAATTTAAAAAAAAGACAACAAATACTCTGCTCTGTCTTGTGTCAGAAAGAGGCCTTTTAGCCTCCTGGACAAAGTATACAGCAGTGAAAGAACACCAAAGACCAATAACTACAATTAGTTTTTAAAGAAGCAATAGTAAACTAATGAATGTATACAATAAGACAGCTCACAGCATTACATTCCCTCAGGCGTACCTGGAAAAAAAGAAAACATCCACACAAGACATTTCTCATTTTCCTTGCACACTGAGGACTAGCCACAGGATGACAAGGACATCTCATAATGACTTGTACAAGGGCAGAAAATCCTCTGTGCTTTAATGGCATAACAGGAAAAAAAAAAATCTCATTCTCACAGATTCTGTGAAGTCGTGCTCTTGATAGCACTGCTGCACCTACACCCATGTAGTCTTGTAGGCAGTGCCAGCCTTCAGGCTGTCAAAGATACAGGCTACGACCACCCTGCAAAATTGCAGTTTCTTCTACCAGGAACTCTGAAGCCAGTATGCTGATGTCTGTGTCAGCCTACATGTGGACTTGGATGACCTCCCTCATTTGGATGCTGTGTAACTACAGGATCTGAGCACACATCACAAATCTGTTTCCACCAGAAGACACCCTGGTCATGCTAGAATTAAATATGTAACATCAAAATGTACTTACTCTGTGTATACCATGCCCACAGAAAACCAGAAAAGTTTTCTCTCAGACGTCTGAACAAATCAGTATCCATAGAAATAATAGTGCAGAAGCTAACCACAACAGAGCACCTCACGCAAGCCCTTTGCAAGCATAAAAGTACATGTACAGACCCAGCAGACTCTGCAATATAGACGTACTCTCTTTTCTTTCAGAAGAACTTGTACAGATGATGGAAGCAGTAGTTAGAATGACACACAGTGGAGAAAAACATAGCTTTTTAACACTTTTGTATGCATTGTGATGGTAATATACTCGATTACATGCCTTTCCATTACCTGATGGAACAGCTCTTTTTATTTTTCTAAAGCTCATAAAACCTCTCATTTCCCTCTCGATACAGTGCAATGATAAACAGCTACTTTAGCTGCTATTTCTACAAAACCACTGCTTAGAAGGTATCAGGAAAGAGATGTTTTCCAGTAAGTGTCCAATGCCTTCTAGATTTTTTCCTCTCCCTTCCTTCTGCTTTCACTTTGATTTTTCATGTGTGATGCGGCTTTAAAGTCTTCAGTGGTGAAGTTAGGGTTGGACTGTATCAGCAGAAATAGAATCATCTAACCATGATTACCCAGCGTGACTAGGTAAAGAGTTATTTATGATCAGAAAAACATAAGCAAAGCCATCATTGTTTTGTGCAGGCTTAAGGCCACAACAGGTACCTTTCTTTTATTTTTTAGTTCCCTCCATTTGCCTTTTCTGTCCTGAATCACTCCTTAGCCTTCTCTCTCATCAAACATATCAAACTTGATTTTAACTGAAGGATTGAAGCTATAAAAATGTCGTTATACTGACTTTAAGTTCTCAGGTTTTATTCTTCCTTAGAGGTGTGCCAGTGGACTCGGCATAGAAGATGGATGGTGGAACACGAACCAAGTAACTCTTGAGTAACAGTCTTTAGGACTTGGACACAAAACATATCGTCAGTACTGGGGTATTTCTACATTGTTGTGACTACCGTGACGACCATGAGCCTGTCAAAGAAAAATCACTTCCTGCCTTCACTCATACCTGTTTTCACATAATTCTTTTTTATATTCATGCAATACTAATCCTGATTTTGATTCAGAACCCTGTTCTGTAATCAGATTCACCTAGGTATACACAGATCAAAGCTCCATTTATTGAAATAAGACCAAATTTTACATTCGTATGAATTCAATTCCAGCAATTATTCTGTGGGTGGAATTCCCTTAACAGCACTGAATCCGTTAGGAGGTGCATATTAGTTGTGCCACTTAGAAGACAGCAGCAAAGCCAGGGAAATCTCAGATTTAAAACTTTGGTAATTGTAACCATATTTTCAATGCTTCTTCCTTCTCTGTCTGGCAGTGAGCAGAGATCAAGGAAAATCTTCTGTGTGCAGTAAATACCAGCTTCCCACATGAGGAAAGAGATGGTCAATATCCTCTCCCTTATCAGATGATTCCCACTCAACCTGAACATTATCTTTGGAGCATCTTTCCGGGACTAGTTCATACTGCATTTTCCTCTCTCAGTGAATAATAACTGATAACACAAAATGAGGAAAAATGCACTGAAAATTGCCAAAGTAGGATCCTTCTTTGACATCAATCACTGTTTACCAAGGGAAAATACTGTTGTTGCTTGGATCTAATCTATTTTGAATTGAAGTTGTTACTTTAAACACTTGATCTGCAAAATGAATGCAGTAGACAGAGCTAGCACATGCTAGCTACATAATCTGTACTTTACTTTCAAGTACACAGGTGACTGTACGTCATCATCAAGATAAATCAGAGCAAGACTGAGCTGCTCAAGAGAAAAATGTCTTAGAAGAGGACATTTTACTTGGAGTAAGGCTAATTCTGTGACTGAACCCTCTGGAACAGCACACTGGAATCTCTTCTGCCTGTCAGGTCTGCTGTTTGCAATTTTTATGTTTAAACATTCTGCTATCTTGTTTTGGCACCTCTTTCCATGCAAATTAAACCCTGCTTCGAGTTAGTGGGAATGAAGTCTAAGGTGAAAGTGCATTGTATATTTTTGGATACATCAAATAGCATCAAATACCTAGGCACACAATCTGCAAAATGTCAATGTAGCAACTGTGTGAAAGACCATGATGTTTTTGCAATATATAGGGTCAGTAAGGTGATTGACTTGCTGCTATAAGAGGTCTCAATTAGGAAGCTGAAATGCTACAAAATAAACACGGAATTCATGTCTCAGAATGTCACTAGAAGCAGGAACTTTTTGCCAAGCAGCTTAATTTTTAGTTGCGTGTCTAGACATCCTTTCTTGGTATATATTCTTTGTTCTCTGCTACTTAACATCATTAACAGTCTCCTGGAAGGCAGGGACCTGGATCTCATGGTATTCTGGAGGCATGAGCATTTAATTTCAAATTTCAGTTGAACTTTCAGTTCATTTCAACAAGGCCAAATGTAAAGTCAGACATGGTAACAACAGAAATCCTCCATGCTACTATAGTCTGTTCTGCCAGATAGTGACTCTAAAAGATTAAAGAGTTACAGCGACTAGTAGGCTGCATGTGAGCTTTTAATATGATGCGCTGTCCAATAGAATAGCACAACCCTTTGGATGTAAAAGTAGGTGAATACCAAATAAGAGCACACCTACCTAACACAAGTCTGATTGCTGTCACGTCTAGTCTTATATCCTCAGATCAAGAAAAATGTTGAAAAGGAGTTACCAAAGGAGCAGAGAATGACTGGAGGATGAAAAATATGTACAGACCAAAAGTCTCCAAGCGCTAAGTGTCTTTATCTCAAAGAGAAGCAAAGAGGTAAGTTGATCACAACCTGTACGTGGATACACAGAGAACAGAGCACCTCAGTCTAGCAGATGTAGGTTAACATGCTTCAAGGGCTAGAAGTTCAAACCAGACAATTTCAACCTAGAAAGCAGGTAACATCTGAAAGTAATTAATGACTGGGTTTCTAAGAATTGTGGAAGGGCTTTTATTCAATATGGGATCTTTTTTTTTTTTTTCCAAAAGGTGTGCTCTAGTTCAAATGCAGCTATCTAGGTTTCAGCGGGAATTAATCCTGCCAAGTCCTACAGCTTTGTTATGAAAAAGGTTAGATTAGATAATCACAGTGGTTTTTGGAAGCCATTAAACATATTAAACCTACCATGAGGACTTTGAGATTATTTGTGACAGGATAGCATAGACAGCATGGAATAGGATGAACAATGCAGAAACTTTTCTTTAGGAAATAGAAATGACTTGAGTGAACTACAGAAATAGTTTCTGTCAGAATTAATACTCAGAACATACAGGGCAGATAAACCCCATCATTAAGGGCACATCTCTATGAAATATTCCTGGAAGGGGATTATTCTTATTGAAACAGTTACCTAATGGACTCCCACAACGAGGTTCAACATCTTAACACACAGCCGGTGTGTTATCATGCTCTGCTCGCTGAAAAATGCTGGTATGCACAGTAATGGAAATAGGTAACCAAGCATGATACAGGAGTTGCCATCACCCATCCTAGTAAAGGAATCTGCACAGATGGCTCTAACCCACCAGTGTTCTCTGCTTCCTAATATATGTCAGCCTTTCAGCATAATAAGAGACATTAATCATTTCAAGACATCTTTGCAATTTCTGACATCTAGAATACAAAAACTGAATCTTGGAATATAGAGTCAGGACTGTAGCATTTGCAACTCGGTCGTCTCGAAGTCAATCTTTACAGAACTCAAGTAAGGCCAACTGTATTGCCCGCATGACAGTACTCTGCATCAGTCTCATCTGAATTCTAAGTCAGGGCAACACAAAGTAAGTGATATCAAACTAAATAGTATCAAAAGCACAAATCCTTGCAAAGCCATTGATTAAGAAATATGAGAAACACTAGAGGTGAATTCCTACAGAACCCTAAGAGTTGTGTCCCCACAGGATTACATACAAGCTCCTTAACTTCTTCCATTCTGACTGGTCAAGAGGAGCCTGATGATAGAGAATTTTTTATCAAAAAGCCTTGCTATGAAGCAATGAAACCTCTGCCCTTTCTCCTTCTCAGCTCTTCTTTCTCCCTCACTCAAAATATTGACAATTTTCGTATATGTTTTGAAATGAGTCAAAACAAGCTGTTTCCCTCTGGAAAGTGGAAATTAAGTATTTTATTTCTGGAATGAATTGAAATGTTCTCATTTTTTATTAAATAAATGTAAAAAGAAAGTACACTGTCTTACGGGAGCTGCAGTCTCTGTGTCTATTCCCTCCTACCGTCCAGACTCTTATCAAAGACTGTAAGCAAGCAAAGAAAGAGGCAAGTAGAGGGAAAAAAATTGACCAGCACCCCCTGTATCATTTAACAGCAACTACCTTAGAATACATTTAAGACAGTCTCCTGGTTGAGTGTTTCTATAGACGTATCATTCTTGAATTTTTTGCCTTCCCCAGAAAGGAGACAAAAAAGCTGACATTGAGCTTGACTTTTAAGTCTACAGTTACTTTTAGGTCGCCCCTCCAACAGTTAATGAGAAGAACCTTGTTCACAAAAGTTATAAATAACGTAAACAAGAGCTCATTCCTATTTGTAACCTTATCTGTAGCAGGGTTAGAAGCATCTTCCTTTACTATTACCAGCTGTTTACAGAGAGATTTGCCTGCATTCAGCACATGTTAAACAAGCTCTAATTTTTATGTCTGCTTAGTCTGTGGTCAATCTACTTCAAAGGCACTTTGCTAATCTGGAGACAAAGCTATAAACCCTTTCTTGCATGCCCATGTCCTTTAGATAGATATCTAGCCTTAAGTTAAGCACCACAGGCATGTAACAGAGATCTGAACAACTGAATAACTTCCAATCCTTTTCTTTTCCTTTTGGTATACTCATCTTCCTGAATGAAAGGGCCATGATCAAGTATAGAGGAAAGAAAGAAAATACATGAAGAAAAATTCAAACCTGAAATTTAGGAGATTCAGGAGATGCTTAGGCTTCACTTAGGCAAAACATAAAACACCTGCCAAAATCTTTGCATCTGCAGTACCACACGCATATGGACTCCATAATATCATGAACCTTTTTCTTAGTAGCTGGGGCCACTTACATGGGTTTCACTCCCTGACTTCATCCTTGGAAACCCATTCCTACCAGGACATTAACTGTACAATCTGTAAACTGTTTTGTGAACTGACTTTAAGAAACCTGCTATGATTTTTCCTGCAAGAATATTTTTAACCTAGGTCACTTACTGCATTCTGTTCACAGTGCAGTCCCATGAACATTTTTGGCATAGCTGAGGGAAAAGAGTGAGGAAAGGAAAAAAAGACCAGAGATAAAGGAGTTTAGGATCTGTTTAAGGTGCCATTGCCACCGGGTGGGGGGAATAAAATAAAATGAAATAAAATAAAATGAAACAAAATAAAATGGTACCTGGAACAACCATCTAGTCATGAAACTCTTTTTCCCATTCCCATTTTCTTGAATGTTCTTACAAATCCTTTTTTTGTCCTTTCTTTTCTGAGACAAGCAGGAAAAGTAGAATTCTGCTGCCTCTTAGCAGCTCAAAAATCTTGGAGAATCAGAGAGGAGGGATTTCCAGATCACCATACTAATTGCATAAAATTTGCAGAGATAATATTTTGCACTAACAACATTTAGGAAAAACTGCGTACCATGATCAGTTTTATTTAAGGAGAGCTCAGAACTGGAGGCATTGATATCTGTGGAAATTAAGCTGTGCTTCCCGAAGAGAATTATCTTTCTTCTTCAGAAGAAAAGAATTCCTGAGACACTGTGTTTGCACCTTCTCACACACATTTAACTAGCTGTCAGTGGCGGGGCAGATGCAAAATCAGTGACTAGTCCTCTCCATCTCATTACGTGTGAGTACATGACCAGAGCAGGACTGGAACTTCGCCCTCAGGATTGCTCTTTGCATTCTTTCTTCTCTGAGTGTTCACAGGGCAGCCAGGAGGAGCCTGGACTTTATTCTCTGTGCCTTAATTACAATCACTACTAAGACACGACACAAGTATTCCCACAGCCTGTTACGCTGTTGAAAAGAAATGAATTATTTGAGCTCTGGTATAAAACTCTACTGTATACTCTAGATTTGAATAGCATTCCCGAAAAACGTACAGACTAAAACCACTTTGTCAGTAAGCGGCGACGTGGAACATAATGTTAATTAAAACACATTTGCAAGAACCTTAAATGCAAATTAAACTACAAGATTTTTGCAGAATCATCATTTTTCATTCCATCTAACGATAATCAGGATGATGCAAACACTATGCTTTGACTGTGTAAGATTAAATTTAAAAATCTGCTGAGATTTAAAACTGCAAAGTTTGGATTTTTACCAAACGACTCGGTAGAGTTTACTACAGTATACTTGCTTTCTGGAATTCTGAAAGCAGCCAAGCTTGGTTTTGTTATGTAATAGCAGATAGCAATCATTTGTTTCAGAATGGTGAGTTACTCTAGAAGGAGGTGCTGCATACTTTTGCAACAAATTTCACATTTCTGGCGACAGGAACGTTCGTTACCTGCCAGAAAGAAGCTCTTTGAGCCTCTTTCATTTTTTTGTTAAAATTTAACCTCATGTAACAAAGGGCGATAACAAAAGGCAAACAAATATGCCACCTGATCCTTTTCCTTAATTCTTCTTACAATGTGTTTCCAAAAGAACGGAAAGACTCCATAGATACACAGTGGAATACAAGTACTTTGAATTCAGTGTCGTCAGCTCAGACTTCATCCAGGTCAAACAGGAAAGAGTGAGAAAATCATGTTGCTATCAGATAGGTGCTAACGTCTTCAGTAAGAGGCATGGAGCATTCAGCGCGGTTCCCAAAGGCCAAGCATATGCAGGCTCAGAAACATCACTGCCACATCTGATACTAATTGGCTATAAGCTGGGCCTCTCTCACAACAGGGAGCTAAGGAAATGATAAGTCAAGGAGACAGAACAAGCCTGTCATTATTTGAGATAAAGGTATAAGCATGGCACCTTGGTGATACAAGCAATGTCACTGCCCCAGGTATACAGTTCTGTAGATAAAAAGGTCTTCACCGTTGTCAATATAGGACCATTCAGAGACACCCGTATTCATTAAAACTAAACAAAAAGATCAGTTTTCGAGCAAAACCACAGATTTTTCACAGGGACCAATTAAGGAGAAAACAATGCTTTTACATTATAGGAAAAAGTGATTTGTCATGACTTTTGCATTCTTACTCAAGCAGTTTTGCAATGCAGAAGCTACACACGCTTCTTATTGAAAGTACTCACTGGTAGGCTGGTAGTTCGTGTTGATCTTTTTTATTCCCTATCTCTTCTCTCTTAACAGGCAAAAGAAAATGCTTGCATCGTAACTTTCTATGCCTTTTTTTAACTAGATTTCTAACTTGGCACTTATGCATCTTCTTTCAGAATGCTTTCATTAAAAATCACTGCACATACACATTTTCAGAAACAGAAAAATACAACTTGATTCATGTATTTCTGCAACACCTAGAATAATTTAGCGGATTCATTTCACATTTTTTCCTGTTTCACCTTTCCCATACTCAACATGAGGATATCATCTCAGCGTTGTCAAATTGTGGAACTCTGTAGCCTTTCATTAGATCTGTTGAGTCCATACACACTGTAATGCCTGGTTATAAATTTGAAACATCAATATCTTCCAAAATAAAGCAGCTCACTTCCTTCTACAACCATAATGCATTTGATTTAAATATAAATTAACTATATTCATTTAAAAGTTGCTGTAAGTTAATATGTTGCAGAGAATTATATAACAGTAAAGAGATTTCAAAATAAGAAATTACCTCCAACATAATTAATAACAAATGTGTGTGAGCTAAAGCCAGCCTTCTTTGCCTACAAAGAAGCATAAGGTAAACTGCAGCTGCATTAGCTCAGCTGTGTCCATCGTGCTGGAAATGACATGGAGCTGCCACTTTTAGCCACATAAGCTACTTCTCCATTTCAAACACCACAAAGTTCTGCATCTATTTGGATTTTTCAGAGGAAGTAGTAAACTAAGAGTCTAGGAGACTGACTAACCATTAACTTGTAGTACACAATATCTATTTGCCCTCATAAATGAATATGTGGAAGCAAGATTTTTCTCCTCCATTTGCAGCTTTGTAAAGTGCTGTACAGAATGCAGAGTCTTACCCTGTTAACACTCCTGGGAGTATGTTGGTGAGTGGTATGCTAAATCATTTGGCACTGATTGTTTCAGGGTAACTGGCCACCTGGTCATTTTCTTTCTTGCAGAAAATATATTTGTTCTTCATTGCTTTATTCTGAATAAAAATTTACAAAGTCATCATCCAGACTGAAAAATAAATGCTTTTCATTATACATCTAAGGAAACATAAACAAATTCAAGAGACATTTCTAATTAAACAAAGGTGACTTTTTAGGTGATTGCACAAGGATGGAAAAGAAATCTATGGAGGTGAGAGAGAAAGAGGGAAAAGGAGATTATATTTGAAGAAGTTTCACTAACATATTCAGGAAAATAAGTTTAACTTATTTTCATGTAAAAGCTGAATACCAGTAAAATCAAATGTCCCATTATATTTTTGCACCTACTTTAATGTGCTGAGTCTTCTAACATTTTGCAGCTTAGAACTAGGTTAACTACTTTAAGATCCTTAAATGCTACTGAATATTTCTATTACATTTTCATATAATTAACATAAACTTGATATATGTTAGTAATTACCAAAAAAAATTAAAAAAAAAAAACACCAAAAAAAACCCACAACAGACAATCTCAGGCAGCATTAAAACTGCTGATTTGCACTTTGCTCCTAAGGATACACAAGCTTATCCTTACATAGCCCCGGAGGAGCAAGTTTAGGATGATTCAATAAAACCACCATTTAGAATCTGTAAAAGGAAACCATTAGCAATTAATGTTAATGTCTAAATGGAGTTAGATGTACTGTACTGTTTCATAAGTGATATGCAAAAAACCTTTACTCCCTAGGGAAAAGAGACTAGTAATATTCAAATAACTAATTTCAATCTTTCACGTTCCTGCTAATACTGGTTTAAAACTTAGATGCTATTTTGACACCCAGCTGAAACACCACATTCTTCAGCCCCGTCTACATGATGACAGAGTCATATTCTGAAATCATAATGTTCACATAAAAAAGAATTTCCCACCTTGCATTTTTATATTTGTACTCATTCAGGGACCTTAGAAGATTTGGTTTCCAGCCTTCCTTCTGCTTGAACTAACTTTCATCTTTTTATCTTAAAAGCCTACAATTTCTGGGGATATATAATGTTATTTGGGCTTGGGACACTGTCTATGCCATTGTCAAACTTAAATCCTTTTGTATATCAGTGTGGCCATTTTGATTCAGGCCTAAACATATTCGTAAACTTCAGTATGGTCCTTCTGTCTGGGCAAGTCAAAAGATTGAACTGCTTGATCATTTCTACAGAATACACTCTAATCTGTTTCGCATAATCCAGATTCCTAGAGAAAACTAGACAAATTAAACAGACTTTTCAACAGACAAAACACCGCATCACAACAGATAGTTTCCATCATAAAAGTTGAAGCACTGCCCTAGAATGGATGTAGATAAGCCCCGTGGTTTCAGTAAAATCTGCACATACACTTACTTAGTCAGGTATGTTACTAATGAACACTTTTTTTAAGTCCTAATATCATTCATATTCTTTTAAATCTCTTCTATACACTCACAGACACATACATACATGCGTGTAACATATATTAGAAATAATACAAAACCACACATATGCATCTTTATCTAGGTCACAGAGTAAAATATTAACAAATATTTTTCCCTCATAAACCAGTCTTCTTCAATTTTCTTCTCTTTGTGCCATTATAATATTAATCAGTCAGAAATACTGGTATGACCGCTCATAGTCATAAAACTATTTGCAAATCTCAAGAACCTCATATTTGTACTGCAGTTCCATTCCTTGTTATTTATTCATCATTTTTATGCTCAAATTAATAATTTTTAGGTGTCCATTCCATGAGAAGGAAGTGTGATATGCATGCAACAACCCAATATGACTGAACAATAGATAAAATGAACACTGAATATTTTGGAAACAACCGAGGAATGAAAATTATCTGCACGTACTAAGAGGCAAGCATTAATAAATGTTTAATCAATTTTCAGAACACATGACTGGACAACAAACACTACACCAAACAAAAAATTAATTGATTTTTTTTAATAAATGCTGTTCAACTGATTCTTGTATTCATTATCTTATAAGGGTCTCATACAAAGCTGCTATCATCAACAGGAATGTCGTCAGTGACTTTAAACAGGCTTTAGATCAATTTCTGAGATTACATAAGGGCTGCCTAAAATCAGTCATTTTCACTGATGCTGCTGGAAACACAGCACAGGCCTTAGTGATCCTACTGAAGGTTTGGCCTGGTGGTTTGGTTGGGTTTTTTTCCAGCAAATGGGTGCTCTAGCTTGGTGACCGTAATGCTTACAAGCCTGATTGCATTTACCTGAGATAGTCAAATTAGAAACTAGTTATGTGGGTCTTTTCCAGGAAGTCACCTTTAGAAAGCAATTCAACTCAACTAAGACAGATCAACTAAGACAGTCCCGAAACACCTTCTGGAGGTGCCTTTCTCTGCCCACTGACGTTGGCGACAGCCTAGAGCAATTAGATCCTTAAGCATCTCCCTCGAATGATGAAGTTCACGTGGGATGTATTTCTGCAATAGCGTTTGTCTTTACCACAGCCGTTCCAAATAACTCTTTAAAACTAATACATCTTTCCTTGACCAATATAATGTTCCCAAGGCTTGATAATTCATTAATTCTATAACTGTAATGATAGTTAGAGAGAGGTTGGAAATTATGCTGCAAAAGAGAAGTCAGAAATTATAGTTCCTCTTTAAGAATCAATATAAAGAAAAGTGAACGTTTAATTTTATTGTTTCATTCTTTTCCATGAAATCTTCAATGATTCATATGAAGCCTAGATCACAAATTAACAACATCTAAGCAGGAGAACTGATAACAGGGCACACAAGGCCGCAGGTCTATGTGCCCCAGTGCAGCACAGCCAACGAACCATTAGGATGCATACAGAATGAAAAATTCTGTGCTGCAGAAAACATGCTGATGCCATTGCATACATGGTAGTGCCGCAGGTTTATCTGTGCAGCCATGCTCATGTCACTTCATTCACTTTGTGAAAAGAGGAAATGCATGTGGTAGTGACCAGAATGATTAAAGTCTCAGTAAAATTTTAAGCTGAAGGGGGAATGGGAAGATCAGGACATGTTAATTCAGTGAGAAGAAAAAAAACCACAGGGGAATAAGGAAAATATATAGAAAATGCTGGACAAAAGGTGGATAGGGACCTTTTTTTCTCTGTAGAAAAAGAAACTCATGACAGTAAAAGGAGGTAAAAAATAAGAGAAAAGTTTTCTACAAAAAAACAACTATCCCATGAGATTTATTGCCACAAAATACACTTGAAGCCATGAATTTAGAAAGATTTAGGAACAGGCAAAGAAAAGTCATAGGACAGAAACTACTTTAAAGTAAGCAAGAGAGATGTAAACCCTTATATTTCAGCCATACAATGATTTCTCCCTACTGGGAACTTTTAAAAAAATGTTGCCAGCAAGCAGATTATCTTACCTTTTTCTGAAACAGCTGTTGCTTGTTGCTCACAGAGAGAGTGAGTGGAATACATCTGTTCCTTTATATCTTTTTTCAAACATGTTCTGGGAACCTGGATGAACGATGTTTTTGCTTAAAAATACTGAGTGTCAGCTTAAAGCTATAGGCAAAGCTAGCTCTGCATCCAGACTTTTGTCTAGTTTTCTTCTCCAGATGATCAGCACCACGTTGCCATGCATACTACCTTTAATCTAGTACATAGGTATGGAAGAAGAGGGTGAGTAGTTATCATGTCTCCAACTGAAGAGGGACAAGTTCTATTCATACGAAGGCTGCTGTTTCAGTAGCTCTCATCCTTAGCCTCCAAAAACTTTATCTTTTGAGGTCCAGCCTTCTGAACCTTCTCCTTAGCTGTATTATGAGAGATGTATTATTTACAGTCTTGATTTTTCTTTGTTTCCTCAGGTCCACAAGAGCTTCTGTTGGCTTCACACCAATTAGGCAAAAGCTCAGGGCTGGGGGGGTGTGGGTGTGTATAGTTTCAGGCACCTTCCGACCTTAGCAAGTGAAATGGCAACTCTAAATAAACATTTCAGATACAAAAGCCACATCCTACAATGGCATATGTTTGAGAACAGAGCAGTTTATTCATTTCTGGCCTGGAAATAAATATATACATACATACATACATAAAAGGAGTACCGGAGTACGCACACAAAAACGAGGCCAAAGAACACGCAAAGCTCTCAAGCTTTGGGAGACCATCAGCACTGGAGCAGTTTCTGGATGAGTTAGTGCAGTCTGCAGTAACTCGGACATGAGCACTCTTAGTTCATCTTCTACATAATGAGTCAGATTGAATTTTTAGCAATAGCGTTTGTATACTATAGGCTTGTGACTGCTGAAAACAATTTCGTTAATAGTAATGCTTCTGTTTCAGTTCTAGCTAACTTGTTGCAAAAAATAGCCGTAGCATAGTTCAGAGATTACCACCCTGAGAGAAAACATTTTGCGTGATGATAAGCAAGAGGTATACAAACTCTGCAATTACTAGTCAGGTTTAAGCAGAATTAAAGTGCAACTGAATATACCCAGAAGCCTGAAATGCTACCTCAAATATCCTAGTAGAGAAAATAATTAGTCCTTAAAAGTTATCCAAATTAATCAAGAATAATATGAGAGAGGCTACATCAGATCCTCCTTCCTCCCTCCTTCTTTAATTGCCTTCATTTTATATGCAGATACAAATTAGCCTTAGATCACACTTGTAAAATATTAAAATTCCAGCAGGATTACCATTGGGCTAACTTGTATTCTGAAATGGATTGTACATTGGACGCATCTTTTTAAATATAAAAAGCAAAAAGCAAATTTTGCTTATTTTATTTGAGGTTTTAAAAATACGTTTATATTCACTTCCTACTGCTTGGAGCAAATTTGCACAATTTGAACACCCCTCTGGGTATCTGAAGACAAAGGTGGTTTTTCACCAAAAAGACCGAAGACATGATTATGTCATCCAGATAATCTCCTTCCAGTACCAGATAGAAGATTGTTGCTATTTAGTATTTCTTTTGTCATTAGGAGCCGGAAGGGACCCATTGCACAAATAACGCTGTGATATTACCTGCCTGGCAGAATCACACTCTCTGAGATTTAAAACACAGAAGAATACTGAGGACATGATGACAACAGCGACGGGAATAATTGGATATGTTAGAAATCGTAGTGGATGCAGTAATCATGAGTGATTGCCAGGATAACTATTTTTCTATTTGCTTGTGCTTAGCACTTCTAAATACACTCAGCCTTGAAAATCCCGTCTATGGAGCATGCATTGCTATACTAAAGCCCCGTGAGGGTGAATTAATAGTGCTCTTGTAATTCACACTTCCAGGAGTGCTTTTTTCATCAGTGTAAGCCACAGTGTTAATGCCATGTCTTTGTACTTGTACTTCAATGCAGAAAACACCTTGGTTTATACTACTTCATTTTGGCTATGATTCAACAAAGCACTTAAATACGAGCTTAACTTTAAAGCATGAGGAGTCTCACTGATTATAATGAGACTACTCATGTGTTTAAGGTTAAGTATGTGCTTAAGTGTTTTGCTGGATTAGGACCTCAGATATTATTAACACTGATTTATTGGAGAATGTGGGGGCAGGGGTGAAAGAGAGAAAATGCATGTTTTGAGTTATAATGTCTGACTCTTTATATATTAATATTGCCTGAGATGAAATATATACCTGAAATACAGGGAAAAGGTGAGAATGTTTTTGTTCTGCGTCTCAGAAGTCCCAATAAATGTGTGATTGGGAAGATTGATTTTACATACAGTATCTTCCCGTTTCATTAGAAAGCCATAAACA
Source organism: Sagittarius serpentarius (assembly GCA_034782735.1). Taxonomy (NCBI): domain Eukaryota; kingdom Metazoa; phylum Chordata; class Aves; order Accipitriformes; family Sagittariidae; genus Sagittarius; species Sagittarius serpentarius. The sequence goes on along the minus strand of JAVKLA010000053.1, from coordinate 8,628,456 downwards.
CTGCATTATTTCAAAAGAATTATTATTTCCATTTGATTTATCAATAATGCTCTTGCTGTAATTATGGCAGGAATAATGAATGGATCTTCTGTCTGCCATGAATTATGCTGCCTTGTGCAGAGCTAGCCTGGTGGGCTTTAACGATGTCTCAGACAAATGAAACATTATTAAAGTCTGTTATGCACAGCCACTTTCAGCGTAACAGAACTACAGATCTGTTTCCCAGCCAAATTTTTATGCAAACTATCACTTTAAAAAGATAAAAGAAAGGTGCTTCTAATTTCTCGCCTTATCAGAAGAGTGACTGACACAGGTTTGAAGAAGAATTGGTGCTTGTGATCTCATTTCATTGCTCTACAGCCCACCGGTGGCTGCCAGCCACCCTTTCTCACACTGCACAGCATCTTGGGGTTCAGGAGGCCTTGCTGACATCAAGTGGCGATTGATGGGGATATTAGGCAGTGAGAATGAGAGGCAGCAGAATCCAGCCCATGAGCTGAGGCCCTCAGCACACCATCAGGCGCATCCTTCTTTGAATGGAGAGAATATGCCACCACTTTTGTCAGACAAGAGGTAACCTTCAAAGGACCTTATTGTTAATTTCGGAGCCATTTTCTTTCTAAAAATTTCATGATGGAGAAATAACTTGGCTACATTGATGGCTTTAGACTGAAGGATTTCCCAGTCTCACATTGCATTTTGCCTGGCCATTTGGAGTGGTTACGCCTGTCACCTCATCACTAAATCCACTAATGAAAATGGACCTTTTAATGAGTTACATACAATGCATAATTGCTGTAAAACTCCAACATCCTTTATGCAAATGATTCTTTGGAGATCATTAATTAGTTTTTGAGGAATATTAATTTCTCCAAACCAAAAAAAAAAATATATTACTACAGGGAAATGGGCTTGAATTAGTTTTAACTATGATAAAATTACACTCTGTGACAATTAATCAAGTGGAGCACAAGAGAGCCTGGTTTAAAATGAAAAGTATACTGTTAATACTGCTTCCCATGGTTACAACTAATTAGTATGCATAAATAGTATTTTAAGAAGAATATAAGTTATCTGTGCTTCAAAATATTTCCTGCTTGCACCTTGATATGAAAATAGCATAGATACCGACAGTTCAGAGGTAGTCTTGTGCCAACATGATTCCAGGAACATATTTCTAAAACATACAAATTTTAATCAGTGCCCCAAGAGTGCATCCATTCGTATCATAGGGCAGCTACAAAACAGCTTGAGTTCAGGCTATTAAAAAAAGAACAAAAAAGGAAAATAAACCAAGTGATTCTACCCTAACAAAACTGTGATCGAGATACTTTAGTGCAAACAGAGCTGCCCTCTGGGCATCATACAAACTTATTATAAAGCATTGAAATAACACTGCAAAGTTAATTTTATTAAAATTAGCAATGCCTTCCTCTCCATCATTCTCACATTATATGGAGCAGTGAGGAAGCGAACGTAGATCCAGTTTGCAAGATTATAAATAGCCACAGATTGTTTTTTGAATACTTAAAGGATACGGTTCAATAAAAAAAAAAAAAAAACAACCCCAACTGTGTTACATTGTCAGTAAGTGAAGCCTTTATTTCTGGGAAGCGGAGGCAAACAGTTTGTTTGCATACAAATACGGAGCCAAATACTGCCCCCAGACACCCTCACATAAACCCAGACTGTCTTTTGTGAGTTCTTGTGGCGTTGCTCCACCTTACAGCTAGCGTAACCGAGATCAGAATTTGAGAACTAATGACATACTGACTCCTCAGTTCCCATTGATCCCAGGCATTGAATTCTGCAGCTGAAGAACCCCAGCCCTGCCTCTGCACCATGCTGGAGGGAGGCCAGGGTTCTCGCACCTTTCTTTCTCCTGGTTCACATAACTATGCAGCCAGCACGTCTCTCTGGACACGGCACTACAGCAGCAGACGTGTAAAACACCCTCCAGGAAACGGAAATACACTCAGAAAATTAAACCTCTCTTTTCTAGTGCAAAGTGAGGCGGCGGCGGTAGTAGCAGTGTCTGTGAGAGGCGACAGCCCTGGCTCCAGGAGAGGGGCTGACCTTGGCAGTCTCTAGGAGCTGGCATCCAACAGTCATGTTTTCTTCCTCTCACCCACACTGCGGGTGGGTCCTCCCATCTCTGAGGCTATAGGTAATTTGTTCAGCAGATGTGCTCTGCAGCATGTCCCAAGCAAGATCAGCAGAGGCAGGACGGTGATGGGCAGCCACAGGAAGCAGGACGTGCTCCCGGCTCTTGCAGTCTAGACACAGCACGGGCACCTCACAGCTGCTTCTGGGCGTTCTCCAGGCTCTAAGTCCAGCTCTTGGGGTGCAACTCTCTTCTCGTCATCCCTGACACTTCCTTACTTACCCATAAACGTATACTCCCCTTGATTTTGTTGGAATAATTGTGAATAACGATGCCAAATAGTTTATTGGGTTTTTCTCAGAGGGCAGCCTGAGACATCTGATTACTCAACATTACTCTTTATGCTACGGGATTTAAGATCTAAGCAACCTGTCTGTGATACCGATAGAATGCTGTGGCCTTGGGCAATCATGACTTTCCCTACTAAGAATATTTATCCTTATGTTAAATTTCTAATATTCATGAAGACTCCCAGAGACAGGATAGATCGTTCCGAATAGTTCACAATAAATAAGTAAATAAATAAATGGGGTTTGCACATTGTTTGCTGCTAACTCTAATCCCTTGCCTTTTAAACAAATGCTTTTAGTGCTCTAAGCAAGTACAATATACTATAAACGGGACCAGACACTCCTTTTCTGTAGACAGGTGCAATATGTTTATACTATGTTTCAGACTTCCCATGGGACTGAAAAAAGCTTTTCTCATCTAATTTTTTTTTTTGGTACATGAAAAAAATTATTAAAAAAACACAGTAATGACCAAATCTAAATGAATATATGTCTGGATCTGTTGCTGGTATGCTCAGGAATTTTTTTTAATTACAAGAAAAAAACATACTGAATTATTTGTAGTTGTTTCTGCTTCAGTGTAATTTAAGAGCCTCACAAATATATTTAAATCACCACAATGGTATTAAATTATGTTTCCTTGTAATACAGATTACATGTTTGCCTGTATTGGATATAAACTGCATTTAACACCATATTATCTGGTATTAAAGGGAAAGTAAGATGTGCACAAAACTATTCAGCAGAATTCAGGTTCAATAATTAGGCTTTTCCTTGAATGAAATACAGCCAATTCAAAATCGTGGATAATTTATTCAGCAAGTTCAGCAAAGGCAGAAACAGAAACAAGGAATGAGAAAATAAATGGTTGACAAAATGCAGTATTTTAAGCTCCATAGCTATGTTCTGTAGTTCATATATTTTGACAGCTTATATAAATATGATTGAGACAGAACTATAATGGTAAATCAGAAACTGAAATTTGAGCACCACCCCATTTCTTGCCAAATGTTACAGGTATTTTAGAGTAAAACCAAATTTTAATCAGTTCTGTTGTCTGAATTCTTGGAACCTACTTGTTATATATGTTTGGATGCTAACAGAGAAGTTTCCCAAAAGTAATGACTTTTGAGCCAATACCAAAAAATGTTAACACATTGCAAATACTCGGTGTCACTGCAACAAAATCCTTGACTTGGATTTAATGTGTTCAAGGTAGAACTGTTTCCACTTACACACTCAGCTGAATTTTGTCCAAATAGGATGATATTGAGTATTTTTATTTTTAATATGTCTGGAAGAATACACTAATGTGTAATTAACATTCAACAAAGTGAAAGAGGATGAGAAGCTCGAAGAAGTTTTATATGACCTGCTTTGGAAGGAAACATCAAGGCTAGGTTTCACTTGTGTTTTAAGACAATGTAAGTGTCTACGTATAGGCAGCGACATGTGAGCTAAGGAAATAAAATCTCATTACACTCAGTGGAGTATGCAGCATCTCCGGGGCCCAGAAAAATATGCAGCTGTCATTAGGGATTCACCTCAGTTGTCTAGACACAGGCAGCTGGTACTCTTGCAGATGCCCATGGGCATCCTTTCCACATGCCAGATGCAGCTGTGGAAGGTCTCCTTCTATCAGGTCCACCTGGTAGAGGTGTCCCCGCCTGTGGCCCTGCAAATGGCTGCAGATGCCGATGTTTAGGCAACTCAGTCAAGCCCCATTGTAAGGTGTGCTTTGTGAGATTTGATTAAGAAATTATCAACTCTCCTTTTTGAATGTCATCATAGAGCTATTTTCTCCTATGGACCTTCAGCACTGCTTATCATGAACTGGGACATCCAACTCCGATACAGATACGTGCTGTTTTCCAGGACAAAAATTCCATTTTCTTCTCACGTGTAATAGCATTTATGGGATACTCTCACTTAGTCATCTGGATTTATAAGATCAATAAATCAGCATAACAGTGCTAGCCTCAGAAACCTCAGATCCCAATTTAAAATAATTTTTCAAAGCTAACTTACAAACTTACTAAAGTAACTTGTGGTCTTTTATCTATTAGATCAGCATGGTCAGCATCCAATAATAAAAAAATTTATGAAATGCATTTTCTGGAAGTCTGTAAAAGTCTTTGTAAAAAAAAGTCATTGTCAAAGTTACTACAATTCTGAACAACTGGAATGTGGGATTCCTGTAGGACTAACGTGAGTAGAGTATCCTGACATCTGTGAGAAGTGTTCATTTTTCAAAACATGCTGTCAATATGTCATTAATATTAAGAGAAATAAGGTTAGTAAAGTTCAATATATATTGAAGAGTTTCCTTGACATTTAACACATCATATTAAAAGCTTCTTCAAGAGGAAAGAAATATCAACTTGTCACCTAGAGATTGAAATTGAACTGCTCTGAGACAAACTGCTGTTTCTTCCCCATGATGAAATTCACAGGATGGGCAAAATGTCAAGATAAAAATAAACTATCTGGGAAAAAACATCAAAAGAAATATAGCCATTGTTACAGTTACTACCAAAATAACCTAGAAAATTCAGTTGCTCCCCAGTAATAATACGTGACAGAAATCCCCACACATTCAGATCTGCTCTTGAAACACAGTGGAAAGTATTACTGAAGGTATAGTCTCCTGCTCCATGTAGTTTGTTAAATTCCCTGGAAAGAAAATAGCTCCATTTTTTAAGATAGATCATATTTTCAAATCACAAAGCATAAAAGATTATTTTCTGATTTTTGAAAAATCATTATGAGTAAAGAAGAAAACCTATAGCTCTATGAAATACTACGCAGCGAAGCTGATTGCCAAATCATGGGTAATCTTAGCAGGGCAATTTTACATTGAAAGATTGCTGAGTATATTCATTGCCAAAAACTATTGTGAAATTATTTAAATATATTGCTGAATGAGCAATATCAAGTACAAAAGCCTTAGTCATGAAAACTAAGTAAAGAGGTATAAATAGGAAGGCTAGGATAAGACCTATTATTTTCCAAAACAGATTTTGATACCTGGAACTACTAGAGATATGCTTGCTTTACTACAGCTCAGTCTTTTGGGTTTTGTGGCTGTCGTGGTTTAACCCCAGCCAGCAACTCAGCACCACGCAGCCGCTCACTCACTTCCCCCCCTCCCCACAGTGGGATGAGGGAGAGAATCAGAAAAAAAGGTAAAACTCATGGGTTGAGATAAGAACAGTTTAATAGAACAGAAAGGAAGAAACTAACAATGACACTAA
>JAVKLA010000053.1:8600659-8622648 GCA_034782735.1 Sagittarius serpentarius | reverse complement strand
TCAACATTCTTCTCATACTAAACCCAAAACACAGCGCTGTGCCAGCTACTAGGAAGACAATTAACTCTATCCCAGCCGAAACCAGGACAGTGGCCATGACTCTTCAAGAAAAAAAATGAATACTCTTAATTCTTCTTTGCAGTAGCCAACAAAATGTGTGTGCTTGCTTATAGTTTATAAGTGTAAACTCTGGTTGCCAGTTAAGGACAAGATGTTACACTAAAGTTTGCCATAAATCTAAGGAGTTTCCATGATAAGCATCTCATGTTATCCAGCATGTCAAGTATCTCCTATTATTTACTTAGCATTTTGGAAATACATAGAAACTTAATCTATTCTTAGCCTTTATCTTCAGTTCTTTACATATGAATTAGTGGCATCAAGTGGCATCTTTTTCTTTCTTTTTTTCTTCTAAAAACTGAGCATACATTTCTCTTCAACAAAGATGCATGCTCTAGAATCTGAGTTTTGATTTAGAATCCAAGCAAATACTTCACAATTCTCCATTTTCCAAGGGCCTTTAAAACATCCATTGCCGAATGAAGGCTCAAAAACTTATATTCACTCCTTCACCATGTTTTCGAAGATGCTATCTGATAACCTGTTCCCTAGACCTAGTGACAGAGAAGCCAGTAACTGTTTAAAAGGGTCACCCCTTTTCCCGAGAAAAAGCAATGTACAGAAATTTGTTAAGCTGATATCACAAATGTAGGTGTGATTATGCATTATAAATCCTTTATCATGTGATGAAAATAAATTCTATCTTCTTGTTTGGAAATTAATTTTCTTTGAAGAGCACCTTTTTCTTCTTTGCCACCACACCTAACTCTTTACTTGACAAGTAATCTTTGACACAGAACAGTTCTTTCTAGATTGGCATTTTCAGAATGTAGTCAGATTAATCCATCAGCCACAAAGAGAAAATGTAGAAAAAGCATTGTAAGAATAATTTGAAGAAAACTCCTTTTCCTTGCAGTTGTGCCCTGAAAAATTCAAGTGATCTTAAACAAGCTCAAGGAAAAAGGTGTGAACTACTCTGAAGGACACAGAATGTGTTTTTCATCTTATTATTTATTTTTAAAATTCTCCTTGAAAAAGCCAGATACAACATACATAAGACTGAATGTTCATTCAGGATTCATCAAGTCAGCTTTTAATACTTCATGCATTTCAAAGCAATAGGAAATTTCTTTCACACGCACACACAGAAGGCAAATACACATGTAAAAATCCAAATAATGTTGAAAGAACACCATAAGACTATTGAGGAAACCATTCAAATGTTAAGAAATGCTCATCTTTAATTTTCTTGCGCATCCTTCATTCAGCCCTCTTTGTGCATAAGCTTCATGACAAAATCTGATTATGTGATCACTTTTCCACAGGACCTCTGCTTTGCTCAGTGCACAGAATGATCACATAATGAGCAACTACTCAATATTTTGTTTTCTCCTCATTTTTCAGTGTATGACCCGAGGCCTTATTTACTGCACACTAGTCAAACCCTCCTCTCAAGACAGAATTGTTAATTTCCTTAGGAATTTCTCTGCTGCTCATCACCACAGTACCTAAACAATTAAAAATATCAATTAACCAGTGTTCACAACACTCCTGCAAGATTATAGAGAACCGAAGAGCAAAGAAATTAAGGTCAGGAAGGTCTACTAATTTAGTGTCTATAGACAATAGTGTCCTTCGGTGCATATTTCTTTCCTCTTGTACAATGACTTGGACTCTTTATTAAAAACATGTATATTCTATACAGTTGAAGCCTGCAGCATAGTACATTTGCAGAGGGCAAAAGTATGATTAGAAAAGTAAAGCAAATAGTGAAATGCCCTGACTATGAAATGATTTTCCTTCTTAATGCTAATAAAATTCCTATAAGGGACCTTTTTCATGAAATTATCTAAAATTTTAATGAAAAAATCCAGTTCTATCGTGTGGTACGAAACTGAGAGCAACAAGGGTTTATATCAGAGTGAGAAAGCTTTGTACTGCTTGATCTGAAAGCGTAGCCGACAGCAGTAATAATTCATCAGCTCTTGTGTGGACAAGGAGCAGGAAGGACCAGGACACTGGGTGAAGTTCGTAGATGATTGCTGGTACCGTGGGAATGGCATGAAGTGGGAATCCTAAGTCCCACTACAGATTTTGCAGGGCAACACATTCTTTGGGAAAGATGACCTTTTATCTCTGCATCCTTCTTCCCCCACAAAAGTGATCCAAATTCTCCCTAGCCAATCTCTTCTCCACGTCTTTTCTTGTGATAAACCCATTGTGTCTTGCAGGAATTTCATGTGATAGACATGAAGGATAACATGATATAGCCACGGAGGTGTTTAGGGAAAGCCATGTAAACCAACCATAACTAACAATACATATTAGTTTTTCCAACAGATCCAAAGCCAGCTAGCCAAAAGTCCCATCATTTCTTTTCATCTCTTGGCTAAGAACTTCATAACATTTGCCCCTTTGGTAGGTTTTGGGGATTTTGTACTGATATGTCTTGTGAAATATTTCCTAGCAAAGACAGGTCTCTGAAAAAGATACATCTGTTAAGATAGAAGCCATCAGTATGCATTAATATCTGACCTTTCCTCTGCAATTTAACCTATTACTTGGACTCTGAATTAAAGCTTATTTTTCTAAAGGAGTTTAAGTCATCCTCTCTCACAAGGGCATAATCACCTACCTGTCTGAAAACCTAGCTAATTTCCTTATTGTATGCCTGGATTACAAAGGCAAGTTGGAGCAAAAGTGAAATAACGTGATATATCCTTTCCTCCTTCTACTTAGCGCTCACCAGTGAGGCACAGGCTCCAGCATCATGAGGAATGGTCTCAGCTGAGCAGTTGCACTGTCACCACCTTCCCCATTTATACGCAGGAGCAGACTGCTTCTCACCTACTGCTGTCTCTTGAGGATTTTAACTGTAGTAATGTAAATGAAGTGCTCAGTTAAAAAAAAAAAAAAAATTAGAGCACAGTTTACAGACCCTTTAAAATTGTTGTGTTTAGTGACCTCTAGTGCTAAGGGTCTGGGTTTATTTTCACACTATATTTTCTTCTAGGATAAAACACATATACAAATGTATGCTGTAATCAGCCACAGTTGTGTTCAAGGATGCATATGAACATTATTTTCCTCTCCTGTCCTGCTCTTTAAATATCTATTCTTTTTTAAAAGAAAGTTATTGCCATGTCCTTGTCCAAACCTGCCATAATGTTAAGCACCTTAGTGATGAGTATAAAGATTCCTCTCTCAGAGCAAAAGTGTTAAGGTTCAGTCTCTGCTATGTTCAAGAATACAGGGAACATGAGATGAATTAGGAAGGGCCTGTAGTTCTCTGTAGTCTGCTTATTAGAGAATGAAATTAACTCTCTATATCTGCCTTTACCAAAATACACACTACCTGACACTCCATGAATGTGATCATGAAAGAACTACAGAAAAAGCACTGTATGCCAAGTCAAAAACTAGCATGCTCTGAGTAACCAAGAAGAGGTTTGCATTGGGTTTCATGTATTGTATTTAGAGAAAAGATAGAGTTTGTAACCAAACAAATTATATTTTAGAATAAAGGAATACACTTATAAAGAACCTCAAAATAAATTATCTCCCTTTTCTGTTCATTAATTGTCCTGAACAGATCTGCATACACAGGTATACCTAATTTTTTTCTGAAACAGAAATTAGGAGCTCTTTCCCAGAGAACCTAAATACTGGTACTGGATATGCCATAACTGTGGATTAATGGTAGACTAAGGATAGAGTTTGGCTGATGCAGTTTCCCCATCAAAGGCTAATATCTGACAGTTTTGATGGGACTGTAGTTTATGTGAAATTAGGTCTTAGGTATTTAACACCTTATGCAGAAACTTGAAGTAGAAGGCTAGACACCTTACAGTTGAGATGAAGGAAAACATTCCAAACCAAGGGAATATTTGGAAACACTAAAAAGTACAAAAGGAAACAGAAAAAAATGCAAGCACCACTGATAGAGTGGAAGAGAAAGAAAACAACAAGGCTGTGGAATGCAAGGCCAAGTGAACGTGGACCTAATTTCTTAAATTCTTAACAATGGATACAAAATGCAAAAAAACCCCAAACATTAGAATAGCAAAAATAGGAGTTCAAAGAGCAATATGACAACAATGGGCTAAGTTTCAACAGCAGTGATCTGAATGAAGCACTAGGGAGGGCTAGGGGAAGGATGAGATAATGTGGAATGAGAGTTGCCAAAGAGATCACAGCCAGCAAGAAAATTGAAGAAGCTTGGGAAAATTTTAGCTGCCTCAGCAAACACAAAGTTATTGAATCTTCAGCACTACTTTGGATAGAAAGAATTTGTAGATAGCCTAGATGTGAAGAATGAATAGCAAAGACAAATGAGCTGGAAATGACACAAGGTATGGCCTCAGCTGTCAGGGAATATGGTGGTACTGTAAATATGCTAGAAAATGGGAAAAACAGGGAAACTTTTAAAGAAAAGCAAAGAGCGACAAGCTGAAATATTTGCTGGGCTGGAAGGAAATAACTTGAGATTTAGAAAAAGAGTTTGTTAGCCACTGACATACTTTGTAGTGCAAGACCCATGAGGACTGATAGGAAAAAAGCAAATTAGAATGTAAAAGATCAACAAAAGTTGTAAGGTGAAGGGTACTGAGAAACCTGACAAAATTAAGAACACCCGAGGATGCAGCCCTGGCAGTGGACAGCCCTTCCAAGAAACTCAAGGCAGGAGGATACGACCAACTTTGTCAAAAGCAGAAAAGATAAACTTACTTGTTCACTGACACCAAAGCAGTTTTCAGAAACTCACTTGAAAGTGTTGTAATTCTGTTTTGTTCAAACACTAAAGAGGCAAACAATGAAAAGAGCTTGCTTTCAAGTGTGGGATGTTAATGAGAAGGGAATGCGCTGGGAAAAGCACTGGAAGAAGGTGGCTAATAGCTCATTGTTGTTATACATCCATCAACCAGACGGTGCAGAAAAGCAAAGGGAAAAAGGAATTGGAAATAGCATTTCTGTAACTCCACGCTTCAGCCATAGTAAACTAGGCCTAAATCTTTATTTCTCACTTAATTGCAAAGAAATTTACTCCAATATATTGATTTGAAAACATCATGCAGTTTAACTAATGTCATTATAAATACTATGTTTCTCTTGGCTTGAGTTCATTTTCATATTATTTGCATTCTTCATAAGCCTGCTTGTGACATAATTAATGTGCCTTTATTTTTATGTACAGCACATATATAGGGGAAAAAATCCCGCACAACAGGGAAACTCAAAGAGGTCTTCTAAATACGGAAATGAGAAGAGCCAAGCCAGCTAATCAATAGCCTAAATATTTTTTAAATAAAAACAATGGGCAAGAGCCTCAGACTTAATTAATGTGTTTTAACTCCGGTAGCACAATGGGCACTTAACAACACTTTAAACAAGCAGCTAAGAGTTTTTCAAAGCAGGGAGTCCTTGAACAGCATAAAGCTAGGGCAACCAGTTTATATTTCCTACTTTAAACCCTTGGATGTGGAAAATAAAGAGGGAGGAAAGAACCACTCCAGGACTGGGGGGGAGGAGGTGTTCTTGCTGCGGTAGCTTACCTGACAAAGCCCCAGCCAACTGAACTGAGATCACTGTAAGTCACAGCCCCGCTACCTCACAAAGCAGTAATGAGGTAACGAAGAGAAAAAATTGCTTCCCTTTCTACCATCTACATCTTTTCCCATCGCTCCAAGATGACTCAGATTGATACCTTTCACAAACTCACCGGATGCAAACATGTACCCAGTGCAAAGCAGGAACTTAGGCAGAAAAGCAGGTGTCTCGCTCATCTTGCAGTCTAAACACAGGAATGAAAGTTTCCTTCATTACCTTCGTGGGGAAAAAAACCACGCTGTGAGATTTAAGCTGAAATCACGTAGTTTTATACAAAAAATATTATTAGATCATCTTTTTCAAACATACTCTGCTTAAATTTCTGAGTTTTCATTTGTATCTTTAGGAAATGCCACAACAGTTGTTTTAAGGTCAATTGGACCAACGAGATTTAGTCACCTTTTTTGCAATAACTTGCTAGAAAGTTATTGTTAGAAAATACAAGAAGCAAAACCATAAACATGAGCAAAAATATGTCCAATAAGAACATGAACAACCTCTGCTATCCTATAAATACTTTTGTCCCACAGACATTCATAATTCACTAGCATATTACATTATTACCCTGCAGAACTCTTCCTGTTATGATTGAAATTTGCATGTAAAGCACGGATGGAAATTTATTTACAGCACTTTTTCCTCTGCTTATTGCAATGGGCCCTTAACTTAAGAACAAAACTTAAGAACAAAATGAATATTCAAGTAACTGTAAATCACTTAGAGTGATTTTTTATAATGATGTCTTTAAGCTAGTCAGTCATAGAACCATTGCAGAAAATAATTCTGGATTTCTAATATACTGAAACGTATTCATTTCTACGGATGCATTGAAATGAGACAGCCAAACTCTGAGAATAAGACAAGCACTAAGTGACAAGTGCTGTTTGATTCGATCATTTCTATCTGCCTCAGCTGGATGGTAATTAATATTTTATCACAGACTAAAGAGCCATTGTAGTAATTTGTTGTTGATGCACGTTCTACTATTCCAGGTTTTAAACAGCGTCCTAGTTCTGTATTGAAAAAGAACAGAAGAAAAGAATACAGTGTTTTCCTTATATCTGCAAACAGTCAAGGAGAGTACCTCTGGCGCCAAAAAAGGTTATTTGGCTTCTGATCTGCCTTCAGCATTGATACCAGGATTTTTAGAAGGAAGCTGTCATAGTACTTAATGGTGCCCTAATGTTGACATGTTCACCTCTCCCAAATAATTTCCAGCAGTCAGTCAGCTGGCACAGATATGGAACATGAAGCTGAGCAGAATCTCTGTCCACTGGGACACACGGCAAATCTGCACGGACCCAGGAAACTTGCCAGGCGCCAGAGCTGTCGATGCTCGCTTGCATAAGCAGGGCCAGTCCCAACCTTAAGTAGCGCCGGTGCTCCCAGTCCGCAATGTGCACGTCTTCTGTAGCACACAATGTGCTTTTCAGTTGTACACGAGTGTTGCCCAAAGTGTTAGCTGGCGTGCATATGTCGCCTGGCACAAACCAGGAGCTGCTTCCATCTCCAGAGCTGATATTCAAAAAAATTGCGTCAGGAACACCTCACTTTGTACTGCAATCACTGACTAGCTGCAGAAAACACGTGAGTTATTGCCATTTGCCCTGTGCATGTTTGCAGTGTTATTGGCACTGTGTGGACTGTTCATAAAAAGTATCACCTTACATGAATTCAAGTATGGAGACTGGTTTAGAGTGGAGTATCAAAATACCAGCCCGCTGTTGAGCAGGGTTTCAGAATGCCGATCTATAACATGGAAAGAGCAGCAGTGGTGAGATCCTTTAACTACCACAGAGTCAAATCAATACAATTGAAAGAGCAGTGCTGCGCCATGCTGACTTGCCAGTTCAGGTCATCAGTCTACGTACCCTGAGGAGGACCACATTTTCAAAAGAACATACCTTCTACTCTTGAAAATTCTCCGTAGTTCTGGAGTACTCTAAATACTGTATTCATATTCTCTTCTGTACAGCCTAATCACACCTATGCAAATGCATCTCTAATTCTCGGTACCTCTGTTTCTCCATCTGTCAAATGTGGATAAAAATACTGTTAAATTACAGAGCTGCTGTGAGGCTTAATTTATTAATGCATGTACTCTGAGATTCAGAATTGAAGGGAATCATACACATGAATTATTATTATTATTATTACTGTTCCATTGCAAAAATGTTTTGAAACAATAAAAGAACCAGCAAAAGATGGTATTTTGAAAACATCAGTTGTTAAATCCTTTTGAATATTACTGTGCTGAAGCTATCAAACAAAGCCATTTTATCATACAGCAACAGAACATGTAAAATCATTACAACCGATGCTTAGTTCAAAAGAACCAGTTTTCTGCGGTCATGAGTAAGTCTTTTTCTTAACTGTATGAAAAACTTCAGACAGTGAAAGCAGGCAAGGTAACCATGATTTCTCTTGAGAATTCCTGATAATAATGCCACTATCTATTATACAGTGCACGTGTATGACAGTTTGGGGTCTATCAGAATTTCTGAAACAACTCTTTTTGCATGAACTCCTATAATTTGGCTGAACATTGCACCAGAAATGATAAACTATGGTTCTGCAAGCAGCTCAGTCAAAATAGTCAAATTTAAGAGCCTGAAGCAAATCACAAAAGCTATATTTAGGACCCTAAATCAGGGGCCTTATTTCACAGACAGTTAGCATTGCTAGTTGTCCTACATGCCATAAGCAATCTCATCATGGCAGAAGTACCACCACCAAATGCCTTATGCATTTGCATGCTGCTGTTCTCATCCTCCAGAGCCCTGAGTCTTGTGCAGTCACAGGTGTGCAGAACAGCACTGCCTTCGACCAAATCAGTTTCCACAGCTGACTAGGACTTGCTATTTATATCTTAGTAGCAGGATATTAGCTTCATAGGATCCTACATACAATTACTGTAAGATACAGACTGTTATATGCATTATATTACAATTATATTCTGTATATGAGCTTTTTTCCAGAGGAAATATATCCAAAAAGGAACGTGCCACAAGGTTAGCCTATAGAGGCACAAAACTGAATATTCACAGTAAATCTATTAACGCGAAAGTTTTAGTATTAACACACAGCAATTCTCAGGAAAACTTTCAGAAGAGCTCCACTTCTCCCAGACTTGCACTGCACTCGGTTTATATTGTAAATCTTAACAGCACTATTAACAGACTTGATTGATTAGGAAAATTGAGTGGCAGAGTTTAAGTAGATTCAGGAAGCGTGCTATAGATCTGTATAAATTTTCATAAAATTTTGTTTTCTCTTTTCTTAGCTGGTAATAGAAATTCTTTGAAGCAGGAGTAGCCACAGCTGTTGTCCTTAAATATTTGGCAGTTTTGCTTACAGTAAGATTAAGTTACCTCAGAATCTGCAGTGTTGGCTTTTACTTTGTACGTTTGAAATAAGAAATGCTCTAAATACTGCAAATAATACAGTTAGTTTACTGAAAATCCTTAGGGCATAGACATATGTTGTGAATGTAGCTGGAGCAGTTTGAGAAATTACCACCCCCAGCTGTTTACTACCACCCCACAGCTGGAAATTACACCCCACACACAGGTGGAGCATCATAATTATCCATATGGGCAGTCATCGCTAGTCCCCGTGAAAAGCAGCTTTGCTCCAGTCACCTTCAGAGGAACAGAAGAAATCCTGGGAATGGGACAGAATAATGTGGATATGGTAAAATCCTTAATAGTAGAGCAGAAAAGGTTAAAACTATCAACATTTTGTTGGAAACAAACAGGAGCCCGGCCCTCCCTCCTTTGCCCAGGAGCTGTATTTTAGCCGAGACCCTCACCCTTTGTGCCTGAGCTATGCTGGCGGTATGTGCATGTTTATACCCCAAAACTGTGACAATGCTCCCAAAGCCATAAAAACAACAAATGAGTTCGCAGCCCTCAGCCAGGCACTCTGGCTGAGAAAAATATAAAGCAGAGGGAGAATTAGCCCTGTGGAGAGAGAGATTCACCAGAACTTTTACACTGGGAAGAGGGCTGCTTATACCAGCTCACAGCAAATGCTGAGGAGCTGGGGAAGGAGGACAAGTTCTAAAAAACAATCTGGTGGGACAAAACGTTTTCTCCCATTTACCTTCCACTGCCAGGAATCCTTCTTGGATCAAATGTCCTAAGACATTGCTCTTCAAAAAATTTAAAAATAGGTGCGATACAGGCACTGCCATCAAATGCCTGAAGGTTACAGCATTTATATAGGCTATAAAGGACAGACATTGAAATAGAATCATAGAATGGTTTGGATTGGAAGGGACATTTAAAGGTCACCTAGTCCAACCCTCCTGCAATGAGCAGGGACATCACTGATATGGATGAAAACAAGTATCCACATTTCCCTTTTTCTGAGACAAGAAGACGTCCTGTAAACGCAATCTCTCAACCTCCCTTTCTGAAGCTGTTTCACTGCATTTAAAATACAGAAATAAATATATGAGCCTGCAGAGTGAGAAGGACTCGAGAGCCTTGTGGGTACTACCTTCTCCTGGGAAACCTGCATTTCAGTCAGTGCTCCCATGAATATTTACACAAAGAGAAAAAGCTCCTAGAGGAGATATTAAAAGAGACTCCACTGAGAATGCCCTGTTTGGGATTAAGCACCAGAAAGGCACTTACACACTACTCATTGCTGTCAAGAGTCTACAGTACATTGGCTTCAGAGAGGAAGCCAACCGAAGAAGTTCCCATGCTCTCTTCTTCCCCCTCTCATTCTCTCCCACATTCACACATCCTCAGGTATGGGGCAATGTTACTGTGAGACCATACTGCTATAAAACAGTCAATTAAATTATTACCACAGAAGAAGAAGGACGATGACAACAACGATGACAATGATGACGACGATGACACCCCCAAAGGTGGTGTTTTGACCCAAATCATTTCACTAGCATGACAAATAACATAATCCCAATCAGCTGTGAGAACATGAAGAAAGACTCAGAGATTTGCAGTACACAGGTGGGAACAAGTAGAAGGAGACTACTTTTTAGCGCAGAGAAAGACTGGAGACAGAAAGAGAGAGAAGTGTTTATGGGTCTCCACTATAAAGGGACTGAACTGCCTCTGGGCAGTCTGAAGACTGTCAGAGGGAATGTAGACACTTGAATGAGGTTAATTTCATTTGTAGCTGCATAAGTGTTGGACACTCAGTGTAGCAGTAAGTTACAGTATGTCTAGGTTCCCTATACAGTCTATGGAGAGATGAAGAGCATTTCATTTCATCTACCCCAGACAGCTGTTCAGGATGGAATGAATCACGCTCTGGAAGAGCATGGCTGTCTACATTGGCTATAAAAGGAGACAAAATAAAAATATTTAAACTAGACATTTGATGTTTGTAACACTGAAGTTAGATGATTTCCACTTCTAGGAATTCATGTAACTGCCACAGTAGACGGCAGCTGAGAAAACGTTTGATATGTGCCAGCCTTCTCTTCAGGATGGTCCCTTTTCTTTCAGGTGCCTTTTTCCTTTGTGTATGTAGCTCCAATCTTGCTTGTTATCAACTTCTAATGAAGACGATGGTAAAAATCAGTGTTTTGCAATATTGGTACGCTACTGGAGATACTGACTACACCTCCTTTCTGAGTGGTAACAGCTACTGTAAAACCCAACATTATTGTGCACATACAGTTACAGTTGGTTTTTCCCATGTAAATCACATTGCATGTGATTACCCACATTGGACTTCAACTATCCTTTTACGGTTCAGTCACTTAATACGCGGGGATCCCTCTGCAGTTCACTGGCACTGCCTTTTGTTTTTATTGCCTTACGTATTGTAGTCTTGCCAGTAAATTTGTCAGCTCCACTTCCTTCTCCTTTTCTTCATTGTTCATGGACATATGAAATAGCAAAGGTGTCGGTAAAGGCTCCTGTGGGTCTCCACAGATAACCTCTTATCACTGTAGAACAGCTCGCTTAGTCCTACCCTCTTGTTTCTCTGTCTTTCAGGTGGCAGTCCACAAAAGGACTCTTCCCTCTTGCCATGGGGACAGCTTTGATTCCACACGAGCTTTCAGCGCAGGGCCTTTGTTAAACACATTTTGAAAATCCAAGCATAGCATACATACTTGGATATAGCAAGTTGAATCACCCTTCGCTATCGTACATCTGTGAAATTACTCCCATGTTATCAGAGTGCCTAAGAGTGTTGTGGAGAGTGTATTTATGGTTAATTCATCTATAATGCAGATTTATTCACTCACTAATACAAATTGACACTCAGTATTTTCTTTTTTAATAAAAATGTCCCATAATATCTCTTATATTTTAATAAAATAGAGATTGTGCAAGTAATCTTGTCTCTCCCAAAGTCAAAATAGGCCTCATAAAAATTGGCATTTAGATGTAGATTATACATTATCCTGGAGATAACAGACGAGGTTATCAGTTGTTTTACAATTACAAAGGAAATGTATCAATAAAAACTAAACAACACAAATTAAACTGATTCTTGCCAATAACACCTGACCATGATGGGTCCCTCTCTGCCCACCTGTTTATATTAATCATTTAGGCAGCATGAAATTAACAGCCTGTGTTCCACTTGTGAAATAATTTTATTGATAGACTGTGCTTTAAAAGCTTTAAATTTCTCTTTTGCTTCTACTTTTTAAAGAGCTCCTCCAAAGGATTCATATTTCAGCAAAAATTCTCTCATTTTACAGTATGACCTTAAGCAAACCATACAGCAACGTGTGCCTATTGTGCCATCTTCAGGATATTTTTGGAATAAAGTTACCCTGGATTTTGCGGTCTTTCTAAACTAAAGGAGGAGACACATATTTTTTATTATTTATTTACTTATTTGCATGACTCAAGACTAAGAAGTTCAATTAGGTAAGTTTAGAAAAAGAAAAAAAAAATTATTTTACCACAACATAAAACAGCTTCTTTTCCTTCATCCTGAGAAAAATAGCCCCAGGCCGCTACTTCGTTAGTTGAACCTTCATTCTGTTCCCTAACATGATGGGGAGATTTGACTGTTGTATTTCTCTGTTTCAGTAGAATTTATTTGTTGGAAATCCACAGTACTGTTTTTCTGATCTGAAGTAGATGACGTACTTCATAAGACTTATGCTGCAACTTTTGCTTTTGTTTTTTATTCTTCTCTTATTTTGCAGCACTGAGCATAGTGGAAAATGATGCTGCACCACACTCTTTTGGTGAATGGCTTCAATTTTGTCAGGACCTTCTAATTCTTTAGTGGATTATTGTTTGGGATTGAGCTGAAGCTTGCTATCTGCTGGTTTTGAATTGTGTTCACTCTTTAAGGCCAGCCTCAGCAAGCCTTGGCTGAAGCAAACATGATTTCTGCAAAATCTATTTCTAAAGACACCTTGACTACAGCAGGGAGGTTTTCCTTCTCACGTAGGACTAAGGAGTATGAACCTTAAGATTCAGCACAGCTGTCGTGACCTGCAAGCCCTGACAACATCGGCCTGCTGTTCTCGTGCAAGCTGGTGTGAATTAAGTTAACAGCCACTGTATGAATGGGAGCTATAGATACAGCAGGATCTAGTGAACTGTAGCTGTAGATTAGGGTGAGCCTAATCTCCACAGAAAGGAAATATCAGTATTCTTATTATCACCCGTGAATCCTACATATCTCAAAAGCAGACCACCTTTTGTTGAAAGCAGTCGACACTTTATTGTTCCTCGCAGTCATCTTCCTTGCAGAAAACATAGTATTATCTATTTCAACTGTCTAACTTAAACTAACTTGAATTAATCTCACTATTCACTAAAAGTATTAAATTATCTGATCATACACTGGCCATCATATTTATTACAAATCCCAGCTGTTAAAAAAAAACACTTTGTAAAAACAGTTGTCTACCTTCTACGTATTCAATCAGTTTAGATTTCTGACTGTAAGATTTGATTATCTGCATTTATAACGGACATCTTCATCTGCATGATGGATGCAATCAGGAACAGCTAAAACACCTCATCAACTCTTACCTTAAAACAAGGAGTCCTCACTTTATTACCCATATTCATAATGTTCATGAACTCCATAGATGAGAGCATAAAAATAGATGACTGTATAACATATGCACAATGGTTCAGGCTGAGAGCAAAGATGGGAAAGCATTTCTCATGCCAGAAAAGTGCATGAGTGTGTGTAAGAGCATGTGTACATAGACTGAGATCCTATTAATCAAAATATCCACACATTAGTCACTGTCATCATTCACCAACCACTGGTTTTTGATTTATTATACTGATCTGTTTTTCTTAACTCTGAGAGCATTGACAGCTTACACACGTTGATGCCGGCAGAACTCCCACAGAACTTTGTTTCATACACATTAGATCCAGGCCTGCTTGCCTCTCTGACAGACACTAAACAACATAGGAAAAATCTTACTGTATTAAACCAACCACTATTTCTGAAATTAATAACATTTTGCAACCCCCACTTCCCTCTCTGTTGCCATACTTTCTCCTTGCAAATAAGCATACATACTGTTCGTAAGTACATTACCTTCTGAACAGTAAGAGAAAGGAAAATCTTGGAGGAATTTACACCCTAGAAAGCAAGAAAATAAAGTAGCAAGTTGTACAGTGGGTGACTGCTATAATACTACTCCTAGTCATCTCTTTCAAATTTAAAGGTTTGCCTATCAGAAAGTAGGCTAGGACAACCTTCTTTTTAAATGGGTGACCCTGAAGCTAGAAACTTGAAAACTAAAGGCTGAAAATGAAAGAACAGTACTTTGGGATAAGAGACTAAATTCTTATTTCTTTCTTTGGGGATCAAAACTACCTTACTGAAATGTATCATTAAGTTGCAGTCTCACATTTGGAATTGTTAGTGAATGTTAGGAAACATTAATCTAATTTTGATCATTTTTTTTTTTACACCAGGCTTTCACAGCTTCCAGATGAATAGCATCAAATGAATAGTTATAGTTCTTTCAAATAGAAATTTATTTTTATTTTTACCTAAATAGAGTGACAATCTGATACAGAACTACTATTTCCAGATGCTTTGAAAATTCAAGTCAATATTAATGGTAATCGTGGTAGCATCGATGGTAGAAGTCTGTCTTACACAGGAGCTAATGATTAAACATTATGAAAGGCATTACAAGTGTAAGCATAGGGCAGAACTGAAAAGTGCATATTAATACCAAGCCTCAGATTACCTAAATATCTCTGCAAAGCAGTGAGACCAAGTAGATAATTTACTTATTGCTCAGAAATTAAAAACTGGTTTTCTTCTATTTGGCAGTATATTTGAGGTAAAAAAATTGCTCACAGTTCTATTTTCCAAATATGTGTTTGTCCAAGTTTGGGATCTTCTGATGCTGTCCACTTCAGACATATAAAATAACATTAAAGTCACATCCCCTCTTTGGAGAATCACGATACAGAGTGTTTATTGAGAAGGCGGAATGTTGGAAAGGCAAAAATGTCATGGCATGGTTCTTTGCCAAGGAAATCATAAATTGGAACCAATATTCTGTCAGATGAAAGCAATCCCAGAAAAAATGAAAAAAAGTCCTTATCTGGGCTTTGCATTCAGGGCTGAAAATAAAAACCTTCATGAAAAAAAAACAAAGAATGAAAATTCTGAGAGAAAGAGAAAAGCAGATTTTCTGATGCCTTTAACCCAGTAAAATAACAAAATCCTGTGCAAAGAGATTGTGAATTGATACTAGCCTGAGCTGTAGCATTTCATCTGCCTTTTGTACTCACTTGGCAACTGCAAGGCAATAGAGCCTTCACACTCCGAGTTTTGTTCTCATCTGTGACACCAACTCTTTTATCAGTGAACTTACTTTGGAAACCAGTTTTCTCAGTTTTAAATAATAAGTTTTGCAGTAGCTCTTAGAAGAGTGTGATCAGGTGTAATTTCGTTTAAGAACTGTCTGAAAACTTTCCATCAAGCATGATTATACTTTCGCAATTATTTTAATTTTAAAGGTATGTAGCTACTCTTCCCTAGCTCATATGTTTTTTTCCAGACGAGGCTAGCAATTTTCTGTAAGTTAGCATTCTGAGTTCCTTGAATTCGTAAACAGAAGGCGTCTAAGAGATGCTAACCTTGGAGACTAGCCCTGAAAACACACAGTACCGCAAATCATATTTACAACCTCAGTACATGACTGCTACTTAAGAGTACTTACTTCAGAACTAATGAAAGCTCAGCTGAGGAACTGTATAACTTAAAATGTGCCATCTCTCCTCACTTAGCGTGGAGAACCCAAGTTAACTAGGTTAGATTTATGTCATTACATTCTCAATTGTAAGGTCCCTGGTATAGGAACTGATTTCTGACAACTGATGATTTGAATGAATCCAGTTCTCACACAGCATGTTACATATTCCACGTTCTGCCAATTATTCATTTGCTTCAGTGTGTCTTTTCAGCGATGTAAAAAAAAAGAATCTGAAAAGCTCTCTTAAAAAAAATCTCATCACATTCAGCAAATGATTTCTTTGAACGGATTTCTCTGAACATCCTGCCAAAATAATTGCAGCTCATTTCAGTCCAGCGTTACAAAAATAGAGTTTCACAAGGACACTTTTCCCTATTGAATATAACGTTAATGTTTATCGGTCTACTCTGACCTAGCTGATTGCTTACTCTCATATATCGTCCTCTGTCCTGCACTTCTCTCACGTGGGGTCAAGGTTACGGTCAGATCCTGATCAGCTTTCCTGTATACAAAGGATTAATGAGTTCTTACCACAACTGTTTTGCACAAAGACAGTCTCTCCAGTTTTTACTGGAGGCTCAGTTCTTGCTCCTTTCTTATTCTTCCAGAGATGATACACGTCTGAAAGAGTCAGAGGCAGATGGATGTCGGTGTGGTCAGGGTTTTTTGCCATTCTCCCCTGTGAGAACGAGGAGTTCTCACACTACGGAACGAGGCAGTGAAAAGAGGAAAGGGCAGCCATCTTATTTGCAGTCGTGTTATTGTTCTACAACCATACATCCACGTTGCGTTTTTGTCACTACTAGATTTGCAGCTGTTTGTGGTCCGAGGCATCCATCATGCACACGCAAAGAGCTCGCTGCTGTAGGACCCCACATCCACGTCGCAAACGGAGCGTGCCAGGTGGCATCTCAGTGTGCCACTTCAGCCTTGGTTCCGGCACTCAGGAAACCCCTTCCAGTGTACCACAGTAGCCCTTTCGGGGACTCATTTCAGCAAATTATACTGAGATGTTTACCTTGCCTTAGGTTTTTCACCTATCACAGTTTCTAGCTTTAAACATGGAATTCATAACTCTCAGGTGAAATCAATCCATCAGTTGCCATAGCTGCATAGTTGGCAGTGTAATTATTAGGTAATTTGTGTATAAAAGACCTTTTCTAGTGTTTTCTAGTCTCCTGACTAATAGGAAGAGGGAACCTGATAAACTGCAACAGAGGAAGCTGAAATTTTTATTTTCAGAAGGCTCAAAAAATAGGAGCTATTCATAAAAGCCAGAATCCACACCTAAATCCTGTGCATCATTAAACACACACATAAGCTCTAGCTTTATGGCTGACCTAGACGTAAGTGTGCACTCATTTTGGAAAGCTCAGTTTCACAGACATGCAAATGGAAGGACGTCTGCACCTGCATGCCTGGACAGTCAGCAATGCAGAACCATTTGATTTTCTTCATGTCCTCCTGCATATTAAGGGTCTTGTTGGTTTTGCGTTTATCTGGAGACACCATAAAATTCTAGAAGAACTGCACCATCCGTTCTTATACTTGAAGAAAGACATTTTGTTAAACCCTTAGTGGCCAAATTATAAACTCTTGTATTCAGCCCAGATAAAGGTTCTTTCCTTCAAGATTTCACAATTTTTTTTTAAATTAGATTACTAAGGTGTAAGGTTTATATGTGGGTTTCCCAGCTGAGCTGAAATAACATTTTATCGGTTGCAGAGAGTCATTTCCATCCTCTTGATACTTAATGTATGTATAAACCTTTTTTTCATTATGTTCTATAATTTAATAAGTAATGGTATGTTTGCACTACACTTAAGCTTATATTAATGCTTTATAAATGCAGTCAAAAATGTTTTAAAAATGGCAGGGCAGCCAAATGACTGCAATAATCTCATCTGCTGATTGATTTGGATCCCAAACTGCTTTTATAGCAAGAGAATGAAGTACCATTACATCTGGGAATATATTTTCTCTAGCAATGTTTTGTTATATCTAATGAAAGACAGTGAATTGGGATATTTTTCTTAACTTCAAAAATGTCACTTTTCCTAACAAAAACACCATAAGAACTCCCAATTAATTTTTCCAAATATAGTCAGTGTATTACAAGGTAGTTCTATCTGTGTATAAGCAATGATGATAGTAACCAGTGGGGAAGGTCATTAGGAAGCCTTCCTGGGAATACTTACCAGCTAGATATCCAACATTTTGGGGTTTGGAGCCAGGATAACAAGGCTGATAGGATAGTAGATCATGGACTATAGATTATTTACTCAGCATGGGATTGCTAGCTTCAGCAAATAGAAGGAAATGGAAAAGAGTTTGAGTTCCAGTTAAAATATAGTTTGAAAAGTAGGCCAAAAAGATGAATCTAACAAAAAAGCAGAACATGCTGCTGAGTGTATGGCAAAAGCTTTTAAGAGGGTATAGTTACAAGATCTAAAGTCTTTTGAAAAGCAAAAGGTACCAAACATTGTTCCATATATTTATTTCACCACTTGAACAGCTCAGAGGCATTTAATGTGCATTCTTCCACAAAGGCAACAGTTTTCACAAACTTCGCACTCAAGAGTCAAGACATTTTCTCACTGCAAGTTGGAAATACAAGGTTTTGAACACAATAGCAGCAAACAATTAAGAACTCAGAATTCTAAATTAGGAAATATGGAGATAAAGGAGCAAGAAAACATTGGTTTTCATGAGACTAGGAAAGAAAAGCCTTTGTTTCTAGGTGTCTTTGTCTTTACGAGCATAAAGGATGCCCAGTCAATTTATTTCTAATACGCATATGATAATTTTGGTAGTACTTCGTGACGTTCCCTTCTTGAATATCTAATAGAACGCTAAATGAGTTTAATGGAATTCAGAAAATAACTTAAGAACATCAGAATTCTGAGACAGATTCTAAATTATTAAAATACTAAATGATCAACTTCTTGTTCCAATTTTACAATCTCCAAGATATTTTCAACCTTTTCTTTATAATGTGGCTAATTAAACCCTGCTGATATTGATCGGTTTTTAAATAGCACATCTGTCATTTCATAAAATGCTTTGGATTTGTCCTTGATTCTGAGCTGATGTTTATAAAAGTCCTTCAGATGGGAAGAAATTGACTGACTGTGGAGGAAACAGAGAAACTGTCTATACATAGAGGGAAATGGTCCACATTTTTGTAAAGCTGCCGTGGTCTACTGATGAAAAGTGCTGTATAAAAGGTAGGTATTATAATTATTACAGAGAGCTGTCAAATGCACAAAGCAAACCAATCAAAAAGTAGAGATTTTTTTCATTAACTTTTTTCAATTATAGTAATCTTAGTTGTTACTTATAATTACATTCAGTAACAATTTTTCAGACAGCACTGTTATTTTCAAGTCGATTGTGTCCCTTTAAATAAATTCTATCATGTGTATACATCAGCCACATGGCAGAGAGCTGAAGCAGGTATTTAAAACCCCGTGTGCACTGCAGATTCTGTTTGTGAACTTTTCAGTCATGATCTCATTCGGGATTTGCTTGATAGAGATATAAATTATTTTCACTAACTCATTGCAGTATTTTTTATTATATGTACATGTTATATTTCCCTAGATTCTTCTAATTTTGCATTTTTAGAGGTCAAAAATGTTCCTCTGATACAAGAGAATGCTCACTTTATGCACTAAATGGATCAGGGAAAAAAGAACATACATATACACAAATATTAAGCAGAGGGAATGAGGTAAAGATCAAAATCAAAGTGGGATTTGGATTCCTGAGACTTCTTATAGAAATGAATATGCGTGCCCAAAATAAATAAATGGAGATTTTATGCCAGAATATGTTTCAGCAATAATTTAAATACCTGACAGTATGTGTCACAATGTGCGAAAAAAGGTCAGACAATGTGCTAGAGGCTGACTGAAACAAAAAGAGAAAGCAAACTAAAATGGTAATACAAAAGAGATCAAAGTTATCACACTGGAGTCAGAAATAAGATAGGCAGACCCAAGCTACACATTTTAAAGCACAGAACTGTCTACAGACTCCACTGGGGGTGCAAAGTCATGCTATCTTTACGGTCTTATATCGTATAACATTGCTTTCATCTGACATCAGAAAGTAAATTAGAAATGTTTTCCCATTCCACCATACTTTCCCATCCTTTTGCATAAAACTGTGACATCCCTTGGAATCAGAGCACATCTCCTCCTAGTTTAAATTCTTTTTGCTGCTTGGCTACTGCTCCCATATTGAAACATTCTTCCCTCTTTGGCCTCTGATTTCCTAACACAGCATTCAAGCTGGAAGTTCTGTGGATGACTGAGTAACTCCGCCTCTTGGAAGCCACACTGATTGTATCTTCTCGTTATATTTGATTACAGTTCTTGATAAACTAATCTAACAAAAAGGATGACAGAAGATGCCAAGGAAACTTCCCTATGCAATTACAGCCTTATCTGCAAGCTTGGAAGCACCTGTTTAAAAGCAGTGATATTCTTATTTCACTTCTTCATGTTTGAATATGACGATCTGTTGCCTAATAATCTCTCCTGTACACCAGGAAACAAAGAGGCAGGAACAACCTGATGAAGCCACAGGCTGGAATTTGGATCTTGCTTCTGTTTGGAAATTGTCAAGACCCTCTCTGGAACAAACGTGTCCCTCCATGGACACTTGTATTCAGATAAGAGTGACTCCAAAATTCATGTGTAAGGTTAAAGAATTGCACTATTGCTAGCTATTCTCTGTTGGTAATTAGGCAGACAAGCCTTTACTAGTGAGGAAGACGTCTGTGAACTTTGTAAGGCAGAAATAAAGGAGATGCTCCTCACATACTCCTTGTTACGGTTTTTATTTGGGGCTGCATTCTGTATCTTGTCTCACCCTTTCCCCGCCCTCCTCTGTTTTTAAGAGGTCGTGAAATGGTCTTCTTGTTTGAGAGGAATTTACTAACCTTCTGTTTGACTATGGATTTTGACCCACATCACCCCATCATTTAAATTCTCTGAGCCATGTTCTGTTAATTCTCCCTTTTTATCTGTTACAGGAAACAACCACATTCTGCCGGGAGACAGTATAATGCATTTCTCCAAGTCCGTTCCTCTTTCATTCTCATTAGCAGATTCCCAGATACACAAAGTCCTTCAGAAATCAAGAGCTCAAGAGAGACAGGAGCGCAAGTGTGCAAAGTGTCAGCATCCTGCTTTCCTGTGGCCAGGGACAGCTGTAGGCATAAGGAGTTCCTTTCCAAACCTTTAGGTGATGGGCAATGATCCTGCTCTGCCTTATGCATTGCTTCTTCATTTTTCTTCTCACTTACATGCTAAAGTGTAGGCGCTGGGGAAGTCAACAAAAGACTGGTAGTATTATTAAACTTTTATTCAAGTTACGTTGGGGAAAATGGCTTATATGTCAAATGTTTCTAAAGTTTTTATTCACAGGTTAGAGAACATAAGAAGCTACTTCTGGACCAAACAATGGAGTCCTATGATGCTGCAGTTTCCTCTTAGCAAATGAAATGCAGCATTCTTAATCAATGGATCAATTTTTTAGCTCTTAGAGTTCAATCAAATGTACCTGTAATATTTGTGACAGTAGAGCTCATGCCACTGGAAAGAAAAAAATGAAACGACTAAGGGAGATGGAGACCTATAACAGTGGTGAACTTCTGCAAAAGGTAATAACAAGGCTGGGAGAAAAAATGTCATTAAACTGACAACACAATGCAGTCCCATGGTTAGGTAAAGAGACTAGATCCTATTCCCATTGTCCTGGTTTCGGCTGGGATAGAGTTAATTTTCTTCCTAGTAGCCGGCACAGCTGTGTTTTCAGTTCAGTATGAGAAGAATGTTGATAACACCCTGATGTTTTCGGCTGTTGCTCGGTGGTCTTTAGACTCAGTTAAGGACTTTTCAGCTTCTCCTGCCCAGCCAGCAAGAAGGCTGGAGGGGCACAGGAAAGCTGGGGGGGGGGACACAGCTGGGACAGCTGACCCAAATTGGCCAGTGGGGTATTCCATACCATGGGACGTCATGCCCAGTGAGGTGGTGGGAGGGGAGGTGCTCGGCTGGGGGGTGCTGGGCTGGGGCGTCGGTCGGCAAGTGGTGAGCAATTGCACTGTGCATCACTT
>JAVKLA010000053.1:8581707-8600559 GCA_034782735.1 Sagittarius serpentarius | reverse complement strand
CCCATCCCACTGGGTGTGGGGGGAGTGAGTGAGCGGCTGCGTGGTGCTGAGTTGCTGGCTGGGGTTAAACCACGACACCCATCCATACCAATGGCATTATATGTTTATAACTTCATAGCAGAATTAGCACAGACAACCATGTAGCAGCAGCCACGACGGAATGCTCAGCCCAGCTTAGCACATGCTCTGCTGCAGCAGGGAGGGTGCCGAGCCATCGCCCTGCCCAGCCCAGCCACTTTCAGAAGAAGAAGTGAAAGCATTGCATGAGCATGGCGCTGGAGCCAGCTCGACGCCTTCTACCTGGGCTAGGATCTTGAGAATGTGCTGCCATCCATTGCATAGATATACCAGCAGCTCTGGAGCTGGTCTGGGAAGCTTTCCATTGCATGCTACAGAGATGCATTTCATCAGAGCAATAGCTGCTATAATACCAAGGAGATGAGCTTTTCCTGTTGGTACAACACTCCTCCATATGCCTCACTAAATGTTTTAGGCTGTCCCCCATGGCTCTTTGCTTTGTAATGAGGTGACTACTCTAAAAACCTCCACAGAGAATTGCAGAGGAAATTGCACCATTTTCGGGAGATATTAATCATTATGGAAAAGTAGTGGAAAATTGGTCATCAGGAGAATGATTTATGTATCTTCATTCCAAGCGGGCACATTGAGATCTAGTGAAAATGAGCTCAAAGCTCTAGAGTAGATCTCCATCTACTGTAAGCATCCTTAAACGTGGAAGAAGTGACTTTGCGAGAAAAGCTAAGGCAAGCAAGCACTCAAGCTAACTCTGCAGTGCAGACAGACCCACACCTAACGATTCCTAAATCATTAGGAAATCAATTACGTCATTTACCTATCTTACCAATCTCCACTTACTTCAGTAACAGTTAAACCAACATGGAAGTGCTGACCCTTTCATTCATAGAAATAATTGTGCTTAACTTCCCTTTGTTGCCTGTTGATGTGAAGGTTTAGTTACCATTCATTTAATTGTTCTCCATTAAGAAATGTCAGGGATCTCTTACACAAATTATTGAGTAACAGGTAGGCTGAAGCATGAATTTACTGTGTACCAGCTACTCTTCGTTAGTGCTATGGATGTGGATGCTCTTAATCCACTGAAACAGTGCACTGCTGCAAGGTACAAGCAAGCAGCTCCTCATTAATCTCCCTGTATATACCAAATGTTTCTAATTACACCACACTACTTCTGTGCAGAAAGAAGCTGTGTGTTTGTCCTCTTATGAATGCTGAAGTCCCACCTGGCAAAATATAAAAATTATAAGCGAAACTGTGCAAAACATTGCTTTTATAATTGGATTTAATCAAATGGATGCAGCAGAAGGGGTGTTCAGAGCATGCCAGGAATATTAGGACAACATTTGACTGGAATGGAAAAGCCATCATCAGGCATTTGGAAAAGGAATAAGGCAACAAGAGGCAAGCACAAATTTCAGCTCAAACTTGTGGATAATGTTGACAAAGATCTGCAACTTCTTCTGAAGAGAAATTCCGCTGCTGGAAAAAAAAAAGAAAAAAGATATATTTCAATAATAGCTAAAGAAGCAATGATGGGAGCTTCTTTTTAATATTGAATACCACTTGGATACAATTATGAGCAGTCCACACTTACATAGTAAAAGCGAGCACAGATCCATTTGCAAAAAAAGAAAGACAAAAAGTGAAAATTGCTGAGGGTAAGACAGAGTGCCTAGAAGCTGGGTGTCCAGACAGCATGACTCATGACACAAACTTTAGCTCTGGCACATCTCAAGGCAGGAAATCACTCTAATTTGTGACATTGATTGCAATCAGTGAAGTGGCTACTGTACATAATAGCTGCTCTTCTGTGCAGTACATTTTGTGCTGTACTTGGCTGATGCAAGCCAATTTATAGACTGCTAGTACTAATCCCCAAAAGGGAGGCAGTCTTACTGCCTTTCTCCTCTGAAGCAAGCTTTTACTTTTCTTCCTTTATTTCGACCCCATTTGTCAGACCTATCCGAACACTTCACTGTTCTCTTGGACCCCAGTGTACCCCAACATTACCTAGCCGGCAGTCATAAAATGCAATATGGGGCTGATCCAAAGAGGAGAGAATCAGTGGAAGAAAGCCTACTGAACCGAAACTCAGGGGAATCAAGCAAAGAAGGTGGGGAGCACAATCTGTAAAGAAGGTCTATTTTAGGTTTCTCTGTCTCCAAAATATCCATCAGCGTTAAAAGGAATAGCAAAAGAAAGGACATGATTTTTGCTTTCCTTTCTCTACTCGTTTGCCTGTTATATTCGGTGTTTGACAGGCATATAGCTATATATAAAACATAATAGATGAATGTGTCTAATATACCAAAATCAGGCTCTTAACTTTAATAGTAACAAAGTAGAAATTATAATGGAATGACAATCAGCCTTTCTAACAGGGAGAAAATGAAAAATGGCAAGATGCTTTCAAAAAGGCATACACAGCCTTGCAGAGTCTTTTTTAAAACACAGCCTTCTATCTCTCAGATTGGAAAAGATGTTTCCTAAGTGCATAACTTCTAAGGTCAGAATGGACTATTATTACCATCTAGTCACCTCAGCCTCCTTTATTGCACAAGCCATAGAATTTCATCAAGTAACTCCTACATCATGACACAACTCATTCATCTAAGGCATATGCTACATTTAACAAAACAACAACAACAATGTTATTCTTGGTGCATTGTTCTTGCAATAACTCTTTTCAGTTCTACTATTCGTAATACCAACAGGTAGACTCTTTTAAAACATATGCTTCAGAAAACCTGCCTACCGGTAGCCGAGTTGCTTACGGTGACCTACTTTTTAAGTTCATTTTACGTAGCCCATGACAGCCTGACACAGCAACCTCAATCTATGCTGACTGACACCAAGGCTCTGCAGAGTTGCAGTGTCTATACCACAAACACTCTTCATGTGAAAAGAGAGAGAGACATCTTGAGATAATGAAATTAATTTACCAAACCTGAGCAGAATGGATGACTGCCTGCTCTGGGCAGTAACTGATCGTCCAGCTTGTTAAGGACCAGATCTGGCATTCCCAAGACATTCCAATTTCTTGAAGATACAGCTAGAACCAAAGTGTGGTCACTTCTGTGTCTTTTTTCATCCTAGTCCTCACCACCTCAAACTCAGCTGCCAAGCGCATAGCAGCCTGCTCTGTCACAGCAGCTATTGCCATGGCTTGGCTGGGTGAAATCAGCCTCTCTGCCGCAGGTTATGTTCTGCACCACGGCGTTTTGCCATGACACCTAGCAGAGTGTCTTCAAAGGCTCATTCAGAGTTTAAACCCTAGATATCAGGATCTGAAAGTATGCATCTCAGAAGGCTAAGTTAGGAGTCCCCATACGTCAAGCCTCCAGATTGCTGCAGCTCTCTCCAGCTGCTGACAGTGGATGGGAAGTCACAAGATATGAATCTCTCCCAAGTCCTGGGCCAAATCCCAGTTTCAGTGATTCGAGGAGGAAAGGCGATGGACACAGAGCCAGCCCTTGCTGTGCCGCACCCCCTTTCCCTCCGCTTGTACCACACTCATGCTTTTTCACTTTGTCCCTTCGCTCCCCTCTTCTCCGTGACTACGACCAGCGGCTAAAATAATATTAAAGAATCTGTCAAATGTAGCTCCTTCATGGGTACTTTCCTTCCCGTGGCCGTCTCTTTCCTGAAGCGTATTTTGGTCCCTCGGCTGGAGGCGAGTAGCCCATCCAGCGCAGAAGAGCCAGAGCACCAGGCTATGCTGCCTTCTGGCAGCAAGATGAAAGGCGTCCTGGCAGAGGTTTGCCACAGCTAACACTTGTGACTTCACCGCGTAAGTACTTCTTGTGAGCTATGTCCTGCCTACAGAACCTGCGGGTTTTTGTGACAAGGTGCTAGAACTGAAACTAGTGGCAGAGTGCTTACATTATGCCCAAGGATTTTTGCATTTTGCCTGAAGGGGGGTGGGGGTGGGGAAGACTTCCAGACTTCAAACAGAAAGAATGAAAAGAAGAAAAAAAAGTCTATGAGGTGAAATTATATATACTACAAAGAAACGGGACTCTGTCTTCCATTTGCCATAGCTGAAAAGATGTACAATTCATTACAAGATAGGAAAAAGAAGTGCATTTACAAAGTCCTCGAGAATGGGGTTACTCCAGCTGTTCAGTTCAATGTGAGGTTTATTTTGAAATGCTTGTTTAGCATTAGGAAGGACAAGAGTTGCCATCTGAATACATACATTTTAATACATGCATTATAATTACAAAAAAGAAAGCACATCACTCTTAAGGTGAAGTGTAACAGCCACTTCATAAGGTATGCTTCCTTCAGTGTGAACACATTGGTGCCCCGTCTCTGCAAAGTGACTGATGCAGTAAGTAGAAATGTAATACTGTTTTCTTTAAATTCAAAAATATCTTTGTCCTTTTTTAATCTCTAATCTCCCCTTTCACCCTAAGTAAAAAGAAATCTACTAGTTAAAAAAAACTGCTTATTTTAGATGTTGCTATCCTCCCATAGTTTTCCACTACAGAAAATGTATCCAGATTCGTTCAAAAATTGCAATAAAATCTACACTTGCAAATACAGTTAATGCTATACAGCACCCTAAAAACTAAAAAAGCACACTAACTTATTAAAGCTTATCTGATACTAATTATGCTCCACTGGTCTTAATCTCAGTATAACATTCAGGGAAAAAAACATGTTATCAACGAGGAATAACAATAATCTCAAACAAGAAGATTGGTTATGGAATTAATATATTTGGGGGGTTGTAAAGGAAACTTTGAAATGGACTGGCAACAGAGACATTTAACCAGCATTTTGGTATATTCAAAATTGTAAGACTAACGCCTAACTTTTAACATACTCAGCCTCATTAGTTCAACAAGATAGTTCAAGAAGTACAGCAGCCTGTTCATACAAGGGGGAACTGCCAGAGCATCAGTTTTTATGGTGTACCACAGTACATTATTCTCCCCACAGAAGACTTCTTACATGTTAAATTTTTTTTAGAATAAAATAATATCTAAGAATACATATATATGTACATAAAAATTTAAAATTTACAAGTCACTTAACCTTTATTGTGAATGGGATTGTTTACGAGAAACCGCTGTCATCAAATGTCTACTCAACTAACAGGTGCTTATTCTAACCATGTTGCTGTTCCTCGTTAAAAACAGAGTAGGGATTTACAGAGTATTTTGTGTACCTAACGTGGCAGTTGGGCAGGACTTTTCAGAAATACCTCACGATTCTAGGTACTTCAATTTTTCAGCTATTCAGGGGAGGCAGAGGATGATTTTTTTTTTTAAAAAAAGGCATTTCTTAAAGTCTTGTTGGACAGGCACTTCAGACTCCACTGTTATTATTCACTTGGGGAAAACCTCAGCTAATTGGTCATATGCTATAAATGGAGATGGTGCCCTGCTGTTTGTGTTTCATGCCTGTTGAGAGGAGCAGGAGTAACTGTACATTAGGGATTTTTAAAGTGTGTACATGAGTTACAGGCAAGCAAACAAGGTACAACAGGGAAAGGTAATGAAGGGCAGGTATTAAAATCCAATTAAATTAAATCAGTATATTTCACTGTTGATGGGCATTGGTTCTGTTTCCTCTCCTGTAAGCTGGGTATTGTGGTGTCAGACTCTGAAGCAAAAGTCTTTGGATTTGAGTTGCTTTTTCAGACAAATAAGCAACCAGCTGATTTCACCGTGTCTGTGCCTCCGCAGAGTTGTCAGGGAAACACATATTTCCAAGCGGAAGAGAGCCAGTTCCTTCCACAGATGTTCTGCACTTACCAGACTTATGAACTAAGCATCCCTGAGTCGTCTTGGCGTTTTTTGTCTCTTTTTCCACTAAGCTCCTGTCTATTTGCTCTTGAGTACAAGGCACCAGCGTTCCATCCGGCAGGAGCCTGGTGAGCAGGATTACGCAGGTCAGGGAGCTCTGCAGTTTGAGGAGACCGGTGGGTTCCCAGTGGAAAGCAGCGCTCTGTGCCCTTCAGAGCACCACGATGAGAGGTGAGGAACACCATCCCCTCAAGTCTCTTGTCCACAAAGAACTGTTGTGTCTACCAGCAACATACCGGTTGGGGAACAGTGCAGATGGTGTTCAAGAAATCATGGACTTTGAACCGCAGAAAAGAGCTCGACTCTCAGCTCCCTTAGCACCAAATTCTTTTCCTGTCCTATGCCATACAGTGAAAAACAAAAAATATTTGTGCTGGAAGCCAAACCTGCAGACCAAGGAAAAAAGTAGATTTGTTATCAGCAGACCCCTGCCAATACACGTTCTAAGAAAGCTCAACTGTGTTATCATCCATCCTAGCTTACCTTGGATAATCCCTGCTTACTGCACTCCATACGCCTATCATGCTATATGAAGTAATGCTAAAATGAATTAAAATAGTAAAGAAGACAATAGAGCCCTGTACACATGAATATTGTACTAATTAAGGAAAAAAGAAAGGAGGGCGAGGAGTTGTCCAAAAAGAAAAGGGAAAAGTGTACATTTTCCCTAATTAGCCTGTTTCTTTCACACTGAATTCAGGGAAATTAATTCCTTTACATACTGATAAAATATTTCTACAAACCCTATGAAAGCTGACAGTAGAAACATTGGAAACATCTCCTACTTCTACAGAAACAAACCCCTAGATTGCAATAAGAAGTCCAGAGAAGGGATATTTTGAGCTCTGTGTAAAATAAAATCTCAAGAGTTAGAACCATGGATGTGTGTATGAAAAGGGAATATTTACGTAGTGGGTTAGTTCAAAATTTGACAAGACAGAAGTATTGTGAGGTTAATGAGCAGTTTAGATTAAAGGAAATAAAGCAAGGAGCAATTGTACATAATTACAGAGAACCAAACCCTTCTTACTTTACTCAAGTTCAACATCAAGATGAAGGAAACTGTCTGAACAAAACCAGAATAATTTGATCTAAGATAGCAGTCCTACTCTCTTCCCACTGATGGAAACAAGTTGAGATCTGATATGAGTAATTCAAGTGAGCAATGCTACAAGAGAGAAGAAGAGTATATCTGTGTGCAACATCATGGTCTGAAATTCAGTTTTACAAAAGGAAGCCAAATATTAATAGATAAGTAACAAGATATGACAATAGAAAATACATGTAAAAGGGTTGTTAAAAGGGAAAATCCCTACAGGCAATGTAGATTTCAAGTAGCTGCCCAAATCGTGAAGTGGAGAATGTTAAGCAGAAGGAAAAACTGGGGAAAACAAACTGGGATAAAATACTGAAAGTGTAATACAACACACACAAAACATGAAAAAAAGGAAATTGGGAAGGGAGTAATGCATGGTTATATTTTGAAAACAGAGACATGCTTAAGGATGTACAGCAAAGGTGGAGGAGTGGCTAGACAATGGTAATCATAAACAATTTATGTTTGTGAGTAGGATGGTGGACATAATAGGTGAACATAAAGAGACTACAACTAATCAGAATAAATCTTGGAAGGACATGGAAAATACAGGGGAAGTGGATGGGATAGAGTCATAGAGTGGAAGGGTACAGGGGGGAAATTGAGAATGCAAAATAATTAATATATGCCCAACTGCTCTGTGGGTCTTCCCACAATGAATGAACTTTTACAGAAAACTAGACTGGTGAGCAAGCAAGCACAAAAAGTAACTGAGAATAAAAAAAAGATTAAAGGAGGATTATAGAATTAAGTTTGCAAACAAGCCTCAAGGAAAAAATCAGAAGACAAAAATGAAAGTTAAATTGCACAAGAGGTTAAAACATACAAGATTTTTAGAAATTGAAGAAGGTACCACTAAAGGTAATTGTAACAAACTAGAAACGTTTATCCAGTCCAGCTTCTCTTTGTTATTAACAGATGTTGAAATCAATGAGATGAATGGGTTTAGCTGAAGCATTTGAGTTACTCTCTAATAGAAGATGAAAGCTGTTTTAAGCTATGGGCTAGATGACTGGTGTAATGCCTGAAAGCAATAGCACATGAAGAAATAAAATGCTGTCTTTACAATGTGTTTATTTTGTGTATTTGTCAGCTCTTGAGAATTATCCACACCACTGGTTTGCCGACAGTTTGCCCCCTTTCTTCATCTCTGCAAAACAAAATTGTAGGCCAATAAAAACAGTAGCAAAGCTGGAAGTGAAAAGGTAGCAGGAAAGGTATATAATACAGAAAAATGTAAATAATTTATGTTGTTATGTTATGTTATGTTATGTTATGTTACGTTACGTTACGTTATGTTACGTTACGTTACGTTATGTTAAGAAAAGTTAGGCATACTGCAAACACAGGTCGCACACAAAGCTAAGCTCTGCAGAAGAATCAAATGACATGGCGTGACTTCATGTGGTGTAGGAATGTCATATCCCAGTAAGTCAACAGTCGCAACCCTGAAATATTAGCTCTCCTGAATAGTCAAAAGTAAGATAGCAAATACCACCAAAATGCTGCTAAAATCAAAAAATGACTGAATTATCTCAGCTGGAACTACACTTGTATTCCATTTCTAACAGACTGTTTGTGCCTACCTGTGTTAATTTTGGTAAGATTCGCACACACCACTGAGTCTTTTAGTAAAGAAGAAAGACCCCTATCCTGCTTGAAGGATTTTGAGTCCTCTTTCTTCTGTCAGCAACCTAATAGTGACTCATTTTTTTCTTAATGATGGCAGGAAATGTTCAGCTCTTGAGTTTTCAACAATAAAAACCATCTCAGCTTTTTGATCCTGTAGCTGTTTACTCTAAAATCTATCAATAGGTTCTGAGTTTTGTTCATATATACAGATAGGACATAGTAGGATATTTCAAACAGTGATTTGGAAGTGAAACCTTCATGTAGAAAGGTTGAGAGGTATAAAGCTTGAGAAAAGAAAACATCCATAAAATTTTGACCAGATCTAGGGTGCAGAGGGGGAAAACTTATAAAGTCATAGCATACAGCTTAATAGAATTTAAAATATTCTTTAACCCACAAAGCAGGGAATCATATATAAAGTGGAGAAAATAGATCCAGCACTAGGCAAGTAATAGAGAATAAGATCATATTTGGAATAATGGGCATCGTTCTGGTCACCTTATTATGGAAGTGTTGAAACCTTATTGGCTGACATCTGATATGAGGTGGTTTTGGATGTCGTCCTGCTTCTTCCATTATTAATTTTGTGCTCGAGGGCAAATGCCAGCAGTGCTCATTTTAGTTTTTACCTCCTGCTGCAACTTCAACTGTCAGAGAGACAGCAGGAGTCAAAAATGAAAGGAGCCACCTTATAGAAATGCTGTGCCACTATGTCATTTTTAAACTGACAGCTTTTTACAGTCCAATTTCTCAGGGAAAGAAAAAAAGGACTTTCATTTTCACCTCCCACTGCTGCTTTGACAGAGAAAGACATTCACCCAGGTTTCGATGCTGGTGGGAGGCAAAAATGTAAAACTGCGGCAGAGTGTTTGTAAGTGGGCTTTGACTACCCCGTAGAAGGATAAGCTGATTTGGGACAAGTTGAACTCTAACCTTTGCTTACCAGGTGGCAAAAGAGAAAAATGTGTCCACCTGCCCTTAATGCAATAGATGGAGACTATTCTGAAGGATATATGTGAATATGGAAGAGCCAGATACACCTAAGAATCTCAGTTCATCTGAAAACATAAAAATGGCTGGTTTATTAGTCTTTGGCCTTCAAGAAATTGGCAATTGAGAAGATTCTTCAATAAGAACTAGCATTGAGGAAGGTAGAAATGACTAAAAGGAGGAATTTAGGAAAAAGGTAGCATGCTCCTTATATTAGTAGTGTATAGTAAGGAAAATCCCCCCCATTCAAAGGACTCAGAAAAAGAAGCTAAGAAAAAACTGAATGCTGAAGAACCACACAGTAATTTTTCTACAGTTATTAACATTATAGGTACCAAAGCAAAATATTTATGATGGTGAAAGCAAAGTAATAAGGAACAGTGACATAAAAGTACATCTATGAGAGACCCCTCTAGCATCCTAATCTACCTTCCATGACATGTATAGTATTTAGAAAACTCAGAACCTAATATGATAATACAATGTAGTAATAGGATATAAAAGTAGAAATAGCCCCTACTCACTGCTTGATTCAGTTTTTCATTTTCAAAGTATCTGTTACATACACTTTTGAGCTCAGAGTTAAAATTAATTGCAAGTGACAATGTTATTCAGGCTAAAGAAATTAATCTCTTATCATTTAAAACTGTCTATTGTTAATCTTGTATTCCTTGTTTTGGGTCTCTGCTTCTGACAACGTCCATGACCTTGTCAGGCTTAGAAGGATGCACTTGACTAGAACATGCAAAACGTTTGGCTCTCAAGGACAAGAACGCTGAATATCTCCAAGTGCATCGTTTAGTAAGACTATCTGGAATAGCAACAAAGCTGTGGTATCTGGAAAACATGCATACTTTTCAAGAAAAATAGCTTATACATATATGGGGTATACACTTACATACACATGTATTCATATATATATGCATTTAAAAGTATAAAATAGTGTGCATTAAACACGCAAGCTGTACCTCGGGTTTTCTCATGAAAATCTGGAAATCTAAGCCTTGTACATCATTGATTGTAATGATATCTCAAGTTATAATTAATGCCATGGGCCTGGCTCCAAACGTTTTTTCGAGTACATGGGACAGCAAAACAGCATTCTGAATTCCGCATCTTTACACATTTTATTTTCTATTTTTTCATCTGGAGTGATTTTAAAATCCTATTTCATTCATCTAAGCTCACTGACAAAATCTTTTTTCATTATATATTTCTTACCTTCTGATAACTTTACACAAAGAAAGTTACTTTCAAGTCCCTGACACCATTTTCCAAGATACTTGGCTGCTACCAAGAAACCACAGTCCTCTTTTCCCTGTTTCATTTTCACAAGACACATTCTGATCCACAATTTTCCTTTAAAACAAGTGGGCTTGCACACATGGGTACTATCCTGTACAGCTGATTCTGTGGTGAAAGGTATTGAAACAATTCTTAGTAAAATTGCTTTGAGTGTTTCTAGACCTTATTGCTATAAAAGAAAGCTTGAACACATGAATTGGGCAAAAAGCAATACAAATGATGTCTGCATAAGTGCCCTTGTAATATGAAACATCATCAGTTGTATTTATGAAGGGTCTGTTGATGGAAAAATCAAGATAACAGTAAGGGATAAAAAGAACAGGAAAAGCAGAACACTGTTAAATACATAAAAGAAGCAGGATTGTAGTGACTGAGCTGGAGCTTCTGAACTGATTGCATAATCACTTCCCAAAGCAATTCAGGAATATTTTTTAATTATTATTTATTCTGAGTTGGAACATAAGTTTCAAACTTCCTATCAGAGCAGTTTACAGCAATTTTAGAGCAGAATTTGAATCCAGCTTCACTGGATGAAGCCAGTAAGAGGTAAACCAAGGAGCACAGAGAATTTATATGCCACGATATTTGAAATACCCATACAGTCTGCTGAGAGCATCATTTTATGTAGGTGGAGCTTATTTTGTCGTTGTGGCTAGAGAGGGTATAATTGTCTCCTTTTCCCCCTTTCCCGGCTAGCCAGTGCTCCAGAGAAACAGAGAGGCAGGTAGCTGGAGCGGAGGCAGAGGTAGGGTGGGAACAGGCTTTGAGGAAATGGGGAGGGAAGAGGTACTCAGGATAAATGGAGCAATTGTCTCAGAGATGCGAATCTCAGAAACTGAGTAAAAGAGCCCAGGTGTGTTCAGAGGTAATTGTGTGGAATAACAGAGATAGGTTTCTCCTAAGTAATCACCTTGGGGAAGAGAACATTTTTACCATTGGTAGCAAAAGCAAGGCAGACTGCAGAGAAATTACATAAAGAAGGGGTTTGGGTTTTTCTCTTCTTCTCATGTGCTTAATCCAAACTTTTCTGTTTCCATCTGAATTCAGGGTAGCTCATTATGCCTCACTGCCTTCCCCACTTACAGTACGATTGGCTTGTTTTTCCACCGCCTTTCCGTGGTACATTTGTTCCTGAGTCAGTTTTGAACATCTGCTTCAGAAACATCTGTGAAAGTATCTGTGTACCCAATGATTTGGAGGAGGGCCCGGTGGAATTTCACCTGTTTTCCAAGAAAATCCCATCAAGCACTGAAAGAATCAGGTGATTCTGAAAAATTTCTGCTACGTACCCTTTTCGTCTTAGAGTTTTAAAACCTCTGGTTCTTAACCACACGGATAAAGCCAGAGGCCAAGTCAAACTGAGTATATGCTGGCTGTATACTGCAAGTAAAGGTGGGGCAGGGAAAGAAAGGAAAAAAACCCAAAAGAAATAACCTGAAACAGTATTGGTTTTGACTTTGCATAGACAACTCCTGATAAGAATTTTAATACAACATATATGAAGTCCAAATTCCTCTTTTATTTGCACTGATAGCTAGAGGAAGTATTTTGACTGACAGGAAGTCAGTTCATGTTCTGATATACAGCTTTTCATTACTACAGTGTTATATGGGTTCAGCATGAATCCCTGAGAGCAAATCCCTAGTATATCCTAGCACATTGTTCTTTTCACTCCTGACAGCTGAAATCCTAATTGAAATCTTATGTTTATTTATTTATTTTCTAAATTTTTCCTTCTCTCAGTCAAACCTCAAGTGATTTCATTATGATTTCTATCTTTTAATGACTACTTGACCAGCCCTGCGCCTCACCTTGTCCATACTAATGCAAATGCTCTGACAAGTTTTATGGGGCCAACTATACAAGCAGCAAAGATT
Organism: Sagittarius serpentarius; assembly: GCA_034782735.1. Taxonomy (NCBI): domain Eukaryota; kingdom Metazoa; phylum Chordata; class Aves; order Accipitriformes; family Sagittariidae; genus Sagittarius; species Sagittarius serpentarius. The sequence goes on along the minus strand of JAVKLA010000053.1, from coordinate 8,587,804 downwards.
CATTTTGGTGTGTTTGCAGGATCAGACTTTTTGTTGGTAAATTATTCAGGTTCAAATATTAAAGATGCTGGTTTTTATCTGGCAGATTGGTTGAACGATATAACTGCAAGGAGCCACGTTTATTTCTCGTATATACCCCATGATGAAATGGCTGAGCAATGGAAGTCACCAGGATATGGCTGGGATATTGTTGGAGGTGAATCAACAGCTACCGTGTTCACTTGACAAAGGAACTGCAGTGAGCCAGCAAGAGAAAGGTTCAGTTGTACAGCAGGAAAGCAGATGCCGGGCTGGCCACTGAAGCATAATAATGAAAGCTCTTTCTGTCAACCCCCTCCCCTCAAAAAAACAAAAAAACCCCGACAATAACAACAACAAAACAGTAATTACACTTACTATTTTTACCAAATGGGGAAATCAGTTTTTTTCCACCCAATCCACCAAGGCATCCCTGGAATGCTAACCATCTATAAATGTGTTAGAAAGAACCATGCCTGAAAAGAAACCTGCAGTGCCATTTCTACAGGTGGAAAAAAAAGCTCCAGATGTAAACAATCCCCTCTGCATCATCAGAGGGAGAATATTTGGCAATTTTCTATGGGTTATGGAGTCACACAGAAAATCCTCAACGCTAAACAGAAGAGGGTCTGAACCCAAATTGAACCTCATGATTGATTGTTAAGCAAAAGGAAAAAAAATGTCCTTTAATCATATCATTATACTTCTGACTTGCCCAGAAGGAGTTACAAACTAATTTTTTTAAAAAGCAGTATTTTAAAGGTTCGGGGAGAAAGTGTTCTGATGGGAAGAGAGAGAGAAAATAAGAGCTCATGAGAAAGATTCTTCTCATATTGCAGTCTTCTACAACCAAGAGGTTCAAAGGTTTGGATGAAGACTGACATTTTTACACTTTTGTAATCAAAAATTTTAAAAAAGCTATCTTATTTTCATTTCATGACCACCCTGCTGCTATAGTAATTGATACTTATTATTATACTGATATTCTAAGGCACGGACCTACTAGTTATTAAGCAAATCTAAGTATCTCACAGGAACAGATTATACTGTTGTATGAGTTATCGAGTTACTGGGATCTGTTTGAAACAGCAGTACCGAAGAATGTTGAAACAGTAATAATGAAGGCCTTAAATTAATACAGAACCCTTTTATTCCAGACGATCACAGCTACAAGTTTCTTCAGTCATATGTAGACATGCATGTAAACAGACACACATGTAAATGTATTGGATACGGAAGATTTAAACAGAGCACAAGGTTCTTAACACAGGAAGAGACAACCACATTGCTGTTGTGAGGATGAGGAACTGCATCAGAGTTAACTCATAATACTTTTAACTTTTAAGGATAAGAAAAATAAATCTTTGAAAGCATGTCTCAATTCACCAACCTCTGTTTTGAAAATCTTGCCCAACAGAGAGAGAAGGGAGCCCAGACACAGAGTAGTTAATTTCACTTCTCTGGTAACACAGTCAATTTCTGATTCTGCCAAGATAACGCACAATGAAGCAGTAAAACTGAGCTGCAATTCTGTAGCATTTAAAGGAAAATTTCTACTACAGTTTACGGAAAAATCACACTATTGTCACATTGATGAGGAGCTTGTTCATCTTTTTACGAAAGCCTAGAATGTCCCAAAAATGCTGAATGTCTTCTAAAATAATCTTGATCTTAAAATAGGATCTTTTTTACATCGGAAAGAACCTTGGGAGTACCTATCTGTATTTAAAAGAACTTTAATTACACAGAGCAACCAACATTTATATACTCTGATTTCAGCAATTCACTTGCTATTAATTAGTATATAAAAACCTCAATAATAGCATGAAATGTAATATTCTTTGTACTAAAGAGAGCATTTAACTTGTGCACCTACTTTCAGTCAGATCTGTAAGGATAAGATACAAAGTAAATCGAGGCAAAGTTCAGTTGCTATCTCTCACTGCCTAAAAACCACAGAAAAAGAAAGGTAACATTGTCAGTGTTTTCTGACTTTAACTCAGTTGGGAGGCATCAGTGGTAAGTTTCAACTGCTGAGATGCATTTGATGAAAATCTTAAAAGCAATTGAGTAGTCTAAACTGTTGACTTTTATGAATTTGTATTGCGAATTACTCTTTGAAGGCTCTTTACCTGGGAGGCTTTGAACTGCCATTGTTGTGCTAAGCTTCCTGTATTTGGAGATAACAAAAATTAACTTTTCAAAGATTCAGTGGTCTGGAAACTGGGAAGTTATTTAAAAGGTTTAGCTCCAAGAGTACAGCAGCACCCCAAACCCTTAATTATTGGAGACAACCTTTAATGCTTATCATCCAAATAAGAACAGGTCTATTCATTAGTTTTTTAAACAGATAATCTGAGCTCTTTCGTTTGTGGATTAGTTGGACATTTGTTTTCACAGAATTTTATGGATGATTTGATATTACCTTTGAAAGGTGGTGGGGCACTGCTGTATTTATTTCATTTTCTTTTTATCCCTGTAGATTTTTTTACACAGTCATTAGGAGCACAAAAGTAGCTTCACAGTGAGTTTATCACTTTCATTTTGAAAGGCATTCCTCAATGGTAAGATACATATTTTTTTATTTCTAAACTTAAAGGGCCTGATCCTGCATGCTAATGAGTGCTTTTAGCTCCTTTCGAAGTGAAGAGGCAGCAAGTTTGGCTTACTGCAGAAGATACCCAGCAGGATGCAAATCTGGGCTCAGAGTGATTTAAAAAGACAGTATGTGTTTCAAGTCCCATTCAAACCATATTTCTGCACACGAAATGTATTTCGACGTGACTGAAAGACAAATCAGGCATTCACCTTCTTTCCTATGGCATATGAAACCACAGGTTTAATAAACTCACAAGACACACTGTTTACTGCAGCAAGATGGCCACAGCAGTGCTAGCCCATTCAATCCACCTAGTAAGAAACCATGTTAATTACAGCACCATGTTAATTACAGCAAAGAGATGTTGGCGATAAACCTTACTACTACCACACGCTTGCCTGAACTTGAAGAAACACAATTGGTTTTAACATCTGAAATACAGATGTTTGAGATTTCTCCTTTGCTTCAGCATCCAGTACTAAGTTTGGAAAGAATACAGACATTTGTTGTTTTGATTAGGGCTCTTCATACAGTATTTCATAGGAATCTTTAATTGTCTGTTTTGCATAATAGAGGGCTCATCGATTGCGGACAGCTATCTACAAACTCAGACAGCTAGCAGACAAGCCAAAGTATATCATTCAAATCCAAGATGCAACTTTCTGACATGAAACATCAATATGATATAAAGATAGGATTGTCTCAGGAAAAAAAATGATTTTGCAAAGTACTTGTTTTAAACAAATAAATTACCAAAAACGGATTCTTAACTTTTCTGAGAACAGCTGACAGTTTGAGGCTGCACAAAGTTTTCTAGAAAAAAAAGATTATTGAGAATTATTTTGTTTACAGACACTCTAAAGTCTGCAAATGTGAAGGAAATGTTTTGGTTAGTCGGACCCTACCTGCATTACTGAGAAGCCTTAATACTCCCAGCAGCCATAACACAAATCTGTTCTCAGGTCACTAACAGAGTCAGCAGAGCAGAGCTGAAAATTGCTAAGTCAAACATCAGAAGAACAGCTCCAGTTAACATCCAATCTGAGTAGGAAAACATTTGTAATCTCTAATACTTTTCTACCTCGCCTAATCTACAGAGGCAATGCGGTATACCTTACACCAAGAAGGGCAGAAGTCCACAAAGCACAGCAAAATGAGTGGAAATCCTTTCCTCTCTAATTAACAGGAACTAATGCCAGATGGCCTTGCCCTTTAAACAACTCTTCCAACACACGTGCATAGCCTGGTAGGTGAGGAACGGACAGCATGTAGCACTCCTACTGATTTCCAGAGCTGTCGATGAGGGGAAATAAGATCATCTGAGTTTCCCCTTCCTTTCCCCATCCCCTGTCTCCTCCTCAGCCTGTAAACCTACTGCCTCATACTTTGCCTCTCAGAAGGGATACGTGCTTGGACTGGCTGACAGAAAACATTGGAAATGCAGCCCAATACACAGCTATTCTGAATTACTGTCTCACATTGTGATTATGTCTTAACTGAAAGGGAAGGAAGTATGAAAGATGTTGAGCACACAAAGACTCAGGAATTTAGCTAGGTTTTATCATACCTTAAAAATAAAAACTAAAAATCCAGGTCGTGATTCTGACAAGCTGGCTCAGCACCATGATCACTGGATGCCCTCACACCTTGACTCCTGGACTCCCAGAGACTCCCTGACCTGGGGTATTTCTGTATTCACCATAGCATTACACTAAGCAAAGCAGACTAGCAGAAAGAAAAGCTGGAATCGACTAAACTAGAGATGGTCTAAAACCCATTCAAAATCCCCACACCAACCAGACAGAAATATATTCAGGCAATGCCACAAGAGTAAAAGAAGTGAGAAGAAGGGTTTTTTTTCTTTTCCTCCACGCAGCCACAAAATACTGACTGGCAGGGATCAATATCAATTCACTGGATGAAACGTTGGATTCACCAAACCCGGGAAGATGAAAATGACAATGGTAAGAGTGAAAATACACTTCAGAAAACTACTGGCACACTATTGTTCTTTTCCGTTGAAGACAATTGCCCTTTGTTCATCAAATGTCAATCTAACTCACTACAGCTTTCATAATAAGGACTCATGAGTAGGTGTAAATGAAAGAAGATTATCTGTTATTTAAATTGAAATCCTCTTGCAATTCCTTGGTATGTAAGTTACAGATTATGTTATACACTGATAGAGATGGTATAAATAGATCTGGCAGAGTCTAAGGGGACCTTTTGAATTGTTCTAAATAACATGCACCACTTCTGAATTTGGTCTTGAATGCAGACACAGAGGCAAACACAGAAAGGAAAATTTAACTGCTGGTGGAGAAACTTTGAATCCTTCTACAGGCAGTGCAGAAATGAAGAGGCACAGCAAGGGAGGTGATATATCCTCCCTTACATTCAGGGTCAAACAAGAATATCAGTAAAGAAAGACATTACACTTTATGTGGAAAAGAAAGTTTCACTAAACTGCTTAAGATCCAACAGGACTGTTAGCAGTAAAATGCCTCCAAATGACAGCAAGACCTAACACCTCGTGAAATCCAGCCCTGCTTAGTACCACTGGAGATGTAAAGCACAAGAATCCGTGAAGGTGACATGACACAGGAAACCTTTATGTCTGTAATGGTGATAAGGATTTTTTTACCAAAAAAACTTCCACAGAAGTATAAGCTTGTTAGTCTTTGGGGACATAATGTATGGCCTAGCCTTTTAAGACACCCTTGTTTCTTAACTGAAAGACCAAGCGCTTTAGACTTGGAAGCTGCAAACTTCGGCAGGTCTGCTAATAGCAGTATATTGAACTTGTGAAAAAGTTTAATACTCTGGCCTTTCTTCACCGACTGTAGATGATACACGCTATGCTGGAGGATAACATTTTTTATATTGTCACAATTATTAAACTACAACCGACAAGAAGAAACTAGACGGTGGGCTAAATAAAAAGAGTATGTATCATCCTGGCTTTGAAAGGAATATTACATATGCATGTAATAGAATACCTATATTGAAAGTTAAAAGCTAGAAAACAACAGAAGAGTAATATACAGTATCCTGGCCATGAGCAAGGATGGGAGAATGATAAAGCACATAGGGACCAATCCATAAGGTTATTTAGGTTATCGAGCTGGCTATAATCATTCATTCATTTCAATGGAAAGTAAGATACTAAATAGGATTTAAGTAAATAGAAGCCAGTGTGGATACAGGACTTTTCTTCTTCGCTTTTTTTTCCGTTTTGTTTTGATCATGCCTTTTTTAATGGAGCCTAAATGCGCAGATGATATTTTCCACGGAACATGCTTAGCGGTAGAAACACTGTTTCAAAATGTAGGCTCAGTACTAAAGATGCAAATATATACATAGCATGAGCAGCACAAAGTGGTCAAAAGAGGGAAGGATAGGGACATGTCCTGGTTTCGGCTGGGATAGAGTTAATTGTCTTCCTAGTAGCTGGTACAGTGCTGTGTTTTCAGTGTGGTA
>JAVKLA010000053.1:8564553-8578610 GCA_034782735.1 Sagittarius serpentarius | reverse complement strand
GGGACTGGAGCATCTCTCCTATGAGAAAAAGGCTGAGAGAGCTGGGACTGTTCAGCCTGGAGGAGAGAAGGCTCGGGAGGATCGCATCGATGTATATAAATACCTGAAGAGAGGATGTAAAGAGGACAGAGCCAGGCCCTTTTCAGTGATTCTCAGAGACAGGATGAGAGGCAAGGGGCATAAACCGAAACACAGGAGGTTCCCTCTGAATAGCAGGAAACACTTTTTCACTCTCAGGGCGACTGAGCACTAGCACAGGTTGTGCACAAAGACGTTCTGGAGTCTCCATCCCTGGCGATATTCAAAAGCTGTCTGGACATGGTCCTGGGCTACCAGCTCTAGGTGGCCCTGCTTGAGCAAGGGGGTTGGACCAGAGCTCCCTCCCAACCTCGAACATTCTGTGATTCTGTGAACTGGAGCGGGGCTGCAGCCTCGGGACTTTCTATGTCCAGGTCCTCACAACTGGAGAGACTGGGACCCAGGAGCAGCTACTGGGCAGACTGAGCATCTGAAAACCACTACTGGAGGGATCCACACTGCTCATATATATATACACATACACATATATGTATATATTCCCACAAATGGAACTAACTCTATTCTGCTCAGCCAGAGCGGAGCAGGATGAAGCCATTGGTGCTGTGTTAATGAGAGTGCTCTGCATGTCTGCCTGTGGTCTGAGTGGCTGGCCATGTATATACGCAGGTATGTGGTGTATCCAGGTGCTCTGCGTGCCTGTGCATACTGGGGACACATTCTCATACTGGGCGCACCGCAGTAGCCTCACCTCCCTCGGGCTGTCAGATCAGCATGATATATTTTCCTCTAACAAAATCAGTTAAGATAAATTCAGAACTGTTAATTTGTAGCTTCTCTTTATCTTCTGTATCTTTGACTCAAGTCAGCTTTTTTTTCTGTTCTACTTCATCTCTTCTGCAAAGTCATAATGCTGGCAAAATGTAACAACAGGTCTGCTCAGCTCAATAAATATAGATCCAAATGTATAAAAAACAAGTGGTAGTTATTGTTTGTTATTACCAGTTACACGCTTCATCAAGAACTTCTGTTATCAACATTCAAAAGCCTTGAGAATCCTGGCAGTAGCCTCTGACCAGTTTCATTCCCCAGTATGTGTAATGTAAATTCCATTTCTGCTGTATTCTAGGAGTGCTAGTCATTCTTAGGGGCATACATTATGTTTGTACAGATTGTACAGGGCACGAATTCTATCATTACCAGAACGCAGGGCGGGGGGGGGGGGGGCGGTTATCACCACCGTGGAAAGTTCAGCTTCATTGACATCAACAATGCACAGGACAATTTTGTCTGCTAGTATTTTTGAATGTTTTTCCTCCACTTAAAAGCTCTTTTGTCTGTCTCCTGAATGTCCAGGATTCAGCAATCACCCCCAACCCAAAACAGAAGGCTTTTCTTAAACATTACAATAATTTTTAAATAAATTTATCTTTCTTTTTTACCTACTGTCTTTAAAAGCCTTTTGGTATATTCAAGTCATATTTTCAAACTTCCCTCTCCTATTAGGAAGATAAAAATTTATTTTTTTTTTAACTGAAAACTGAGATTCTATCTTGATGACATGATTCTCAAAGTGAGCTTTTAGGAGAAACAAATATTGCTATGCTCACAGTGCAATAATGATGGATGGTGTCATGGCATAGGCTTTAAATTAAGTAAATATATATACATATTGTTGCAGAACCAGGGCCACAGTCACTACAGTTTAGTGTCTCCACTTCATTCATGTACAGAAGGAATGCAAAGGAAGCTGAAAGCGGACAGTAAACTTACTAGCAGGCACACTAACCTTCTAATTGAAAACAAGGGACTACAGGGAAAAAACCCTCATATTTAAGTGAAATCAGGAGCAGATTTGAGAAATGTATGTTCTTCCTGTAAAAAAAAAAGTTTTGCATTTATGTTCCTCCTGTAAAAAAAGGTTTCCACTTCTGCTGGCCAATATAAAGCTAATAAAACCCTACTCTCCAAATATCCAGATCAAAGCTTTGTAAATTCAATCTCGAAAAGAATCCATGTATGTATCTAAAAGCTGTGGGAAGAAATGCCTTGCTGAAAAAAAAAAGAAACTTGGATAAAGCCATATTGGGAAATCCTTTCCTGTTCTTCAGCGCAATGTACCAATATTTATATCCAGGTCAATTGCTCAGGGATAAAGGGTTAATAACCAGTTCCTGTGTAAATAAATTAATTATAATTACTCATTTTGTGGTCGAAGTAGGGGTGACTTCAGAACAAATACATTTTAAGGATTCAGACTTAAGTCAGGTAAATAATCCAGGTTTCTACTTGGCTTTCCAGAGGAAGTTACTGCTTACGTGACCAAATTTTTACATGAAAGTGAGCAAAAATGCTACAAGCAACAGTTCAGTGATATTCTGGGTTTGGTTTTGTCCATCTGTATGAGTTATTTTACAGGATGACACATACTATAAGCTAATCTACATAGATGTTAAACCAGAAAAATTTCACGCTATGTAACACTCTGGATGGGAATGCTGTTGTAGTAACCATCATGCTGTAAGCTGCCATTTTGCAACAACAGGTTCTTCCTTATGTCACGGGTCTTGAATGAAGCTGGGGAAGACAGTGTAGGATATGAACAAGACCTCATAAATCAAAAACATATTTCACAGATGTTGCAAGTAGTGGCAGCTTTAAAGCTTGTTGGCTGGCGGGAATCTCAACAGAAAAACTTCTAGTAGGCTTACATGCAACTGCGTGTGTATCTGCGTTTGCATGCGTCTAACTCAACGGAGACCTCACTCAGGGCTACTGGGCAGGCTCAGGAGTGTCCTAAAACCATGCATTCACACTTTATCACATATATATATAGATAAAGATGGAAATTTATCACATATTTTAACAAGCTGTTACATGTTAGGAACTTCATTGGTCATCTCCATTCTTACAGAGCCTGTAGCAACTCAGACAACACAAAAAGCCTGCTGAGAATTGTAACAAAAAGAGCTGTAAAAGTTTTGCCGAGTTTTAACAGGTGACTGGCCATTTTTTGATGTTTTCCAGTACTTAATAAGTAAATATTCTTGTTTTATCAGTTTTACCCTGATAATGAACGACCTACATTGTTCTTAAACTTCTGTTGCATTATGGTGCCACTGGACATCCCTATAAAACAGAACAACAAAGAAAGGTTTTGGGAGGGTTTATAATGTTCTGGTGGGGTTGGACCCCACTATCCCCAAGGTAAGAGCCACCTCTGGTTGCAAAAGACTTCTGACATTTTGGGGATTTGTTTGCTTTTAATATAGACAGCAAAAGGAAACATATATTACAATTATCCTGAATTGCAGCATACATTTTAATGATCGCTAATGGCTATTTCTTAGCTGGTCCCTTAAAAAACCAAATCATAAGCATTGGAAACTCCGAGATATATAACAGGTCTAGTCCAAAATTAATTAAATGTCCCAAATAATTATTATCTACTTGACAATTACAGCAGGGGTGCAATCTATCAAAGGAATGGAGGGATAATTGAGACAATTTGACAGGAAGTGCTAAGGACAAGAGTGCTGGGTCAGCCAGACTAAACCATCTGTGTTATAAAGCACCGTGGCAGCAAAAACTTCTAAATATAAACACTGCCCTTTGCCCTAGAGTAAAAAGTACGGACAGCTTAAAAGACAACAAATTAACCAGTCAAGTCACATAACGAAACTTGAGAAAGCAAAAGGCTGCCTACAGAGCACTGGGCAGACAGGTAGCCTTGCACGAGGTCAGTCTGAAAACCAGCAAAGACTGAATCTGCCTGACAAAGTACTTCATTCACAAGGCAAATGAGAAAAAGAACATCTTGGCTCCACGTAATATAGTATCTGTATTTTAACACTTCACATTTTATGTCTATAAAAGGAAGATTTAATACTGAAGTAATCAAATCATACAGGCAGCCTATCCATTGCACGCACGGTGAATCTTAAAAGGGGAACTGCAGCTGAGCCTGACTTCAGTGGTTAGAGCTCTGATACAACCAGAGCAGATATATTTCAGAAACTCGTTCTGATAAAGTATTTCTAATTCCTGGCCGTAATCAGTCGTCTCTCCCTGACTGGAACTGACTCTTCCCACGGAGGCGACTGAGCTGCATGTGCTCCTTTTTGCGCCGCACCCCATCCCCGCCCGACGCTTCAGACATGACTGCTAGAGGTAGCGGGGTCCACTGGCTCCCCTGAGCTACCTCCAAATGCCTCATGCGACTCTTGCGGGCTTTGCAATCTACCGCAACCTCACGTACTTTCTACTTAAGGTGCAGATAGAGTATGAATTCTTATGAGCATAAAATTAAAAAAGATTGGACTATGAATTAATCAACATTTCTTTATTGCAATCCAGTGTACAACATTTATCTAGCGCAGTTATTTCTGATCAGTACAGCTCCGCTGTAAACTTGCTACAAATTACATACTACATTGCCACCTAGTGAATCAATTCAGAAATTCAACTAAAATAAAATAACGGAGTATAGCAGTATATTTATGATACAGGCATACTTAAAAATTTACATCTGTGGCTGCCTTGTGATAGTTATGTGGTATGTAAGCAGCTGTTCACTGACCATCTTAATCCTTGTGCCTCTGTGCGTGTTTGTGCGTGTGTACGTTGCCCTGCCTAATCACAATGCACATATGCATAATTATGAGTCTATTTGCAATACATCCACTTTGATGGATGCAGGTTTTACCTTGTAAAATACACGTTTGCTGCCACCAATGTCACAGAAGTACAGAAACCTTATGTAGTGCAGTCTGTCATGCTTGTCATCAAACCACCTATGCCTAGGTGACATTAAATCTGGTTTGTTGAGAGTGATGAGGCAGTCCAAATTCTGCTTAGATAAAAACGTAGCATTCAGCAGACTGTACTGGTTTACTTGGAGTCTGCTACCAACAAGCTGGCCTACCAGAAGATTTGCCACAGTTTCTCAGATAGAGTGTAGGGATAAAAGATCTGTGGTGGAGCTCCAGGACTGACAAATTGCAAGTGATATCTTGACAACCACCATATGATCTTTTATGTCATGCTCAAGGCACTTACATGGGACACAGCAGTGCCAGACAAGAGTAGACAAGATGAAAATGTGCTGATCCGAGATTATGAAGGCATAAGGCAGTGCTGTACTAAAAACTTTTGAATGTACTCAATCACCCTGACTGTCAACAGAGTTCTTTCAGGTGACATCTTCCTCACCACCACTCTCCATCAAGCAGGCAAGTTCATGATCTGAGAAGTTTAAGGACCAGTTTGTCATTATTTTTTCTAGCAGGAAACATCCAGTTCCTAAGCAAAAGATGACAAAATTAATTACATGCCAGGGATTGCCTGTTTGGAAAACTCTGAATCATTACTGAGAGAGGCCAATTTAACGCTATAGCTGTTGACATACTTTGTGAATGTGTCTACGTAGAAGGATATATCCATACAAAGATATAATTCCTAATAAACATGAAACAAGTGTAAATTATTAATGGCATATATGCCAGCCCAGATTTTTTTCCTAGTATTGCTGAGTTTGTAATTAGGATTTCACATTACTGGAGTAGTAAAAAGCAAAGTATGCTTCACTAGCAGCTGGAAATGGAGGAAGTTCCTTGCAATGATGTCCTTCATTTTAAGTGGATACATACAGGCATTAGGGTACAATTAAATGGTAACCTATAATTTACAATTTTTTGGCTTCAAAGCCTGTTTGCTCACATGCATGTATATATTTACAGTCTTTATTGCTCTCTAGAACAGTAGTGGACAATAGAGCCAAATGCAGCTGATCCAGCTGTGTACCTAATTACTAAGTCATTTGCTGATCAAGGGTCATTTTCAGCAGCATACTTCCTCAGCTGGGTTCATTCTTGTTAGTATAAAACAATCAGAATGCAGTCAAATACATACAGTGTATGGAACCAGATGCTGCTTATGTTTCACAAGTTAAACAATGAAAAATGCTGCTTGAAAGTCCACACATAACCTTACACAATGTCAAAGGGAGAGGAAGTTCCACATCCCATCTGGTTTTCAAGGGAATTTTATTATATCTTTTAGATACATTTTTCAGCTTCTGGTTATTATGTTTATTACATGGATTGATTTGTAATCTGTTTTTCTCCTTGACTGAAACCTGTTTTTATGAGTGAGACACTGAAATAACATGCTCTTTCATCTGCTAGTTCTTATAGACTGTAGATAGAATCACAATTTCATACTGTCTGTAGAATAGCAGGAGTCTGTATTTGCTACTTCAAAGCCAAATATGTGCAAAGTTAATGAATGTAAGTTCTTTAAACACATGGAGAGGCATTGCTTATAACTAACGCTTATATAGTTATAGGAGTAAATACTAGTCAAACACGACACTTTTGTTGGAGTATCTTTTAATGAACAAAAAATAAATTGCAGAAAAAAAACATGCCAAACTTTTAAAACTACACTTATGCATTACACATTATCTGATCTTTTTAATACTTTATTAATATTCCAGATTATATATCAAATTGCTGAACAGACTTCGTCTTTGTATTTTTACATACTTAAGTAGAAATAGACCTGTCACAGACCATACGACAGTACAGCAGTACACACATCACTGTGGAAATTATAGGAAAAATGGAGTGATAAAAATAGTAACAGTTTAACTTTGCATACATACATTACAAGAAAGAGAACTGAAACTGCTGAGGTGATAAACACTGTAAACTGAATTGACACCAGCCATTGTTTAATGGAGGTGAAACCTTTGCCAGAGTAAGCACCTGAAAGAACAGCCCACCACTATTCTACATTGATGGAGCCATTTTTAACAAAGCACCGGATGGTATTTTTGGTATTAGAAAATAACGCAGTCCCTGATTCTGTACACTTTTTTGGTGTATAGTAAACACAATTATACCCTATTAGAATGCATGTTTGGTCAGAGCAAACGCTGCTAAGACCAATGAATAAAACGTAATACACAACTTCAGAAATCGAGTTAGAGAAAAGTGATGGCACTGTCTCTGTCATAGCTCAGATGACAGCAACCATCTTTATTCCCAGAATGGTTTTACTGATTAAAGTAGCTCCCAGGTGGTACATTACTTAGCCATGATCACATTTTCAGTTCAATGATTACCGAAATTAACAAATGTTAGAAAAGATTTCTAAACAAATAATATGTATTTTCTCTCAAAGTCTGTAAGTAGCTTCATCTTAAATAATATTTGCTGGAATAGGCCTTTTGGACAAAATTTCATTAAATAATGTGTCACATGGATTAAGTCAAAACTTCAAATTCACTGTTTATGGGAAATCCTTACAATTTGAGAAAGAAATTTAAAAAATTATATGGAAAAATCAGCCACATTTTGTTCAGTTTGTTATAACACAGGCAAGGGCAACTCCTAAGGATTTTCTGCTCCTCCTCCCTGCTGCCATATTCCCAGTAACTTGTGGTTTGATGAAAACATATTAAATGGGTACATTTTCAAAAACATTTTAGTTGTCATGTGGGTTTTTTTCTGAAGAAACTATGCTTTTTCAGTTCATTATGCCCTTTTATCATCATCATTATTATTGTTGTTATTATTACCTCAATAGCAACGCATGCAATTTTTTAATGGTGTACAAAAGATTGTCAGACACACTTTTTGCACTGAGATCATATTGTTTAAAATAGACATAGAAAAGAAAGATATGCACAATAGAAAAGAAGAAATATTTCAAAGAAGTTCACTTAAGACAACTTTGGTAGGTAGAAATGAAGAATACTAGGCTCTTAAGAAGCAGGGTGGAGGTACTTCAGTCTTCCACGCCCCATTCCATATAGCTCTGTTCATTCTCTCTGTCCTCTCTAATGTGTGCTGCTCTTCCTTAGTGACTTTCACAGCCACACTAAATCTCAAGTCTGCATTTGTCTTCTCTAGAGATGCTCTGTAGCTGTGCAGGCACTGGTGGATCCCGGGAGAGAGAGTCCTCTGAACGTACTTACATGTCGGTCTTACTGACGTGAAGGAGGCATGGACTGCAAGTCGTTTTGCACATCTCTCCAAAGTAGACGATGCAGATCTAGAGCCAGGGTGTCCAGATAGCTCTAGATTTAAGTCCAGGCCATTCAGTTTAGAATCGTAGAATCTTTAGGTTGGAAAAGACCCTTAAGATCATCAAGTCCAACTGTTAAGCTAACACTACCAAGTCCACCACTAAACCATGTCCCTAAGCGCCACGTCAATGAGTTCACTGCTGTCTGTTCAGGGGATTGTATTTCAGAGAAACATCTTGAGTTTTAAATCAGATTTAAGTCAGTTGTTCAGCCACAGGCCAGGCCACACTTGCAAAGGGTTTTGCATTCCTACCTCCTATTGTGTCTGTAGTTTCACATAGTTGGTAGTTTGGGAACTTAAGCATGAGTCAGGAGCTTAAAATAGTTTTGTGGATCTAGGCTAGCTCCATGACTCTACTGCAAACTATCATGTATTTGAAATATATGGTACTCCCTCTAACTATAAATTTGTAAATGTAAGTTATGTTTTTTCACACTAGATCTCTGGTAATTTTGCTTACAGGGGAGTCAGACATGATAAATTAGTCCTATTACGTGAAGCAACATAAGCATGCAAATCCTGGGTATCGTGAGTTGTCAGTACAAGCGTTAATCCAAGTAGCAATACACCATCTATTAGTCTTAAAACAGATTTCATGAAAACAAGCTAATGGGGAAATTCCAGTAGAATAAGAGACACCCCTATATTGGTATTGCTTGTGATTATGAATTTGAATCTCCATCTGAAATACCGTCAGCTAGAGCCAGGTACCATATGGTTATCCAGACTACATCTCAACAGATACCCCTGAAGCTACACAGCTGTCCTCCATACATATGAACGCAAAGAACACACGGTAGAATATATAATACAACAAATATGTTCAGATAAATAGGGGGAAAGCTGTTAACATAGTTTCTCTCAGTAAGAAATGTGTAGTGTTTAAGCACATATGTACTTTAAGCGAAAATTCTGGCAGATTCTCTTTACACCCAAAAAACACAAAATCTGAAGCAAAATTCTGCCGTTGTTTCAATCTACCGCCTCCTTTGCATTCTGTGGTGTTGCACTTGTGTGACCAGGAAAGGTTGAGATTATTATACTCAAATAATCAGACTAAATCCTCGCCAAGTAAGTAAATCAGATTCACACCTGCTGCTTAACCATTGGCTTGCCCCCTTGTCTCTAGGCATCATGTCCTATGATTTATTCAGTAGAGAAGGTCAATTTCTGGCACAAAAATGAACTTGAAAATGTAGTGGTAGCTCATAACTTTGTATTTCTGTGCTTTGTATCTCAGCCATTTCATCTTAAAATACAGTTGGCAAAATGTTATCAAGAGGGTTTTTGTTCGAGATTCTAGTTTGTCAGTCTGAAGCCAACAAAGATGTATTTCCCACTTAATAACCCTTGTGGTTAGTATCAGAGTCCAGTGGAACTTGCAAAGGACAGTAATTGAATGGTTGGTACGTTGCTGAAACAGATTCTTAAAACGACTTTGACCCGATTTGTACACTTCTTCAGTGGTTTAGAAACACTGCAGAGCTGTGGATACAACCAGTTCAGACATCATGGAGTAGGAAGTAGCTCTTTACCACTTCTTAGCCCCGTTCTTAAAATCCATCTTCAAAGTTTTTCAGTCATCTTTACACTGAACACTATGGGGCTGTGGTACCTCAGCAAGCTTTATGTGGATGAACTTGAGCACGAGGCACAGGAGCCAGTACAAAACAAGGGGCTTTGTTTGTGCAGACGAACTGTACATGGAAAAACACAGAATGGCATTAGCGTGCCCTAACAAAGACTACAGAGAAAACAACTTGGGCAGACAGCACTATGCACAGACATTACACAGTTTTCTTTTCAAAGTTGGGGCTTACACATGGTAAATTACTTCCCAAAACAACTACTTATTGCTTTGGGGTGTTCTAGCTGTGAAAACATCACAGTGCTGCATGTGTCGATATGCCCTCTAGTCTCAGATAATCCTAACTTGGTGAGGATCCTGTTTAAAAATTTTGGTAGCCATACCCAAACCACATGAAATAGATGTAGACATTCTAAGTTGCCAAATTTCTAAAATAATATTTGTATAATACAAGTTTCTGGTTACCTTCCTTTCAATACTGAAAACTTTAAGTATGCTCATTTAACAATGTCAAGATAACTTTCAGACTTGGGGGAAGAAAACAGTAACTTGCTGTATTTGTCCAACAACTTTATTATTGCCATGGATCACATTTATGAAGACATCATAAAGTTACAAGGAGCTGCAATAAAAAAAGCAGTTCCAACAATGTAAAGTGGTCCATTACATGTTCCGTATGACAACTTTATTGCTGCAGTGGACCACTATAGCAATTACGAATAGGAAATATATTACACATAACTTGTTTTGAGACAGAATGCTACAATAGGCCAAAATAATACTGCAAGAACATATTATTCTGTGACATGTAATAATTATTTTGAGGTTACAAAGTAAGAAAGTAAGCTACTGTAACTTAGCAATCTGATTTAGAAAGTGGTAACAAAAGCAAATTTAGCAATGGAAACATGACTATTATTGTTTAGTGATTATTGATGGCTGCTTGGTTATTATAATTAGCATCTGTATTTTTTCTCATTTTATATATTAATGCTTATTAACGTATTGTCAGGGATCAAGGACTGATAAGCTAGGACGCACCAGTGCTATATGCTGTACAAACTTAAAATGAAATGACAACCCATACCCAAAAGACTTTGCAGTACAAGTAAAAGAGAACACATGGGAAAAGTCTGTTGGTGAAGACGTGAAAACATGAGAACAGTATGGGAAGCAGAGGTCTGGACAATCATGTGATTTAAACATTACACATTTTGACAGACGTCACACTGGTGCTGAGTTTTACAGAAGATTCAGGTGAGGATAACTAAGTAGCTTTGAAAATGTTTATAGATAGCTCTTCTCAAGCATGAAAGAGGGCATAAGGGTCTTTCCTAGAAGATTTAAGAGGTAGATAATGGAGACATTCACCATGAATAAATCTTTTCATCCTTTCCAGTGTCATTCAGTGAATGAGAGAACATACGTATTGTAAGACATGAAAGGGATTGAAAGAGCAAAAAAAGAATTTTAAAAACTGAGAGTACAGTGCTTCCACAAATCTACTCGAAACAGAAAACCACAATATAGGTTCATTTAAAAATATATTTTAATTAGAAGCATGATGGATTCAAAATTCTAGGTGTCAAAAAAATTTCACACTTAAGTAAGTTTCCATAGCAAATGCTAATCAGTTGATTAATTTATTAAGAAAATTATTCTCAGATTTGCTTTTCATGTGTTTGTGTATGTTAATATTAGAAAGTGTAAGGGAAATCAAGATAAAAATGTAAACAAATTATAGATATAACTACAATACTTAATTAGATTTCAAAGCACACTTACGGAAAATTTGAGGCAGCAAAAAGGAGCTAGGCATGCATTTCTGAGCAGATGGTACTGGATAAGGTCACACAGATATAATTGAGGTCAGAATTTGGCCACTGTAGGAACAGACATTCTCAGTGAAAGAGGTGAATTTCCTCCTGTGTTTTTCATTAATTACTCAGTGCCATTCAGTCACAGTGTTGTCTGTTGTAGATCCTCTCAGTAATTCCTTGTCTATACAAGTCTTTCTCTAGAATATTCTTTCAATATTGTGCATTTGAAGAAAAATTCTGATTGTGGAAACATTTATTTGCTTTTTAGCTGCAGAGACAAAAGGCTACCAGTATCACCACTTATCTTAGCTACAGTCTTTCAGATAACAGTAAGTACTGGGGGACAAAGAGGTGCATTTTCACTGCTGATATAGGAAAAACTGATATAAAACAGCAGCTAATTTTTATGAAGATACAACCAAGTTTTAAATTCAAAGACCAATTTTAAAATACCTTATGTCAGAGACAGAAGGCAAATCAAGAGCCCAAATGGATGTAGCAGAACCAACTTGCAGGGTTGTCTTGGACAGATACTGCTCAGCTTTCAGCATGTAAAACCAGAGTTTTATGGACCTTGCTGTTGATTTTACACACTGTATCTGAGAGCACTGTTTACTTCGTGAGTTTTTTCACAGCATAAAAAAAATATGATATCAAATAGCATTGTATACAGTAAAGCACGGATTCATTATTGCATTTATTTCTAGCAGGAAGTCATTCACATTTGAATGCCAGTTAGAGAGCATACCACAGAAATCAAACCAACTGAATTTCTACATGGGCCTCAAAGCATAATGTTATGCTGTTTCAAGTCGTACAAAATATTCTCTCCACAGCTGTGCAGGCTCAGCCTGCAGATGCAACCATCACAGTCAATACTTTTATTTGAATGACACCCATATCAAAGTATTTTTCTTTCATAATGGTCCATTTTATCTGGCTAAAAGAAAACAGCATTTGAAAAATATCATTAATGTATCAATTTTAGGAACATGTTTGATTATATTTTCCTTTTCACTTATTACTAAATCACTTTCCTGAAAATATTTCCCTCTGTTTTCCTTCAGCTAACATTAATTCAGATCTGTATTTTGGCCCTTTTCCCTTCCCTAACAGCTTTACACAGAACTACGCGGCAGAAATAGGAACAGTAATATCAGAAATAAATCAGCTAACAGTATTTACCTGAGTAAATGTTTCTCTAGACTACTTGTAGTTTTTCTTTTGGGAGCTGGCCGAAACCAAGGCCATGCTATTACTGAAGTCAAATCCAATACTGTATTTTACTATTTTGTGACTTCTGTAATAAAGGATAATATGTGTCTTTTGTGACAACCATTTAATTCCAAAGTCTGTGGATCGTTTTGTTATAATAAAAATAATATTGCTTCAGGCTTTTTAAACCAGCTTGGGTACACTTACAATTTATGCATGCCTACACGCTTGAGCTTGTCACACGTGAGGTCTAAGTATCTCCTCTTACTACAAACACAAGACCAGCAACCAGGTAAAGTATAACTGAGTCTGGCCCATCATATATTGAAAAGCAGTAACGAGAATGAGCTGAAAAAGTAAAAAGTATATTTTATATCCGCTTCCTTTGATAGAAGCAGAAGCCACCTTTTTCCACATTGTTCAGAAATAATAGCTGGTTGATGATCAGCAACTGCTTGAAGGTAATCAGGCCTCAGCACAAACCGGTGCATTACGCTGACAGCAGGCGAGCCTGCGCACCTGAAACCAGCCAGACTACTGCGGCAACGTGTCAACTGCCTTTAATCTATTGTTAACAGTTTATAATGAAAGCCTCGAGCCCCAGGGGCAGAATTAAGAAATTACTTGTTAGACATTTTATGATTTCTAGAAAGCAAGGCTTTTTACAAATTCTTCCGTAAGCTATTCGCTATAGTAGACCCCAAAAGGCGCCCTTCGCAGAAACACCTCTGCGCCGCTGAGCCACTTTTGACACAAACGTTCACGTTAACCAGGCGGCACGTAAATAAAGATGCGGTACGTGAATCTCACGAGGGTACGCAGAGATAGCTTTTGAACACGCTTTTACCTGGCGTGCCCCCACCCCGCCGCCCCGGCTCTGGGTCCCTGCTGGCACCCGCCACGCAGCCCCGTCCCCGCCGGCGCCGCAGCCCGTCCCCGACACTCCAGCCGCGGTCACCTCATCAACGCAGCGGGACCGCCGCACAAGGCGGCTGGCTTTAACACGCACCCAGACGTGCAATAAATATAGATTGTATTCTCGTCTGCTCCGGGCCTTGGCCCTCGCTGGGAGGCATTTAGGCTTTTCCTTGCCCCTAACACGTTCCCCAGGAGGCCGAGAGCGGGCCCCGACCTCCCGCGGCGGGGCGGCGCTAGGGCCGCAGCCCTACCCCACGGCGGGTAGCGCCCTCCGCCTCAGGGCTTACAACCGCCAGAGGCCCTATCGCGCCGCCGCCGCCGCCGCCGGGCTGCGTGCGCATGCGCTGCCGCCGCCGCCGGGTTGGTAGCGGCGGCGCTGTGGGGGCC